>OY759159.1:11484464-11624607 GCA_963662125.1 Diplazon laetatorius
GGCGCTTGTCGTGGCTTTTCGCTCTCTCTCGCTCCAAAAAATAAAAAAAAAAATATTTAAAAAATCAAACGAGTGGAAGGTCGTTCGGTCGAATGCAAAACGTACTCTGTCGCATACACGTTCAACTGTATTATACACAGCCTCCGTTTATAAAGTGCATATAGCAGTGGAAAACACACACACACACACACACACACACACACACATATATATATATATATATATATATATATATATATATATAGACACTTGTACAAGCCGAGAGAGTGAGACGATGTGGAGTCTATATCTATGGTTCGGCCTCGAATGCAATTTACAAATTACAATGTCGTTCGGGGAGCGGGGGGGGGGGGGTCGAGACTGCAGCGGCTATTGAGAACCGCGAACGACGTCATAGAGTCATAGTCGATCTCGCTCACGCCTCGCACACACGTTTTTCATCGTCTGTGCAATGCACACACACACACACACACACAGACACACACGTGCAAGGCAGCTTCATAATAGGGACGCTGGCACCTGTGGACCGTGATACCGATGTGCAGAGTCCACCGATGGCGCTCGAGGCGCCATCTGTTTTAATGGTGGAACTGTTCTTGAGAAAACAAGAGAGAGTAAATTGTCGAATATAATATTATCGATTACTTATCGAATATTGATCGTGTCACGAAAAAGAAAAAAAAAATTCTAAATTTTAAGGTGGACTCGGCCCCCTTAAACATTTATTATTTATTATTTATTATTTATTATTTATTATTTATTATTTATTATTTATTATTTATTATTTATTATTTATTATTTATTATTTATTATTTATTATTTATTATTTATTTATTATTTATTATTTATTATTTATTATTTATTATTTTTTATTTCATTTATTTTTTTTTATGGGAGGAATAATTTTTGCTCCATCATAGAGAATTCTTGAATTCTTCATTTGCTGCCTACGATTCAGAATAAGCAAATTGCATCGAGTTTCAACTTTTTTTTTACAATCTCATGAAAAAAAAAAATGTTAAAGTGTATTTTCAAATATTCCAGGATATTATTTTCTGCGTGTGTACGAAACGATGAAACGATAGCTGGGTATAGGGACTTCATGAGGGTAAGGGCTTCCACGATTTTGTTAAACTGCCAATAACCATATACGTTGCTCCATACACACATTCACAACTTTTATACAATGTGCCAAAGACGCTGCGCGCCCGAGCAGTTCGAAGGATTTTTATTATTATTATTTTTTTTTCCACACGAGATTCCACGAGAGTTTCGTGCAACTGCATTTGAATATCTAATTCTGCAATCATAACTCACGAACGTTAAAACCATGCATGGGCTTTCTAATTATATTCACGAGCACGTAAAGCAGATTGAAAATTATACGTATATGTACATTTTTTTTTTAATACAACTTGGCATACACAAATTAGCACTTCGTTGATACCTATATATAATTATTTACGTGATAATTCTACCAAATTCCAATTTCGTCATAAATGTAGGCTTTTATTATACTTTTTATTTCCATTTTTTTTGGGTTGGGTGTATTCGATAAAATGTTCATTGGAATGAGGGTTTTCTTTTTTCAACGTATAATTTGGCACTTTTTTTTTTCTTTTTTTCGTCATACCTTTTTTTTGGGTTTGTTTGCTCGACAAAATATTAATTGGAATGAGAGTTTTTTTTCAACCTATAATTTGAGACTTCTTTTCGCCTCGTATATCATATATATATATATATATATATATATATATATATATATATATATGCAAGTTATCTCCGTTATTGGTGAATATGCTGTGTTTGTGTGTGTATGTGTGTGTGTGGACTCGGTTGTTCGGTGTATTAACCCGAGGAGACCGAAACAAAATGGAAAGTGGAGCCGAATAAGGAACCCAGTTCTCGGTCAGTCGGTGGACCGTCGAATGTATGTATATGTGTGTGTGTGTGTGTGTGTGTGTGTGTGTGTGTGTGTGTGTGTGTGTGTGTGTGTGTGTGTGCGAGAGTAAGCCACTTGTGTATCCCGCTGCAACGAAAGCCATCGTGTGGCGAACACGGAAAAACGAAGACATTGCGGTTATAACGGTCGATATATATATATATATATTTACCAGTCGCCCTAATTCAACGATATCCACCAACCGGTTACTTTCAATCAACATTATCAATATTTATTTTCATTCATTTATTCATTTTTTTTTACAATTTAATTATTACATCGTAATTGACAATTTATTGTATAATTTATCGACCGAGTTTCGAAATCTTTCGTGGATCACGTGATTCTGAACTTCGTTCCTTCAGAATGTTGAGCCTCCCCTCCCCCCCCCCCCCGATCACAGAATACAGTGGTATGTATGAAAATTCGGAATTTCAAGTTGCTGTGTAAAATCCAATCCGTTCGACCGATCCGTACGCACGAGAGTACTTTCTCGTAACTCGAGGCACATGTAACGTAACACGATGCATATATATATATATACATATCTACCTTACGAGGTAGGAGGAGACGACTCAGCTCCTCCATTGAGCTCTCTCGCGTTATTCCAAGAGAATACTTCAACCGGCAACCAGTTGGGTAACCCCCATCGCGAAACTGGCCCCCGGTCGTCCACGCGATTATACTTCCGCGCTTATATAATTTGTAATAAGCACTCATCGGTGCGACGAACACATAATAAAAAATAAAAAAAAAAGGTTGAAAAAAAAAAAACATCACGACGATGCGTGCCGTTTTATTACACGCGTATGTATATATATATATATATATATATATATATATATATATATATATATATGTATATGTGTGTGCCTCGAGCTAAAACATTTTGCTGCACCTTCTCGATTGCGTATGAAAAATATTTCATCTCTGGGGCAAAATTGTCCGATGCACATGATACAAATGTCTCGAACCCTCGAGGTCGCAACGTCACGGACGATCCTGTCTCATTTTCATTCGTGCGAGATAATTCACAATGAGCAGAGTTCAGAATGGCCGAAATTCCGAACGCGAAATCATTCGAACGTACTTTCATTGCTCACCCCGACTTTCGAGCTTTCCCACGCGTGAACCATCGATGTCAGACACATATCGCCGGGAACTTTTTTGTAGGAAATTTCATTCTCCGCAACATTGTTCATGTGAACTTTTCGTCTATATGGCGTTGCTTAGCCAGCGTTTGGACGATAACACAAAAATTTATTGATTTTTAAAAATTGTTTTTATTGTTTTCTACTAACGATTCGAAGGGTTGAAAAAACCCTTGGAATTTTTTTTATGATGATCAACGTCTTTTGAAAGATTTTTGCACCAATTGAAAATTTTTGAACCAAATTTAACACCAAGTAACGTTAATTATTGATTCAGGTGACATTTATATAACCCATATAATTATAATCATTATTATTATATTTATATAATATCAATATGAATATTAAGGACTTATAGTTTGACGAGTCATCCAAGCTGTCGATTATTATTATTCGCACATAATATTAATTATTATTATTATTATCAGGTCCATAAAATATTAATAATGATGATGATAATAATGATACATACGCAAGCAATCAAGCACCGGCGTTGGATGTATTAATCAATTCATCGGACCCTAATCGTGGGCTATGCCATGCGGGAGAAACGCAATTTCCGTTGAGACGATCACGACACAAGCCTGACCCAGTGTTAACCGCAACCATAAATATCAACGACTTTGTAATCTTCAAAGTATTCATCAATAACTAAAAACGCCATTAAGGTAGTAACGCACAAACCGTAAGAGTCAAAGCAAGCCTAAAGCTATACCATCTCCAAATGAGTTACGTAGTACCTGTGTGTGACAAAGACGCGTGGTATGATGTCGATTAGAGAGAAAGAGAGAGAGACGATATTTTCCGATGTTTATTTGCTTATTATTCTCGTCACAGTCTGTTGATCTTTACGGTCAAGTGCCCAAAATGTTGCCCGAATATTAAACTTGCAGCTCGAAGTGTTTTCATTAAAATCTGACGGCAACTTTTTGTATTATATCAAATTTAGCGTGTTTTTCCATAAGGCTCAATGTTAAACGTGAAAAAATTAAAGTGTTGATATCTTTTTTCTCGTGCTCCGGAGGGCCATAAAAATTTAACTGGGCCTTTTTCTCATCAATACCCATAAGTATGCCAAGTTTCATGAAAATCGGACGGTAAAGTCTCCTATGTGCGTTACTACCTTAAGCATAATTGCATCTAATAAAAAAAAATTAAGATTCCCAGCAAAACGAATGTTTATACTTTCATTGCAACCATATTTATATATATATATATATATATATATATATATATATATATATATATATATATTTTGCATTCCGTAATCGACCCGGACGATGCTCAAAGAAAAAAGAAAAAAAGAATTAGTTAATTCAGTGGCAATGAAAAAAAGACGATTTATTTTTTTTTAATTTTTAGACAATTTTTGGCAATTTCTAAATAATATATGATATATCATATATAATATATAATATACACTAAAGCTACTATCCACATTGCCAATAGGCCGTCGACCTATATCGCTCTCTCAGCCTCCATATAATTTTAATAGTTAATATCTTAACAATTTAATTTAATAAAAAATAAAATAATAAATAAATAATAAATTCTTAAAAAAAAACATACACACACAAATTACTTTATTCGTGAAGTTCGCGACTGGGTCAGAATGTGAAATGAGCGAAGAAGTTGTGAGACAACCATAAATACGTGGAGCGAGAGAAACGGGAGAAGCAGCCGCCCCGCGAGATACGTCGAGGCAGACGCGGGAGCGTGTTGAGTGTCCGGTAATGCAGCCTGGCGGAGAGCCCGGCTCTCACTTTCACGTAGTCACCATGACCGAGATAAATATGGTGGCGAATTACCACCGACGACTCTACCACTGGCCCAAAGCAGAATCACCGAGATTACATACACAATGTACATAAATAAACCGATGAGAGAGAAAGAGAAAGAATTGAAGAGAGAGAGAGAGAGAGAGAGAGAGAAAGTGAGATCATACAGCTTACAACATAAACGTAATGTAAGTAAGAGTAATAACGAATTGTGCTGATCGATACACGTCGATGAGTTACAAGAACACACAGACTGTATAAACAAACACCCACACAAACATGTACGAAAAAAAAACAAGACAACTTACTAACTAGCCATCGATTCAGCTAACTAACTAGTTAGGAACTAACTGAATAACTAAATGAATAACTGAGTAGCTGACGAACTGGACAGCCATCTTAGCACGTAGATTTATAAGCACAGAAAACAAACTGACCAGCTAGTTAATCAACTGACTAACTGGGTGAGTAAGTGACTAACCATCGAACCAACTACCCATACACTAACTGACTGGCTAACTAACTAACGATTGAAGCAAGCTACCAACTAGCTACACACTCACTAACAAACTAGCTAGTCAATTAACTAACTAACTAGCTAATCAAGTGACTAACTAACTAGCTATTCAACGAACTAACGAACCAGCTAGTCAACTAACTAACTAACTAGTTAATCAACTAAATAACTAACTAGCTGATCGAATAATTACCTAACTAGCTAATCAACTAACTAACTAAGTGAGTAAATAACTAACCATCGAACCAACTGCCCACACTAACCAACAAACTAGATAATTTACTAAGTAACTAACCAACTGGACAGCCGTCTACACACACACACACACACACACACAGACCGGAAATAAAAAACTAACCAATCAACCAACTAACTAAATGAGTAACTAACAGACCATCGAACCAACCAAAAAACTAACTAACAAACTAACTAAATAACTAACCAACTAGAAATTCAACTTTACAAACCCAAACACGCCCACACACACACACACACAGAAAATGCGAGAACGCCGATGGGAGCCCAAGTATCGAGGGTACGGAGTTAAAAGGCACTTGCTCCGAATCGAGAAGCTCCTCTTCCGTCCCTATCTCAGTGTCCGTCGTGCACGTCGTCGTCACGCACAAGCTGAAAAGAAAAAAACAACGACAAAAAAAAAAACGAAAACGAAAACGAAAACGAAAAAAAAAAAAAAATGCGCAAAGTCGTATAGCCCCGTCTCGCGTGTCGACGCTCCCGAAAGGATCTATAGATCAGTCCTTTAATTACCGTGGTGCATATATAGAGAGAAGAGCGCCGACGGTTCGATTCGATCGCATGTGCAATTGCACTGAACCGCGTGCAACCGCCTGGGCAATGTGACGGTTACGGGGCGGGAGGAGGAGGGGGGGGGGAGGAGGGGGTAACGTGGTACACGGAGACTTATCTACGTGTGTTTCCGTCTCGGTTATACACACGCTTACACACTTACTTACACACTAACACACACATTTATATATATATATGAATGTTTGTACGATATACAGAGGCTCCGTAGTGCGGTATAAAGTTTTCTGTTTCAGAAACGCGAGAATAACTCCTTTGGTGAATAAACCGTCGCTTTGCTCGGCCGCTAGAGGGCAGCAGCCCCCGTATGACGCATTGCCGCACGCCGGACGTAAATCGCCCGGCGTGTCACTCGTAAGCCGTGCTTTTACTGCCCCGGTGCTCTCCTATAACTGCTCCCTGGATTATATTTACGTTTAGCTTTCGATCTCACTCGCGCTAACTCAAACCTCGTTTTATTTATTTTTATTTTTTCCTATTATCTCTGTCTCTCTTTCTTTCTTTATTTTTTTAATTTTTTTTTTCTTGTGCACCTAGTCGGTCCTGCCGGGTTTATATATGCGCTCTTCATACGCGTTACAGACGTACAAATGGTACATTCACGTACGCGCTAATCGCTCTTCGAGTCTCTCTCAACGCCGACGGTTTTCCTTAACCGATTCACGTAACTTATATATATATACATAATCACACACGTGTTTACACGAAACGAGGACCCGGAGACTTTGCCCTGCTGGGACTAGATTCTATACCGATGTAGCATTATGTCGTATATTTATATATATACAGGGTGGTCCCATTTGAAGAAATAAAACAGTCGAACAACTCTTCGGGAAATGAAGTGACAACGAAATTTTTGATGTTTTACATTATTTGAGGGTCGAGGGGGTGGGGGAAGAATTTTGAAAAAAATTCGGGGGTGTCCTTGGGACACCCCAGGGTGGAGAAAAAATGGACGATTGTTTCCGAAGGGGTGACGGGTTTTGACCCATACGAATTGAGATGTCTTTCCCTATACACATGTATATATATATGTATATGAATATATGAAGTACAAAACACGTGTGCACGTGTACAGAGACCGAATATCGTCGTAGGTAGCACGAGTAATGGGGACTCTCTGCATTTGTAACATTTTGGTTTCGTAACCAGACGGATTTATTTATAGACAGTATAATTGTGTTTATATATATATATATATATATATATATATATATATATATATATATGTCTGTGTGTGTGTGACTTCGTATTTGTACGCTCGAAGGTACCTACGTTACGCGTGTACTTGACTGCATTCGCAGGTACCAAGGCGTGGCTCTCGCCTTGCTCGAATGTTATCGAGATAATGCAATTTTATAGCACACCCCCCCCCCCCGCTTCTCCTCCCTCACAGCTCCTAACCCCCGATTGTGTGAATTTCTGCAAACATTGTCTTCTCAATTATTTTTATTCGAATTTCATTCCATTTTTCATTATCTTATCTCGTATCCTCAAGCCAGGACTCTTTGTAGGTCGATTGTGATTAATTTACGCATTGTGTTTGAACTGCCTCGAGTATGGAACGTATCGGATTAATATTTAATCATATTTTATCGGACAAAAAAATTATTCAACTCACGAATTATTATTATTAGTATTTTGTAAATCAAAGAAAATTGATTTGTAATATTCGCGGAAATTCAGATCGATTGAATAAACAGTTTTTATTTCATTTTTTCATAATAAAATTGCAGATTAGAGAAATAGTTATTAGAACGAGATAAATCGATGCTGCATTATATCGAGCCATTAGGCTATCGATATAATGCACCATCGATTATTTTTCACGGATATAATGTTTATGAAATTGTTTTTGTTCAACCCGAGAAATTGAAAAATCGAGCTTTTCATGGACTTAAAAAAAAGTTTAATTTGTTTCGAAATACGAACTCAAGTATTTCGATCGATCCCGAAAAATCGAAAGTGGTGCGTTCAAATGGACTAAAAATGATTTAAATGGTCGAAAAATGTTAATTTTATTGCACAATTACCACGAAGTTGAGCCGGGGTCCAGTGGACCCCGAGTGACCGCGACGAGTCACATAGATCATTATTGAATAACCGATTCGACAAAAACCGTCCAAAGATTTTTTTGTCCAGTCGAGAGACAGGGATGGAGGCGGGTGGAACATTTCTTGTGGCTATGGGACCGATGGAAGGGGTTGCGAAATTTCTTATTTGGGATATATAACACACACACACACACACGCACGTTTGTGTGAGCACACGTGTTTACGTATATATATATATATACGACGAGCAAACGACGAGGTGGTCTCTCGAAGTCGAACCCAGACTCGAATATGGCACAGGCCGAAGGTAAGGAGGCGAGAGAGAGAGAGAGAGAGAGAGAGAGAGAGAGAGAGAGAGAGAGAGAGAGAGAGAGAGAGAGAGAGAAAGAGAGAGACAGGACGACTCCCCGACTGTGGGGTAAGCCCCGTAGGCAGAAATCGAAAGTGGATTCTTAAGATTCGCCGTACGGGGAAAACACACAGTCGGTCGGTGCTGCTGGTTGGCGTATGGGTCGGTGCTGCTGTCCCGATCTCCACTCGGACTCGCTCGGACCTTATATGGATCCCGTTGATCCACGGATCTATCTTTTCACCGACTCTTATACCTCAAATACACACACACACATATGTATTCATATATATATTGGGGTGGTCCTTATTTTACTTGAAAAAAAAATTTAAGTTCTCCACTTTCCATGTGGTTTGAAAATATTTGAAAAAAATGAATTTTCGTATTTTTTTCTCGATTTTTCATTCATTGATATACATTTTTTTTTATTTTCGTGGAATTGGAATTTATACTCGTTAACTCCGTACAGAAATGGATTTTTTATATGATAATCAGACTTTCTACGAATATAATAACCGACGTATGGGAAAATTGCATGTATTTGACATGGGAAACTTCACCTGGTCCCGGGCGGTCGTTGGGATTGGACTGGGAGGTTCATGATGGGTTCAACATTTGTTCAATTTTTTCCTGGATCGATTGAGCCTCCGGCAAAATCAACGTTCGGACGTGAGCCAAATAAGGACCACCCTAAAGTACATTTATGTATTAGGGTGGTCCTTTAAAAGTTTCATTTTTTAATTGAGATTCCGTAAACTCCCACATAGGTTCAAAATAATTTATTTTTTTAATGTTCCCAAAGTCTCCCCCCCTCCCCAACCTACCTCAATTTTCACCCAAGCCTATGGACGTTTAGTTTTTTACCAAAATTATATATACCACGAATTGTTTATCGATTTTATTTGTCATATCCAAAATATCAACCCAAGCAAAAATTTGCCCGATAATGCTTTCTCCATCAGAAACATCCATCCTTTACTCAAAAAATGGTGAAAACAAAATGGATGCCATATCCGTTCCGCCATTTTGTTGATCGTGTTTTCCGGAAATTACCCATATTTTTGTCAAGCAAAGTACTCATTTTTCTGACGAACGAAGCACGTTGATCAAATTTTTCGCGGAAAAATTTATGCCACACAATAATTTGTCCACAAACAAATTTTTTTTTGTCATTCTTCACACTCGTTTACTTCGCACGGGTCATGGAAATTAATCTTTTCTCACCCCCGGTCGTTATAGACGCCGCTTGCACTTTGTCCCGCTTTGCGAAAATTCCACGAGCATTCGCTTACAATTTTTTTTTTTTTTGCTGTTTCACGTTTTCTTTCTTTCTATTTTACTTTTTTCTTTTTTTTTCTCGTTCTCTTGCACCCAGGCGGCGGTGTACGTGCATTCCCGAGTCTCCGGTGCGCTGGGGGGCAGAGTGAAAAATCTCACGGAGTGTGTCCCTATCGACTAGGCTGTCACACGGGCCATTACCAGCGGTCGCGGTAAAGCAACCGGGCGCGCAAAGCTCTCCTTCTATTTTATTTTTTTATTTTATTTTTATTTTTATTTGTTTTTTCAATTTTTTTTTTTTTTTCATCTCTTTCTCTGGTAACCGTGAGTAGTACGAGCGGTACGTCGGTGTACGACACACCACTAGGACACAAACACACACACACACACACACACACACACACACACACACACACACACACACACACACACACACACACACACACACACACACACACACACACACACACACACACACACACACACACACACACACACACACACACACACACACACACACACACACACAGCTATGTACTCCATAATACGGAATTGCCTCTTCTTCGCGAAGGGGTTATATACGCGCCGTTGTAAATTCCAGTGTAACGAAACTATCTATCTAGCGTGGCAGAACGTGCGAGCGCGGGTATGGCGTGCCCATATAATACATCACATATATACGTTGGGGTGGTCCTTGTTTTTTTGACTTTTTTTTATTTCGCCGGTGCCGGAAGATGATGTGGTTCGAAATAGATGAAAAAAAGTATCCTGAAAATTTGAGGTCCCAATCTCAACTCTCAACCCTGCCGTCAGCCTCCCAAAGTTTGCTATCATGAATAACAGTGATTTTTGTGGTGCAGCATTTTTATTTATTACGACTGAATTACTGCACCAAAGAATGTGAAACTTCGTGAGCTTTTTATCGTTTATAACGGCAATACCGAGAATTCGTTGTAGATACTGAACAATTATTTTTTTTTCTGAAATATGAAAAAAAAAACTGTTTTATTTAAATGGCAAAGTTCGAGAGGGTGGCGGCAGGATTGGGAATTGAGATAGCGGTGTCAAATTTTGAGGATATTTTTTTTAATTTATGGGGAACCACATTATCATCCGGGAGCGCCGAAATAAAGAGAAGGGGAAATAAGGACCACCCTGATATATGTATCAGTGTAGTGGCTACTCTACTGCGGGTATATATGGCAAAGTCGATAGAATGGAGCACCCTCGCTCCGAAACTCGCTCCACCGCATTTCTTGTTATTTTCCCGTGCTCTCTGCCAACGAACCCTTCTTCGCGCCTTCTGTATATACAGATATACATGTATATATATATATACTCACTTCCAGAGCAACTCACGTGTCGTCGGCGTCGAACACACGCTCAACGCACTCTCCGACCATCACGATTCTGATCAATTCGAACTCCGTTCTGTTTCCCATTTACGTGTCGACGTATTTTTTTTTTTTTATTTTTTATTCGTTGCAATTAATGAGACGTTTCAATTATATCTATATTGTCGTCACCTATATAACATATCTTAAAATTAAACGTTAACGTCATTAAAATAAAAAAAAACAATTTATGAAAGTAAGAAAACAAACATGTATAAATTATTCATTTTAAAACGGATTTTTCATGAATTTTGTCATATTTGGATTTTAGGTGAAACTTTAATGTGCTGTAGTAAAATGTAAAAGTTGATCAATTACGAGTTTGACACAAAATTTCGATTATGAATGATCCTGTATGGGATTGCACTGGAAACGGTTTTCACCTGCGCGTTGTTGCGCAGCATCACACACGGTCCATGCGTTCACCGTAACCGCTGAACCCAACCGCACATGTCCTCCACCTACCTGCGATTGCGGCTGACCCAGCAGCGGCTCGGTGGCACAGCCCGGAGCCAACACCGACACATCAGCATTGTGGTACGACAACAACAATGCCCCCTAACTCCCTCCCCCACCTCCCTCACCCTTGGCAGAGACGCACATGCGCCTTCAAGAAGTCGACACCTAAGTCAAGACACCTACAGCCAATCGCTTCTGCAAATACCATCGAGCCAAGACGTTGATGTTCTCTCGTAAAGAAGAGAGAGTGCACAGGTCCCCACAGAGTGACAAACTAGAACTGGGCTGAAAAAAAAAACAAAAAATGTTTTCTCATAACGAACCGAACTTCTTTCTACAGTAAAATCTGTCAATAGTCGAACTCTCGATACAGAAGCAACCTCCTAGTAGTCCAAAATCGAGGGTCAAAACAGGTGGGACTGAACTATTGGGAGGTTGATTGATTGATCGATAGCTAAACAGTTCAATGGTTCAGTTTAGGCTTTGGGCTATTGAGAGTTGGGCTATTGGGAGTTGGACTTTCGGGAGATGGACTATTAGGAGTTGAAGTTTTGAGAGTTGGACTATTGGGAGTTGAACTACTGGAAATTGGACTGTTGGAAGCTGGACTATTGGAAGCTGGACTATTGAAAGTTGGACTATTGGAAGTTGGACTATTGGAAGTTGGATTATTGTAAGTTGGATTATTGGAAGTTGGTCTATTGGAAGTTGGACTATTGGAAGTTGGTCTATTGGGAGATGGACTATTAAGAGTTGGTTTTATGGGAGATGGACTATGAAGAGTTGGAGTATTGGAAGTTGGACTATTAGAAGTTGGACTATTGAAAGCTGGACCCTTGTGCATTGGACTATTAGAAGCTGGACTCTTGTAAATTGGACTATTAGAAGCTGGACTATTGGAAGCTGGACTATTGGGAGTTGGACTATTGGGAGTTGGACTATTGAGAGTTGGACTATTGAAAGCTGGACTCTTGTAAATTGGACTATGAGAAGCTGGATTATTGGGAGTTGGACTATTAAGAGCTGGGCTATTAAGAGTGCGACTATTGAGAGTTGGAATATTGGAAGTTGGACTATTGGAAATTGGACTATTGAGAGGTTTCACTGTAGTCCGAGTGTATCGGTAGCCCGAGTGCGTTGCCGTTGCTGCGGCCGTTACTGCGGTTCGCCCACAGGGGTCGAGTCGCCCGCGACTCCAATTGCTTTATTTAATAACCCGTTCGATCGTTTGCCACTCTCGTTGCACTCGGTAACCCTTCACGCGCAATAAAACCGGCTGTGCATCGGCCACGTGCATAAACAATTTGTGAAATGGCCAATGCGTTTATTTGCGTATCCCGTGTGTGTCTCATGACCGAGTCACCCGGTACACATACACGTTCTTTCATCGCAAACGAACGCGATTCCGGCGTTTGAAAATATTTGACCCAACCGTTCGTCGTGCAACTACAAGTCATCGAGATAACTCATCGTGATGTTTCATCGAGTCCGGAAATATTTCACTTGGCTCCGATTTAACGTTACAAAGTTCAAAGGAATAACGCCGACGTCAAATGAATTTTTTTTCTTTCTCTTGATTTTTTTGTTTCTCATATTTTTTACTTGGAATCATACAACGTGGTACAAGTCGGGGGGTGTTTCAACACCCCAATTACCCGTTCACGTGTGAGCCAGCCATGTTACACTGGGTCTGGCTTTAATTATCGTCGTGTGTGATTCGACCGGACGAACGTTAAATCAAACGACCATAAACACGTCCATTGTTTCGCGAATATATAATTCGTTAAGAATATCCAAATTACAATCGATCGAGGGACATATATATATATATATATATAGTCGCACGTGGGTGCGAGCTATTCGTATGTATTATCAGCAATGTGAAATCTCTTTCCCACGCGTGGAACTAGTCGCAGGTAGACACGATAGAGAGAGAGAGGGAGAGAGAGAGAGAGAGAGAGAGAGAGAGAGAGAGAGAGAGAGAGAGAGAGAGAGAGAGGCTGCGGGGGAGATAGAACAAACCGGCAGCAGGAGCAACCTGCTCTTGGACCGTATGGCTGTGGTCGCCTAGAATAATATATACATACACATATAAATATATATATATATGTATATATTTATAGACAAGTGTGTGGGCGTCTGGGAAAACGCGGATTGTCAGGTAAATGCACGCCTTCATTGCACTCAACCCAAGCTCGTGTGTTGTAGTGCATAAGGTTGTACATATATGTATATTTATATATACACATATATAGGAGACGACGTTAAAATAATTCGTGTAACAGGTGTTGGGTGATTGTGTGGTGGTGGTTACGGTGTTGTCTGGTATTTGACCCAGTGAACTGAACCGAACACGCGAAATACGTGCGAAATTTTCGAAACAATGAGATAGCCTGGGCCCAGTTTAATGGATTTCTCATACACGTATATATATATATAGGCTTCGGGGTACTTATCATAGTCTCAGTATAATGGATTAAACACTCGATGCACATACCTAAAGGTCCATGTGAGAAACATTGGTGCAGTTGCTGTTACGCCTTTGGGCATATATATGTGATATATATATATATATATATATATGTGTAGACCTGACTGGCGTAAGTGAATAACTTGTCAGTTCACACGTGTGAGCAGGTGGTTGATGTTCGTATTATATATTATATTTATCAATGGGAATCGATCAAACGTACTCGAGCCAGCTCTAACGAGTTGCTACATTTCTATATAGGTATATAGATATATGTATAGATATATATATGTATATATGTGTATATAAAACACGATTGACATTATCCATTGTCCGTATGTGGGGTAGAATGGTGAAAGATTGCGCACACGTAATTATACAGGACAATCGAATAAAGTTTGTTGAACTAACTTCAGTGGAGTTTTGTTTGTCACCAAAACGATGATATGTTACTGGTGGGACAGAAAAATTTGATACGATTTAAAATGAGAAGTTGGAGTGATTTTGAAGATTTTCGAAACCCAAAATGGAACTATGATCACAAAATTTCGACGGAATGGAATTATGATCATCATTTGGAATGGAACTATGATCACTGTATTTCCACTAAATGGAACTATGATCACCATATTTCGACAAAATGGAACTATAATCACCATATATAGAATTGAATGGAACTATGATCACCATATATAGAATAAAATGGAACTATGATCACCATATATATAGAATAAAATGGAACTATGATCACCACATATAGAATAAAATGGAACTATGATCGCCATATACAGAATAAAATGGAACTATGATCACCATATATGGAATAAAATGGAACTACCATCACCAAATTTCCACAGAATGGAACTATGATAACCATATTTCAACAAAATGGAACTACGATCACCAAATTTCCACAAAACGGAACTACGATCACCATATTTCGAAAAAAAAATGGAATATGAGTTACACATTTAATTTCACCAGCCATCTCGCTCGTAAGTTGTGCTGCGTAAATTAAAGGGGCGCGACACATCGCCCCGAGGAACACCTCACGTTGACCTCACCCAGATTTCGTGATAATTGCGCGTTGGTGATCGATACGGCAATTCTCTCGAGCATCTGGGCGAAACCCTCGGACTACTCACGTGGATTGATGAAAGTTTCGCCCACGCGAAGTTCGAATCGTTTGCGTCGAACGTTGTAACTTATGTGTTGTTCGAATCGATAATCAATTTCACTTGGCAACCCGGGCAATCTGTTTCACTTTTGCGTTCCCATCGGGAGAGAACGAAGACAGGCAATTGCGAAACTTTCCACGGAGACCAATAACACACCCACATAACGTACTTGATTATTTATTTATTTTTTTTTTCAAATTTTTCAAAGAATAACGAATGAAAAAAATAGAAAAAAAAATCTAACGATCGCGTAATCGAAACGATTCCAATTAGTCCGGTCGTAGCATGATAATCGTGGTTCTCGCAAGCTGATCATGATCATCGATCATGATCGGCTGTCGTTCGGTTTGTCACGAAGAAGAGAAAAAAAAATTCCAAACGTTTTCAAACAGCGAAAAAAAAACGAAAAAAAAAAAAAACATTTTGAATGCGAACAAGCGATGAACGATGAATTCTATGGATTTCATTGGCACGTGGATAATTAATCGTTTCGCGTGCTAGAGTAATTAAGCGCGTTGTCGGTGATTTCGCAGACGTCTACGTCGAAGAGACGGCCCAACGAGCGAAAACAAACCGCAACTGCGTTCCTATATCCAATGAAACACTCGCACGGGGTTTCAGGACTATCGACGTTGAGAGTTAAGGACGTATGACACGTACAATCCCAACCAAAAGTACCCCGACCCGAGAAATCTCGATTATAACTGCTTTGTGACTGCCAGAAAAATTATTAATCACCAAATATCGCCAAAGAGATGTTATCACATATTTTATCATGCTTTGTTTTTTTTTTTGTTTTCTCTTTTCGCATTTTTTGATCGCTAATATTGGAATATCCAATATCTAAGAGGTCGTTCGATATGCATTTTTTTCGGGAACACTCATCAATCTGTATTTCACACAAACTGGATAATTTTTTTTTTTTTTTTCAATTTTTTGAAAAACTTTATTTTCGAAATTTTTTTCAAGTTTTTTTATTTTTGGAGTGATGAAAAAGTTACGATATTTTTGACACGTGTGTCATACACCCTTAAAAAAAATTCGACGAGTTCAACGCAAGAACAAAACTCAAAAAAAAAAAAAAACAAAAAAAAAACCTTTTTATGCGACCCAGCTCGAAAACGCTTCATTTCATGCCTGCGAAGCGGGCGCAAAGTGACCGCTTTCAGTCGACAGCATAAAATGACGAGTTTTCATCAAATATACAATCATTACCGATGGATACAATTTCAAAAAAAATGTCAAGACTGAACAAGAAAGAAATTTAAAAAAAAAAAGAGAAAACGAGTTACGTGGAACTTAAAAAAAAAAAAAATTTTCCAAAGTAACGAAGAAGTTCACAAAGGCAATTGTGACGTGTATAATACGATCGAGGAGGCAAACTTGTCTCGTACGTCGGCTTGGGGTTGGAAGGGACAAACGAAATAATGGTTTAATTAAACCGTTGGGTTAAACGTTTGAAAATCCGAGTGCGGGACGTACAGACGATTGATTTAGCGGCTCGGGGGGGTGTCTTGGCATCAGGGTGGAATCGTTTTATACGTTAGAGGGAGCTCGAAAGCGTGCGGGACACTAGCTGGATTTCTCTCGGCGAGGGTCGAGGGAGGGGCGGGGGGATACCTCGTCGACAATCCGAGCGAGTCCGACTACGAGTTTTCCATTGCGGAGGGCAATACATTAACGCTTGGCCGAAGGGAACGGACAGAACTCGGCGATAAAACGTCGGTGACATTTACTCCACCTCGCGTCGCCACACAATCCACGTCGGTCCACTTTACACTATCAACTTTATTCTCCATGCAAACTCTTTTGCGATAATTTTTTTCTCGTTATTATTATTATTTAATTTGTTTTTTTTCTGTTGGATTCGTTAATTTTTTTTCGTGATTTTATTATTATTATGATTATTGTTATCAATCAATCGAGTCGAGTTTTATTGTGGATTTGGATAACTTTGAAAAAAACTTTAAAGTTTTTGTTTACAGAATGTTTTGCTTGCATATTTCTTTACTCATTATTATTATTATTATTATGAATATTACTATTATTATTAATTAATCAATCAAATGAAGTTACATTTCGACAACTTTACAAAGAAATTTTGAAGTTTTTTCAACAGAACAAATAACGTTCGGCTTGCATATTTCTTTACTCATTATTATTTTTATCATTATTATTATTATTAAATTTTTGTTTGTTTTCTTTTCTTTTTAATTCTCGTTCTCCTCTCCTTTCTTGATCCCTTCACTCACTTATCGACGGTCTCGCGGTCTCCCGGAATGATCTCCCAAGGCCGTTTGCACAACCGCTCCGTGACTCTCGAGGACTCGCGATCGGTTACCATTTTTTTTAAATTATTTATTTTATTTATTTGTTTTTCGTTTGCTCCATATTGCACCTCCTGCTTGCGTTATTATTGCATCGCGTGTATACATATATATATACACATTAATACACTTTACAACTGCACCGTGCTCGAGAATAAAACGTTTAACGAGAGTAGTGATCCTTTGATCCGGAATTTTTTTTCTCTTTTATCGTTTCCGTGACCATTGTTTCCCGACCATCGTCGGCCATCGTCGGCATTCACGTGATTGTGGTTCCAATACGTGCGAAAAAGAAAAAAAAATCCATTCCCGATGTATTTCATTTATGAAAATGTATTTTAAAAATACTATTCAAAACAAATAACTATGATTTGATTATGATATACATGCATAAATAAATATTTTCACAATGTTGTTATAATAATAATTACCAATTTACGTAAATCATGATTTTACAACGTTCAATTTTGCAATTTCAAAATGTTCAATAAATCCGGTAAAATCATTTTTTTATTGTGTTCGAAAATAAATTGAAATACATTTTTGTTGAATCGATGCCCTCATCCCTGCAACCAATGAGTCCGTTGATCAAACATATATATATATATATATATATATATATATAGTGTGCGGTTGGGTTTGTAACTCCTCGCTCATCGAGTCAACCGAGATTGCAGCGAAATACGCTTGGTCAACTGTTGACCGGTGTTGAATCGAGTCTCACACCCCTGTTGATGAGCGGGGAACACGTCACTCGTGTGTGAACACGTGTGACAAGCTCGGCCGAAGGAAAGGTGGGAATTACGATGTGCTCTCTCTCTCTCTCTCTCACTCTTACTCTCTTTTATTCTGTGTGAGAGATAGAGAGAAAGAACCACATCGCTATCAAGCTTCCACAGCTCCGTCAAATACAATGTAAAACGACTACGAGACAAGCGAGATGACAAGTTTATTCGACGCTTGCGCACATCGCGACGCTCATTCGAGTGACAAGCGAAGGTCTCGCGATTGGCCCTTCGCACCTTCGCATGCGAATTAAACCACTACCAAAAAAAGAGAAAAAACTTTTAAAAAATAAAATGGACGAAACAAATGTGAAAAAAAAGAATTGAACGAAATATATGTATATATATATTGCTGGTCTCAACCTCCAGAACCATTCGACATATATGAAAAAAAAATGCGGACCAAATTGGAGATCTCGACTCCGTCGTTGACTCGTGCCTCAAAGCTTTCAAAAAATTTTCGATCAAATAACATTGAATTGTCTTTTTGTTTTCGATTATTACGTTTTTATTGTGTTTTTTGAAGATTTTCTTTCGATTTGTAATTATTATGGCTGACTATAGGAACTTGTGAGGGAGATTCAGTTTGGAAAACGAGCATTTGAATTCTCATATTTTTATATTTGAAAATTAAACAATTCGATTATTTTATGATTTTATATTTTAAACTTAAAAATTCTTCTATTTTATATATTAATGTCAAAAATATGAAACAAAAGAATTTTTAAGGCAAACGTATAAAAATATAAAATATTTAAAAATAAATGTATATATATATACAGACATATATTGGAGAAAAAAAAAGAAAAACCGGAA
Organism: Diplazon laetatorius; assembly: GCA_963662125.1. Classification (NCBI taxonomy): domain Eukaryota; kingdom Metazoa; phylum Arthropoda; class Insecta; order Hymenoptera; family Ichneumonidae; genus Diplazon; species Diplazon laetatorius. The sequence continues at coordinate 11,503,788 of OY759159.1, forward strand.
GGAGGAGCAAGGATGAGGGAATAAGTGAGAAGTTTCGCGGGGACATGAGCTATGGAGTAATATTTATATATACAAATATATATATATATATACATACACATATGTATATAAATATATGAAGCACTAATTCATTCCGAAGCGATAGCGCGAACATTCCCCGATTAATTGCCACGATTAATAATAATTAATAGGGTTTGCGCGTGGTAGGCGTGGGCAACGGGCAAGTGCCGTTCACACGCGCGCGAAACCCATCTTACCCAACTTCGTTTTTTTTTTTTTTGTCATATTTTCTTCTTACCGTTTTTTATTTATGTTCATTTTTTTTTAATTCAATTTTTTTTCTCACCACCGTATTTATTTTTCATCAAAATAGGAAGAGAAAAAAAATTATAAAATCATGTCCTTTTTCATCCTTCACCATTTTTTTTTTTTTTTTCGTCTTCTTTATTTTTTATAATTTTGTTTGTTTTTTTTTTTTTATTAATCCGCCACATCACACAGGACGCACGCACTTGGTCGAGTACACGGACGAGTGGGGTCCGGGCTTGCTGGCTCGTTTTGCGGTGCACACGGGTGTCGGGTTTTGCGATAAGTACGCACAGCGCACGCCTAGAAGACACCCCCCCCCCCTCCCCAACCTCACCCCTCGCCCTCGCTTCGGCTTCTGGCTCTTTTGCCTTGCATCTTCCTCGCGCCTGCGCACTTTTACTTTTTTTTTCTTGTTTTTGTTTTTGTTTTTGTTTTTTTTTTTTTTTTTTTTTCACTCTGTATATTCCGAGAGAGCTCACGAGCCCCACACACGGGGCTCGTTAAGAACGTTCGAATAACACACTCACACCCCATTACTTTGCCCACGCGTTATTATACACTTGTCGGTTATATCGCGTTGAGGGATTTTGCAGTGGGTAGAAAAATCAAAAAACAAAAAGAAAAAGAAAAAAAAAAGAAGAAGCAAAAAGCCCCCGTGCGGTGAGTAACTAGTTTTGCGAAAATTATGGCACACCTCGTAGGGAAATAGATTCTTGGGTTTATCATTTTTCCAGCCACCGTTGGGGCTTCCACGTTTGTTGGTATGTTTATTTTTTTATTTTTGTTTTTCAGGTTTTTTTTTTTTAAACACATTCGTGGATAATCGTTGTGGCACAACTCTGTTTTGTTTTATTCATTTGATTTTTATTGTTTTGTAGATATTTTTTTATGTTACTGTATTATTATTTTATGGATTCTTTATATAACTATATTATTATTGGATATATTATTGTATTCGTGTATAATTGTTTTGGCACAACTTCGTTTGATTTTATCTTTATTTATTCAATATATTATTTCATATTGTTATATTTTTTATTTTATTTTATTTTCATTCATTTGATAAATTTTTGAAAATTACTATATATTATTATCACTTTATATATTTTTATATCTGAGTATAATTGTTGTGGCACAAACGAGTCGTTTGATTTTATTTCATTCTGTTTTTTTTTTTTTCTTATTTTTTTTTTATTGCGTCGAGGTTGGACAATTATCGAGGGAATGTAGAAATAAGGATTAACAATTATATTGGAGAGGAGGCGGGTTCGTTGCGGCGATGAGGGGGGAGGGGGGACGGTGGGAGAGGAGATAGAGTCGCACATGGAAATACTCGTCACGCGCATATAATTTCTCATTATGCAAATGTTTACCGGCAACACTACACACACGGTCGACTAAACATTTTTCATCTTTCAGAACTTAAGGTGTTTTATTTATTTTTTATCAATAAATTGTTTTTCTTTTTTTCAATGCTCGAAACTTCCGGGACGACTATCGACGATGAACGAATATATAACCGGATTTCGAAATTTGATTTGTGTATCGGATTATTTTGAACGAAATCGCAGTGGTGGCGAGTTCTTGACTATTCATATGAAATAACGAAAACTTAACTAAACGGAGAAACGAAAAATATTATAAATATTATTGTGGAAAATGATTCGTCGATATTTCGTCGATAAAAATGTCGAATTATTATTATTATTATTATTATTATTATTATTATTATTATTATTATTATTATTATTATTATTATTATTGTTATTATTATTAGTACATACATATGACATACCAATAATTAATGAGTAACAATAATTAACATTCGTTCGTATCAATTTTTTTGTTGCAGGTGGGTTCACGTTTTGATCCTAAACTAAATCACGACTCTCGTTTTTCGCAACCAGGAAAAAAGAAATAAGGAAAACCAAAAAAAAAAAAAAAAAAGGATCACAGATCGTTCTCGTTACGGTAAGCCAATTCGTTGTCGTGGAATGAGAAATAATTCGCGAGGATACTGAATTTCGAGTTTGTTCTCGGCCAAGCTCGTTTCTTCGACGAACGTTCCTTTTTTTTTTCAATCTCAAAATAGAAAACATAAATTATTCATAAACCGATAACTTCGTGAAATACGTGAACCAGCGTTATGCACTCGTCGTACGTATTCGCGTTTGTGACTGGTCGTCAGTCGTCATCGTTCATGGAATTTACTGATTGCATTTTTTTTTTTTTTTTTTTTTTTTTTTCTCATTCTTTTTGCATTACTGTCGTTGAGGAAGAAAAAAATCTAAAAAACAATTTTTTCGAAATCAGCGAAAAACCAATTTTTTGTTTTTTCACCAAACATGTTTTTTTCTAAAAAAAAGTTGATAAACAATTCGATGTAATTCACCTGTTAAAAAAATGAGGTTTCGAAGGATCATAGTGGAAAAGCGAGTTGCTGGTGGTCGCTTAACGAGATCCCGGCTCGATGGACCCGGGGGGGGGTTACGTTGAATGGTTGATCGGCCGCGAGGGCGCGTCATCAGACCTGTTGGCACAAGTTGCGCAAGACCTATCATTACGCACCCGATAATTCGATGGTATTAATGCCTCGACGGTGAACAATGGAACGGAGCTCGCCCGGCGAGCTCGAACCGATGGCATTGAAAATGGAAAATTTCATCGACAAACATTTTTCACTTTTTTGCTACTGGTTTGAATTTTTTTTTTTTTTTTTTTTTTTTTTGAAATTATCACCTCAACAGACGATGCAAAGTGCACAGTTGTACCTACATTGGAACAATGTAATGCAGCCATACGAATAACATCAACTTGAGTGCTAGAAAAGAAAAATAAAAAAATAAAGGCTGACGACTAAGAAACGAAACTAAAGAAGCGACTTATTGGACAATTCATTTTTTTCATTGCCCTTTAAATCGTCTTTCGACGAGACAGCAAGAAAAAATTGTTTTGAACGAAATCGATTTTTTGCAAAAAAAAAATCAAATTGAAGAAAAAAAAAGATTTCAGCGCTCGTGGCTGCGAACGTCGTGAAAGAGCTGTCTCAATTGTCGTTTAATTTGATTCCGTCACACACACACATACACACACGTGTGTCGCGTACGTTTTAACAGGATACCTACGTGATTAAACTGTGATATGTAAATTGCGTTATACCCGGTAACGCGTGAATTATATCGTCGCAATGCCCGTGCAACAATCTGTGATATGTAATTTGTCGATCACGTGGAAAATTGCTCGCCGCATCAATGAGCGAGTGTCCTATATATGTGCGTGGCAACGGGTGTGCTACGTACTCGACGAAAACACACGCCCCAAAACGTCTGTTTGAAGGTGCGAACGCTGGTCAATGGGATAACGCCCCGTTGACCGACGAAACGATTAGTGTCAATCGTCAGTCAAATGATAAAAATGAATGATATGAAAAAAAAAAAAATAATAATAATAATAAAAATTAATGAAAATGACAAATCTATAAGAAGCAACCCGAGTCGAATTTATTACCTTACAGATTCTTGGTTATACCTTCCAAAATGAAAAATTGGAAATTACTTGAGGTTTTTATTTAGTTGCATAGTCGAATAGTCGAATAGTTGAATAGTTGAATAGTTGAATAGTTGAATAGTTGAATAGTTGAATAGTTGAATAGTTGAATAGTTGAATAGTTGAATAGTTGAATAGTTGAATAGTTGAATAGTTGAATAGTTGAATAGTTGAACAGTTGAACAGTTGAACAGTTGAACAGTTGAATAGTTGAATAGTTGAATAGTTGAATAGTTGAATAGTTGAATAGTTGAATAGTTGAATAGTTGAATAGTTGAATAGTTGAATAGTTGAATAGTCGAATAGATGACTAGTTTAATAGTTGAACAGTTGAATAATTAAATAGTTGAATAGTTGAATAGTTGAATAGTCGAATAGTTGAATAAGTGAATAGTCGAATTGTTGAATAGTTGTATAGTTGAATGGTTGAATAGGTAAATAGTTGAATAGTTGACTAGTTGAACAGTTGAATAATTGAGTTGTTGAATAGATAAATACTCGATAGCTAATAATCGGATAACTATATAGTTGAATAGTTGAATAGTTGAATAGTTGAATAGTTGAACAGTTAAATAGTTGAATAGTTGAATAGTTGAATATTTGAATAGTTGAATAGTTGAATAGTTGAATAGTTGAATAGTTGAATAGTTGAATAGTTGAATAGTTGAATAGTTGAATAGTTGAATAGTTGAATAGTTGAATAGTTGAATAGTTGAATAGTTGAATAGTTGAATAGTTGAATAGTTGAATAGTTGAATAGTTGAATAGTTGAATAGTTGAATAGTCGAAGAGATGAGTAGTTTAATAGTTGAACAGTTGAATAATTAAATAGTTGAATAGTTGAATAGTTGAATAGTTGAATAGTTGAATAGTTGAATAGTTGAATAGTTGAATAGTTGAATAGTTGAATAGTTGAATAGTTGAATAGTTGAATAGTTGAATAGTTGAATAGTTGAATAGTTGAATAGTTGAATAGTTGAATAGTTGAATAGTTGAATAGTTAAATGGTTGAATAGTTGAATAGTTGAATAGTCGAATTGTCGACTAGTTAAATAGTCGAATAAGTAAACAGTTGAATATTTGAATTAATTATTCAGGATGAAATAAAATTGAATCGAAGTTAACAATTGCACGTAACTTCATCCTACTTTCAACCTCCTTTACCCTAAAAGCGATGTTGAAATAAGTTTGAATAAAGATGAAAAATTTGGATTCGGTTAACCGAGTGTCTGACGAAGCGTGTATATAACGTAATTGTGTGTATTGCGGATTCTCGGCCGGAGTCAGAACGAATCTGACAAATCCTTCGCGCCTCGCGATCTCACACCTTCGGCCCCGCGTGAACGTTCGCACACGAAGGTGCGTATGTGCGTGTACGTGCGTGTGTGTTTTCAAGCCGAGAGATAACAGCGGGAGATCTCGCCTTGACTCCGAGACGCTTCTGTGAATTCGAAAGTGAAACCGCACACCGTAATCCTCGCGAGAATTGCGTATTAATTCATACCCGCGAATATAATAATCGTAACGCGCGCAGTGCGTTGGATCGCGACCTATATATATACATATATATCGAATCTCCACGGACGCGTTAACTCGATGGACTACATTTTGGACTTGCATTTCTGAGTTGCGAGAGAAAACTCACAATTTTTTTGTTTCCGTTCAGTTTATATTTTTTTTTTGTGTTTTTTTCGGTTTTTTTTTTTTTTTTTTTCAATTTGACGATTCAACGCTCGGCTACTTTGTCAGGATTTTTTGTTGTTTCTGTTTTTTTTTTAAAGCTGGATGCAAGCCCGTCGTGTTTCGTCCGGACGTTTAATGACGCAAAGGGAATTTATCGATATTTGAAAATCTCTATCCTCATGCACTTTGGCGTTTATCTCGTGTTTCATGAAACTCAAGGTGACCGGGGCACGATGAGACAGTCAGAAAATTCGACATTATAAGCAGTCTGTCACTCTAATTCAATTTCACATTGATTATATACCAATAACGAATTGTTACAATCGTATTGGATGCGACTGCATTAGAATTTTTTTTTTTAATTAAAAATTAACAATTTATAAAAATTAAAAAAAAAAATCCAACATGCAAATTAACGACCGAACCTCATTCAGAATACATTTTATGAAAAAAATACTCACTCAAAAATCCAACGCTCTTCGATGTGCCAAAAAAATATTTCTCAAAAAAAAAAAAATTAAATTAAAAAAAACAAAAAATGAAGAAAAAAAAACTAAATAAACTTGCAACAGTTGAAATGTTGAATTTATCATTCGAACGATAATCAACAAAATCCATCGACGAATGTCAGACATTCCAACGTCGCGAGTTTGAAATTTCGTTTTTTTTTGTTTTTTTTTTCAAATCGTGGAAACAAAATTGTTTCAAGTGGCCCCGGTCTTTTGGGGGGGGGGGGGCGAGTGGGGGGGTTCGATGGAGGATATAACATGCCAATGTGATACGCAAATGTGCGACGATGTTATAGGCAAGCCCTCCGGTAGTACCTACCGAAGCCGTATACGATAGTCTTCTATTAATTTACAGTTTAATCTTGGCGGGGAATCTCCGCCGTGGACATGGGACATCGGCGGGTATTGCGGTGAAACCCGGGTAACCATATATTATCGTGCTTAATGTTGCCGCCATTCGACGCGAACGACGCAGACGACAAGGACGAAAGAAGGGAAGCAGCAACAGGTGGCTCTTGCCAATGTCGCTTTTGCATTCAACAATTTATTCATTTTTATTTTTATTATTATTATTATTATTATTATTATTATTATTTTTTTTTTTTTTCAAATTATATTATCATTATTATTGTTATTATTATTATACAGGCATATTACCTTGTCACGACGGTCCCTGACTGCAACCCTGTCTTTATGCTCCGTCATCGTCCTTTTCACGACATTTTCGAGACAGACTGTTCGACTGTAATTCAACAGTGTACATTTTATACTTTGAAAAAATATTTTTTTTTTGTAGTGGTGATGATAATAATTATTATAATGTTATTACAAATTGATTTGGTGCAATTATTTTTTTATTGTTTTCAAAGCTTCGACAATTACGACGGAATTTTCGTAGCTGAGTTCTTGAAGCTCGTTTATTAAAGTTCAATTGTTATTGTTTTGGAAAAAATAATTTGAAAATATTTATATTGATTTTTGTGAATCGTAATAATTTGTAATTAATTTTACATCAATTATCGATGAATCGATGGAGCAAATTATGGATAGCTAATTGTTTTTTCTTCCTTTATTTATCTCGGAGGCGATTTAGATTGATCGACACTATACTAATTCAATTGATTTTACATTAATTCTCAATGAATCGATTGAGCAAAGTATGAATGGTCCATTTTCTTCCCTTCATCTTTTTTCGAGAAAATTTGTATCAATTGACATTATACCAATTTGATTGATTATTGAATTCAGTTATCAATAAATTCAATTGACACGTGAATTCTCAACGACTCGATGATGCAAAGTATAAAAAAAAAAAATATTTTCAAGTGTTAACCAGTGAAAAAAAAATTCGCGTCAATGAGATTTGGCATTGTCACGAAAAATTTCGAATTTCTCGGTTCCAGTAGTCTGGCGTACTTTTGGCTAGGATTGTACGTGTCGCATCGTCTCGTGGTCTCTTCGTTCCGTTATCGCGTTATTGCGTGAGAAACGTAAAAAAAAAACCATCTAAATAAAATAAAAAAAAAACAATGAAATAAAATAAATGCGTCTGGGTAGCGTCCGTTCTCTCTCGTGTCTGCGTGTTCGCCGAGATGCGAAAATCCATGGGGACTCGTGTTAATAACTGTTAGCATACATAATTGATATATATATATGCATGGTCATGACAAAGACAGTTGTGAGAAATTTTTTTTAACTCTAGCCAAGACGATTCGATAATAATTGCTCGCGTCTCACACGCACGTGTGTGACGTGCTTCGACGTTGACCACGATTGTCAGACCGTAAAGATTACGTCGACGTGATGCGTTTTGCATCCCATGCGCACGTAACCGATTGTGCATCGCTCTGAATAACACCCTCTCACGAATTACGCAAATAATTATCGTCCACACGTATAGAACACCGCGAACGTCAATGTGTCTCACATAAATTCATTCGATGGGTACATTCATTCGATGAATATGTATTTCAAATACTTTTTCGAACGAAAAAGTGTAATCCAACTCACGGTCTGGAAACCTGGGTCGTTTTCGTTCGATTGATTGATTATTATTTCCTTTTGTTATAATTTTATATTATATTATCGTTCGTTTTATTATTATTTTTTTTTATTGTATGAAAAATATATTCGAAAAGAATGTATTTTACCACAATTTTATAATTTAGACTTGAAACATTGAAGAACCTTGGTGAATTTTTTTAGATTTTTTTGCAGCACTTTGAAAAATATTGTCGGATTTCTGTAATGATTATAAATATTTCGGATGAATTATTATTGTACAATGGATTTGAATATTCATCATGCCCTATAATCTATTGTTTATTCGGTGACGAAAGTATTTCAAATACATGTTTATTGAATGGATATTTTAGCCCTCGTGTCTCATCGTTTATAGTAAAAAATATGAAAAATATGAAAAATATAAAAAAATAAATAAATAAAATAAATAAAATAAATAAAATAAATAAAATAAATAAAATAAATAAAATAAATAAAATAAATAAAATAAATAAAATAAATAAAATAAATAAAATAAATAAAATAAATAAAATAAATAAAATAAATAAAATAAATAAAATAAATAAAATAAATAATAACGTCTATTAAGTTAAAAAAAAATATATATTTTCCAACCAAATATCAATTCGGTCCCCAGTTCGAAGGTATAAAAATAAAGTCACGAGTCGCAGGGTCAAATTAAAAAATATATATATATATATTTTTTCTCGTATTTCAAAAACCATGAACAACAATCGCACACCGACGAGTCAGGTCGAAACGATTGAAACATCGAAGGTCCTTTCATAACCCCATCCCCGGGGATCATTGAACGAGACCATTGACTCCTGTGGGGGTCTCTCGTGTGACGTGATTGACGCGGCAAGGACGGCTTCGTGGCCAAATGCGCTCGAGCGTGAACACGAGCTCGAGCGTCCTCCGGAAATCGCGGTGTAACCCGGTTGGAAAATTATTGACCAACTTATCTTTCCCCCCCCCTCCGCCCCTCCGCCCTCGTTCACGGTGGGCAAATCTTCGGTTCGGTTTTCTCGCTCGAACGACCGCGCAGAGTGGTCGAAGCATATATATATATATATATATATATATATATATATATATATATATATATATATATATATATATATATAATCGAGATGGTACGGATTTCTCGCGTTGGCCGATCTCTTCTCGACGAGAGAGTGAATATAAACGCCGAATGAAAACGAGAGTACGGACTCGCTGAAACGATCTGGGCAGGGACTCGTGACCGTAAACAGAAGCAGCGCCGGCTGAATCTACTTGGCGGACTCGCCGCCGCGCCAAGTAGATTCAGCAATCGTTGAACGGACCTGTTCGATCGAAGCCGCATCTTCGATCGAAAAATGAAAAATGAATATCGAATGCTGCCAAACTCGTTGTTCAAAAATTTTATACAGATATCTCAAGTGGAAAAAAAAAGATATAAACAATTGATAGATTATATTCAGAACTGGACATACGTTTTTTTATATGCAAACTATACATAATCTGCATAGATACCATAAGTATCTGTGGTATCTATGCAGATTATGTATAGTTTGCATATAAAACATATGACCACTTCTATATATAATCTATCAATTGTTTATATATATATATTTTTTTTCCGCTTGGGATTGTACACTGTACATACAAGAAAAATAAATCGTATATACTTTGCGCTGCTTCGGTCGGGGGAACCCTTAAAATTTAATTTATTTCTTGTAGTTTTTCTTTTTGGATTGTTATTGTGTATCCTGTATTATTCAGATCAATTCGGATTAAGATTGTAACAGCGTTTTTATAATTGTCGTTTATCCGTATCTTTTAATAAACTGCACTATATAAAAAAAATGTTTTCCAATTGAATAAAATGTGTAATGTTTCCCGACTGTACATAATTTTTTGGCATTTTTCATTCATTGTTATTTTTTTTAATGGTATTAGTATAGTTTTATTTTGCGCAACGTATATCGTGAATTTTCGCATAAAATTATTATATACAATATATACAATAGTTTATGTATATATTGTACATAATAAATAAATATAAAAAACGAACAATTTCTGTATAGATTCCATGCAGATTATTTATAGTTTGCATATAAAAAAACATATGCCCACTTCTACATATAATCTGTCAATTTTCCGCATGAAGGTTATATTTTTTTTTTTCCACTTGGGGCCTCTCTGCCATGCCGATCGTCTTGTAATCTGAATCCGATGATTTTTCTTTGTTTGTTTTGTTTGATTTATTTTATCTTATTGTATATTCATTTCTCGTTTTTTTTTACGTGTTCAGGTTTAATTAAAAAATTAAAATATTCAGGAATCGTTTGTTTTTTATTCTTTACTGTCCAAACTGCAGAGTCAATGGAATTTGGGGGGTGGGGGGGGGGGTGGGAAGCGTAGGAGAGCGAACGAGATTAGCAGCTGATGAAAAGGTGGAGCCTCGCGAGATGACGTTTTAAGTGCCGATGAAATTGTACGGCGATAAGTGGAGGAGAGGCCCCGGAGAAGGAGTTGGGCCTAGCGCAAGGGCTCGGGCACACACACACACACACACGAGTGTGTGTACTTTGGTTTGTGCGTGTGTGTGTGTGTGTGTGTGCGCGCGCGCGTTCCACTCTTTGATAGGACGATAGGGTCCCCGGCATGAGAAACCGATTTGCCACAGGAAGTTACCTTCCGCAGAATATAGCCTCTCGATATTGGTCTCTCTGGTATTGCAGCCTTCGTTTCTTTTCCTTTTATTTTATTTTTTATTATTTATTTTTTATTTTCTCTCTCTCTCTCTCTCTCTCTTTCTCCCTCTTCGAACTGTATTACACGCGTGCCACATTAAAAGTTTCACGATATTGGAATTTATGGCTAGTCTATAGGTGTCAAATTTATCTCTGCTCTCTCGACTTGCATTAATTCGTGTGTGTGTGTTTGTGTGTGTGTGTGTGTAAATTCAATTTCAAACTCGATATATAAATTCGTCAAACTCCTATCGACGATTTCTCAATTGCAAATAAATGTGCTAAATGTTTTCGAGAGTGAAATTTAAAAATAGCTATGATAAATATATATATGTATATATGTATGTATATCTGTCGAGTAAAATTCATTGACAGTGTTTTACGAGCGAAATATCTTACCGAAATTTATGTCTTGTTATTTGACAACCTTAATCGGAAAAAAATGACATTATTAACGTCGTTACTATTTCACATGTAACAATATTATTCGAAAATATCCGTTTCATTACAGTCGAATATCGCATTTGTCACGTAATTGTATTCGAAATGGAAAAAAAAAAATTTTTTTATTATCATTCGCACAAACACTGCATAAAAAAAGCATATACAGTAATATCACATTTCATCGCAATAATTTATTTCCGTTGATAATACGAACAATGAAATATCATGAAAGTCGTGAAAATTTTTTCAAAATTTTATTTTAAAATATTGTAATCGCTGTGTGTGAGGTCATACAAGGACGAAAGTACGATGAGTTTGATATCTGAAGAATTTAAGTGAGCACAACTTTGCCGTGAGATCAAACTCGGCCGCTCGTTGCTCATTTCCTATGTGCCCCGGACCGATAAATAGGCTACGCAGAGACAGAGAGAGAGAGAGAGAGAGAGAGAGAGAGAGAGAGAGAGAGAGAGAGAGAGAGAGAGAGAGAGAGAGAGAGAGAGAGAGAGAGAGAAAGAAAGAAAGAGGGAGAGAGAGGGAGAGAGTAAGAGAAAGAGAGATATGTACATATAGATACAATGCTGAGAGAGATAGAGACATATATATATATATATATATATGTGTGTGTGTGTGTGTGTGTGTGTGTGTGTGTGTGTATGTATATAGGTAGATAGAATGCTTAGAGAGATAAAGATAGAGATGGATAGAAAGAGAAAAAACAGAGTGAGACGGTGTCTTCCCCGCGAGCTTGCAGGGCGTATGCGTTCTGGTGAATGAGAATCAGCTTCGATGGAGTCGCGACTGTGCGGAGATGTAAAGACGCCGCCACCATATGGCCGTACTCCGACCACGTCGAGAATAAGGTTGCATAATCCGCGTTCTTCGATCTCCAACGACGAGATGATTTTCCACTTTCGTCTCTCTCTATCTATCTCTCTTTCTATATCTATCTATATATCTCTCACTCTCTTTCTCTTTCTATCCCTCTCTCTCTCTCTCTCTCTCTCACTTGAACGTTTATTTCGTTGCGTGCCACGCATCTGTCCAGCCTCCATTTCTCTATGATAGAATTAACCTGTACGATTTATTTCCCGCGCTGTTTGACTATCTCGATCGTCTCATTCCTTTGCGACTCTTCCGTTTCCGACGTTCGCATAACACACACACACACACACACACGGACCTTTTTTCCGAGTTTTCCATAACGAAAGTCGACAACGTTGCCCAGGTTTTTGACGTTGATTTTTTTTTGTTTCACAGCGAAGCAGGAAACTCTTCGAACAGAGATAATGAGACCACGTAGAGAATTTTTTTTTCCCGTCAAGGTCATTGAGGTTGACCCTCCATCACGTTGATTGATTTTTTGTTTTCGTCATTCTCGTTCGATTAATTATCTTTCGTGATTTTGTTGGCGAAAAAAAAAACAAAAACTTTACGGACAGTATATTGAATCAGACAAGAGATAAATCACATTCTCGCCCAAGTAAAAAAAAATATTTATATATATTGTAATAAATAATTCGTGAATTCAATTCACAAATTATCAATTACAATTGACTCAATTCACGAATTATCAATTACAATTAATTACAATTGATTCAATTCACGAATTATTAATAACTGATCGAAATGTTGAAAAAAAAAAATACCACTCACTATTCAATTATTCAATTTTAATTATTAACAGACACAAAATCGTCTAAAAATGGATGAGGTTATTTTCATCGCTGTTCATTATTGTATCGTTTTATTGTGTGTGGCACAGAGACCTCGGTCGAGGATAATGCGCAAGGACCAAGGACTGCTCGGAATCGGGGGTAAGGTCGTGACGCTGACCTCGCCTTGAATGTCTGGTCAGCGGAGTCTCGCGACTGTGGCGCCGTCTGCACGAATGTCCTCCGCACCGCCCAATATGGTCACTCGGTGTTCCACTTGCATCTCCGAGCCGAGCTTTTTTTTCTTTTTTCTTCACTTCACGTGCTTTATCCTTACATGGAAACGTCTGGGAGGAAGAGAGTGTCGTACTCTACTCGATTGCCTTGTGTCGACCCATCGATAAGCTCTTAGTCATATGTACATTTTTTTTTCCATGAATACCATTGTCAAACATTTTCCAAATTTCAATAATTTAAAAAAAAAAATTCGACATTGCATGAATTTAATTTAAAAGATTTTTCATTCGATTGACATGCGCGTTCAATATTATTGCACAATATTCGTCGGTCGTGCAATAACATTGCGATCGTGTGTTGACTTTATTGAGACAATATTCAGCGTTTTAATTTTGAAACTTGAAAAATGGATAAAGGACTGCAGGTTTTTGGGTTTTATCGAAGATAAAACGTGTACAATAATAATTTCGAATCCAAGAGATGAAACATTGCGCGTTCGAAAAATCACTGATTAAGGGGGTTGAGTCATCAAAAAAATAGAAATTTTTTTTTTATCGTGACGCGATCGATCCAAATTTAGAATGGGTTACAAAAAAAAAATGAGACGTCGTAATTGAAAATCCAAAAGCTAGGACAAGTGAAAAATGTTGTGATAAATCTCCCAGCGTTCGGATGCTTCCCACAGCTATGAAAAAATTCGAAATGATAGCTGATTATAAGTATTTCATGACGATAAAATCGATTTTGCATTTGGATCTATCATGTCACGAAAAGAAAAAAAAAACCAAAAAAAAAAAAATTCTAATTTTTCATACGACTCAGCTTCCTTAATTCGAAATATATGTAAGAAACGGTGGTCAAAGGACTTTCCCATGGGGTGTTTGGTTGCAGGCGGTGCGTGAGCTTCGAGCTCGGTGTCTGCATTCCACGGGGTGCTATGCATAAACGGTCCCGGTCTTGGAACGTTCATGGTGTACCCACACACACACACACACACACCATTAACGTTACAAGAACGACGAAGAAACACAGAGGCGGCAGCAACCGACTTAAGAGCCCCGTGCTGCTGCTGCTGCTGAAGCTCCCCTCCAAAGAGAAGTAGTAAATTATCACCATAATAACCTCATGGAAGCGGATTGGATTTCTCACACAGTCTTTCTCGTCTTTGCTGCTGATGCTGATGCTGCTGATGCTGCGGCTAGTCTAAACGCCGCGTCCCTTGGCTTTTATCTATCCTTCAGGGTTCGTCCCTTCTAACCGTAGACTCATCTCAACCGAGCGTGCTTGGTACTCCCACGTTCCTCTTCCCTCCCACATACAAACCCCACCTCGCTGTTACACGTTTAGGGTGGTCCTTGTGGTACAAAGGGCTTGGACAAATTTGACCCTTCCCTCCGCCCTCGGATTAGCTCCAAATAATTTTGTTCAAAGTTTCCCAAATTTGCAGCCCTCTATCTTCAAAATTGGCCATTACCAGGGGGGGGGGTCGGTTTTCCCCTTGAAGATATACAGGTTTTTTTATTTTATTTTTTCAATTGTATGCTTATTCCACTATCTTGAAATCTTTTCAAAAATACAGAATGCTTGTCACTTGTTTAAAAGTATCTCGTATTTATAGAAAGTTTTCAACACGCTTAAATAAGCACATGATTAAATGTAAATAAAAAAAAAACAACTGTGTATTTTAAAGGAGAAAACCTACACCCCCCCTGGTAATAGCCAATTTCAAAGATAGAAGGCTGCAAATTTGGGAAACTTGAAACAAAATTATTCGGAGCTAATCTGAGGGCGGAGGGGTGGGGTTAAAATTTGTCCCAGCCTGGTAATGGCCAATTTCAAAGACAGAGGGTTGCAAATTTGGGGGAACTTTTGAAAAAATTATTCGATTCTTATCCGGTGGGCGACCTGGTGAAAATTCGTCCAAGCCTCACACAAGGACCACCCTGATATACATACAACCTCTTCTTTCTCCAATGTTTTGATATTTTTTTCTCATTCTCGTCTTCCTCATCGTCTTCCGCCCCTCTTCTCTCTCGGGTCTCGCGACTTTCGCCACCGCTACCCACCCGTTTACGCCATTCCCGGTGTTTACACGCAGCCGCGGTTTTATGGGAATGTTAATGGGTGACATTCCACCCTTTCGGAGGGATGAGCCAAAACGATGGAACAAGGCACCGACGGAAAATTTACATCGTCAATTTTCGTATTTTCTATTCGCACGAATCACGTTTTTCTATTTTGCTCTCACGTTATTATTATTGTTATTATTGTTATTATTATTATTATTATTATTATTATTATTATTATTATTATTATTATTATTATTATTCTGTTCGGAACAAATATTGATAAATAATATTTGTTATAAACAGAATTTTTTTTTCTCATTTGCAATTACAAGCTCGGACAATCGACTTCATTCGGATTCCATATCTTTCGACAATCGCATTTGCTCAAGTAGTTTTACTTGGGATTGTGGTAATGCAGAACTCGTATTTAAATCTCGGTCGCGCGCGCTCGGCAGAAGCTGCGGAGCCGGGATTTGTTGGGTGTATGAAGCAATTATATAGTTCCGGGAATTCCGTATGGGACGCGATTGTCAACAGCCTCGTAACTCGTTGGCTCGGTCGAGGGTGTGGGCCTTGTTCCACAATCCCCTTCTTCATCGTTCACTTCTTCTTCTTCTTCTTCTTCTTCTTCTTCGTTTCCTCGTTTCTCCACTTCTTCGTTCACCTCTTCGTCGTCTCACATTATTCTGCATTTCCTTTCTTCATCTTTCTCTCACTGGCTCTAAGACCCAATCTTCTCAACTCTCTCCCTTTGAGACGAAACAAACGAGACAGAGAGAGAGAGAGAGAGAGAGAGAAGATATATGAGCCATTCCATGGAATATCGGACAATTCTTCTTCTCTCAAATTTCCAAATTTTTTCAAATTGTTTCGAATTTTTTTTTGGCAGCTGTCAATTAAGGTATTTTTCATTTATTCCGCTTTCTTTTTTTTTTTTTGTCGCGTATTTTTTTTTTCACATACTCACGCTGTTGAAAAAATCTATTAAAAATCTGCTTGTCACGTAAAAATGTCTCAGCTTTTCGATGGAAGTATCCGTTTTTTCATCTCGACTTCGGAAAATCCATTGAAATCGAATTTGAAGCATAAAAATATATTTTTTTTTCGGTTGTTTCCCAAATTTTGGAATTTTTTTTAACATCCTAGTGGATATATGTATTTTTCGAGTTGGGTTCTCATTAAGTTTTCCTAGAATCTCAGAACCAATTGGTCCTAGTTAAACTCACTGAGAATAATATCAAAAATAGGTTTCAAAATAAATAAATAAATAAATAAACAAACAAACGAATAAATAAATAAATAAATAGACAAATTCAGTACCTGGAATTATCCGAATTGTAACGCAATTAAATAAAAACCATTACCAACAATAATGGAACAAAGCATACAATATTCTAGGAACAGAACCAAATAATACGATAGCGAAAGAGAGAGACGAGAAAAAAAAGAAAGAGAACGATATAGAAAAAGAGAGAGAGAGAGAGAGATGGAGGAAGAGAGAAAGAGAGAAAGAGGAACTAGGCAAAGCCGCACCCTCCTATCTTCCTCTATCTCGTTTCTTCCGTCGTTGTAATTGCAAAACCTTTGGATCTACCCGCTATACAACTCCCTCCCCACCCCCTTCTCCCCACCACCCCGGGGACTATAGTTCATTTATAGTTGCGGGGCCCGCCGGAGATGAGTTATACCGCGCGGTTGGTATTGGTAAGCGGTGTGCATTGCACTCGCACGGTGGCCTACCTCACTCCACTCGGCTTTACCGGTACATCTACATCCATATATATATATATATATATATATATATATAATATATAATATATATTTATATATATATATGTATATATAAACGAAGGTACATGGAGTTTTTCCGAGTTCTACGTGGCGAGAGAGTGAAGGTGAGACTGCTCAACAGTCTTGACACCTGACGGGACCCAGGGCCCTCATTCCGGGCCCCCCCGAGCTATCCCACGAAGAAACAGCCATGCAGCTTGCGAATGATCCCGGTGGATGGAAAACCGCACATCGTACGAGACAACAATTTCCGCCCCCCCCTCAAACGAAGTTAAACTCTTGAGCGCGGTGAACCCGACCGCGGTCCAGCGCGTTTGGGCATGAAAGAATCTCAAAGATTGGAAACCAAAAAAAAAATGTATATTTAATGTATCTTTCATCCCTTGCGAGACCACTGCGTGGGGTCGTTTTCGACCCCTCGGGTTCTTCGGGTTATTTTTTGATTACGTATCTCCATATTTTTGTAAAAAATTACACGTCGTTTTTTAGGGGTCGTTTTCGACCCCTTGGGGGTTTTTTTTTGACAATCTTGAAAACGAAGTTGGTTGCAAGGTGAACTTTTAAATTTTTTTTTTTTTTTTTTTGCATGGGATCTTCTAACGAAGCACGGTGATCACGTGGGGCAATAAAGGAACGCCTTAATTACAATTACCGGGGAACTGCGTGTTGGGTTTAAAAAAAAATTATTTTCTTGTTTTTACCTTTTTTTTTTTTTTTTTATTTTTTTTAGCGATCTCGCAGACGTACGAGATTTTTTTTTTGGCTGCACGAAGTTGAATCTGTGTTGTTTTGCGGTGAGGAAGGATCCCTGGACTGAGAAGAACTATTAATGTCGTCACTCGTGAATTGTAACTTTGTAGTAAACGGTAGCGGCAAATACATATTAAATTTTATCACTGCGTAAAAAACAAAAACCTCGACTGAACTAATTACGATAGAAACTCGTATTAATCGATGCGTCGGCCTCTTGTCGCATAATTTTTATTACGAAGTTATGAATATTCATAAATAATTTCCATCTTCGCCTCTCTCTCTCTCTCTTTCAAAAAAAAGGAAAAAAAAAGTACTTCCCGAGCCTCGAGTTTCCCACTTGCCGAAGCAATTGTAACATACGACTGACAAATTGTCACGCCTATCCCAATTGAAATTCAAATTTCACTAGATTATGAGTTGAAAAAAAAAAAAAATTAAAAGAAAAAAAAATGCAATGTAACATTTTTCATTGACTACCCAAACGATTTTCATCGATTCAATTTTATCCACTGGTTTTTCATAATCACACGCGTATAGGATCATAAAATACAATATTTATATACATATATATATATATATATATATATCATATTTAAAAATCCGTCGGACGAGCTGCGAAGCACTGAGAAGAAAAAAAAACTAATCACTCGACAACATTGATAACACACAAGTCGCGTCGATAGACTTTGTATAATAAACTTGAAAACGAAAAAAAAACATATATATATATATATATATAGTCATTGGATTCTAATTACGAGTGGCTAGGCTGATCGACGAAATTATTATTATTATTAGTATTATTATCATTTTTTTTTTTCAAATAAAAAAAAATATTGCAAACGCCAACCAGAAAGTCGAACCAGTTTCTCGTTTGCCGTCATAAACCCGCATAGTGTATTATCGGTTTATGCCGCCAAACACGAGATTTCTTGCGTAACTCTCGTGCCACTTGCCGCAGGCATTTCATAACCAGATCACCCTGGTTTGAGAAATAATACATAAATACATATCAGGGTGGTCCTTATTTTGACAATTTTTTTTATTTCCCCGCTGCCATAGGATAATACAGTTCCAGATGATTTAAAAAAAATATCCTCAGAATTTAAGGTCTCCATCTCAATTCTCAACCCTGCCGCCAGCCCCTCAAAGTTTCCTATTCAAGTAACACAGTGTTTTTCATTTTTCGAAAATTTTTTTTTATCACGAATGAAGTTTTTGCACTGTTGACAATACCGTAGATTGTGAACAATTATTTCTTTCCAATCGTTCTACGTTTAAAAATCGAGATTTTTCTATTCTGGGTTAAGGGAAAAAAATAATTTTTCAGTGTCTATAACGAATAATTGGTATTTTCGCCAGAGTCGGTAGAAAGCTCACAAAGTTTGACATTTTTTAGTTCAGGACTTGTCATAATGATGAAAAAAAAAATCTAAAATATGAGACACTTAAAAAGAACTTTTTTTTTAAATAAGGACCACCCCAATATATATCTATGCATATTTTCTATCTTTCCATCAGATTTTTCACACTCAATCGCGACGTTGTCTCATCCTGTTCAAGCGGCCATTCACTTTTCGATCTTCGTAGATCAGAATTGTGCCCCGGAGCCAAGAAAAAAAAAGACCCGATCGGAGATTTGAAAATTAAAAAAAAAAAGTTGAAAAAACTTTTAAAAATTCATAATTCGAGATTGAGAGAGTCGTTGGGGGGGGGGGCCCTAAGTGGAGTTTCGGCGTGGGCGAAAAAGTGACCGGTCGAGCGTGCGATTTTCTACAACCGGTCGAAGGGCGGGAGGGGGTAGCAACTGCGCATGCGCGATCGAAGCGATCAGAACCCCGAGCACTATCGACTTTCCAGCCGGTCGCTGGAAGCTTTTCTAGTAGTTCTGCCACACACACACACACACACACACACACACACACACATTGCTATCAAATCTCGATGGAATTCGATCTGTATTGCGCCCTAGTCCACCACAAACTCGAGTACCGATCGAGCCGCGCGCAGCTGCGCGATTCCCGCACGCGAGTCTCGCGATATGTTGGAAATCGATAAATTCTGCATTTTTATGTAGCTCGAGTTGATGTTCCATTTTTTCGTTTTTTTGTTTTAACGATTTTTTTAACGATTATTTGTCACTTGTTTTGTTGATAACCGATGAAATGTTTAACGAAAGAATCTAACTAAATTGTCAATGGATCCAATGGATTCGATGTGAAGAAGTTGAAACGGTTCATATCCAAAAGTTGACTCGATAATTATATCGAAATCGATATGGATCTTTCCGACTCAAATTTTTTTTTAATCCAAATATTAAAAAAAAAAATAGAAAAAAAAAATTCAGTGGCCTACCAAATTAGGGAAACTTTTTTTTGCATTGATTGGAGCCAAACTGAGGAAAGGGAGGTTCAGAATCGACTTCGAAATCGATACGGGTCATTCTAACCCAACATTTTTTTTTCAATTTTAATATTTTGAAAATATTTGAAAAATATTGAAAAAAATGGGGGAAAAAAATTTGAGTGTACTGCCAATTTAGGGATCTTTTTTGTAAGAAAAATGAATGTAAGGAATTTTTGAAATGGCGGAGGGCCATAATAAAATTCGTCTGGAATACATTTTTTTTATTTTTATTTTTCGTTTTTTTTTTTTTCTAATGTCGTCGATTGTATCGTCGTAAATGAAACAATTGATTAATAGCAGTATATTCTGGATCGTATTGTCACCGCGTTGGTGATGGTGGCCATTTATAAAGCTCGTACAACGACGATGTATTATCGTTTATCCGGACAGGCAATTATCGCTAATGCGAAGGGTTTCGTTCGGTTTATAATTAGGTACGAAAGTGACAGGACGAACCGACGAAGAATCACAACCGCGGGGACTGTCCTAGGTTCCATTGCGCAGTCTCCGACGCACGGTTGCGTCGAAGTGACCGGGGTCACATGGATCTATTCTACAATCTCGATTTTTCACCAATTAATCTTAATGCTCGTGTCTTTCGAGATTTTTTTTTTAGAGTATTTTATAATTATATGAAAGTATCAATTGATCAATCAAATCAAGTTTTATTTGCACAACTTTTTTAAAGTTTTCTGTAAAACAATTTTATGAAAAAAAATATACATTTCATAATTTTATGAAAATAATCGATGAAATAACAATCAATAAAAATTAATTTCATCAATGAAATTAAGTTTTCATTTGCACACATTTTTTAAAGTTTTTTTGCATCAACAATTTTATCAAAATACATTTCATAATTTTTATGAAAATCCATTTCATAATTGCAGAAAAAAAACATTTCACAATTTTATGAGAATACATTTCATAATTTCATGAAAAAAATACATTTCACAATTTTTCACGTCAACCCTAAAACTGTTGCAAAAACTGTTCAAACTGAAATGGGTGATTTGCTCGTCGATAAAAACAGAACAAAGAAGACGCGTGATTAACGCACAAACCTCATTCTCGAAAGTGCGGCAAAAATGAAACAGAAAAAAAAACAAAAACATAACTGAAAAAATTCCGAAAATTTTTCAGCCGGAAGTAAAAAAAAACCAGTATTTACAGCCTCAGCTCGGAATATCTCGGTCGATCCACTTAGCCCCGGTCTCCTTCACAACCGCGTGCGTATATCTATATACATGGGTGCCAGGTAAAGTGGAATTGTGTTGCGCGGGCGTCGGAGAAGCTGGACACACAGCGACTGGGCCGTTCGTTTGCGACAACACTTTTCACAGTGCATATATATTACATACATATACATATACATACAGATATAATGCATATATATGGTCGACGAGAAGGCGAAGATTTTTTTTCGTATCTCCGTCGCTCCCTCGCAAGGCTACCGGGGAATGACAATGCACCTGCGAGTGTGTAAATCGTTGACGACGGTTGCGCCGACTTTACCGCCTCGGCCCTTATTTAGCAGGCCACCTCGTGTGCGGTTGCATCGAACGTTGGTTTAACTATTGCAAACCGCGGTTCGCATGTGCAACTAGGGGGAGGGGGGAGGCGTGTGCGAGACCTATAGCCATAAATTTACCAATATAACGACGAGACACGTCGTCGACGAGGCAAGCAGCGAGACGAAAATCAGAAAATCATTGGAAAAGGTGTCGCAAAATAATCGACAACGTTTCACGACTTTTGTTTTTTTTTTGTGTGTGTGTGTTTTTTTTTAAGGAAAATTGTTTACCGTCGGAAAATTGTTTGACGAGGCAAAAGACGTATTGAAATGATCTTACCAAGGGTCAATGATATTTCGAAACTGTTTAATGGCTAATTAATGTTGAAGGGCTTTGATCGAATTAAGGAGGCTGAGTCACCTGAAAAATTGGAAATTTTTTTTTCTCGCGACACGATCGATCAAAAATTAAAAATCGATTTCGCAATCCGTCACGAAGAAAATGAGACCCCAAAATTATAAAACCGTGGAGTCTTTTAGGTTGAGTTTTTAAGGTGACTCAGTCCCCCTTGAGGACAGACTTGCCTGCGATTCGGTCACCTTTAGATATTTATCCAAAAATTTTTTTTCGAACAACCGTTTATAACGAACGAATCAAATAATTCATCCCTTCGTCCATTCAAATTGACAAACTACGAACGAACAACAAAATAAATCAACAATGCCTATTGTGCGAAAACTTGGAGAAAAAAAAATCTTTTTTTTCTCAACCCATTCGACCGAAGCTGAATATTTATTATTTCATTGCCGTGTGTTTCATTTTGCCCCATCGGTTTCTACATATGGAACTAACGGCCATTGGACAACACACACACACACACACACGTTTCGTTTCGCGCAGGTAGCAAAGGAGAAGTCGTAAATACGCTAAGATGCGTTCGTGCAAAGTGTTGTTTGAAATAGAGGCTCGATTGTTTTTAAACTCGTGCTATAACAATCCGTTGGACCGACGAGCGAGACTATCACTATCGCGGATAAGTATTATTGCACGAGTTCTCGGTAATTCCGCGAGCAAAGTATTTCTATATATATATATCTATATATGTGAAATCTATAAAGCGACGCGTTTCTTGGTACTGGGACCACATAAGCGACCAGGGAGAATTCTATTTCCACTGGGCAAATTTGCCGCTGACCAAACAAATGAAAAAAGATCGAAAAAAAACCGGAGAAATAGAAAAAAAAAGAGAAAAAAAACAGCTTCACACGAGGCGGCCCGGCCGGCAGCACGACGGACCGACCGGCAGGCAAATAAAACCCCGTGGACCGCGCGCGGTCTCTTTTCTCATCGGAAACGTCCACACGGTGGCGTTCGGAACGTAACCGCGCGCACGCGCACTCGCGCTCCCGTTCATTATACGAGTAAACGACGCTCGGTTGAGCGAAGATGACAACGCGCGCGCGCAGACTATACTGCAGAACTACACGCGGCTACTAACTAGCAAAATGCTAATATTTAATTAACCGCGGGAAAAGCGCGAGGGTAGAGTCATGGGCGCGCACGTGTTACGCGCGAGTCGATGTGCGGTTGACTCTCGTGTAGTCGATGATCGGAGAATACGTCGTCTCAATGAAGACGAGACCGGGTGGCTTTCATTCGGCTTGGTCACCTAAAAAATTTTGGGAATTTTTTTTTTTTTTTTCGGTACGTTATCGATGAAAATTTAAAATCCCGATTTTATTATTATGGAATGATTATGGTGAGGTATTATTTTCGAATTTTTTTATAGGCAGATTAAAAAACATGCGAACGATGTGAGATTTATCACAAATATGTTTCACTTGTCGCACAAACTGGAGAAAAACTTTAAAAAAAAAAAAAACGAATTCAATTTTGAATTTGACAATCTTGATAATCTCTCGGATCAGCATACTTTTCGATGGGATTCTATGTGTCATACACCTTAAACCACCGAGGCAAACGAAGCTAGAGTAACGAGGGACACAAAAATATTTGAAAAAAAAAAAAAAAAAAAAAAACTCAGAACGAATCGACGCGGCAAAGTTAAAAAAGAGCAAGTGGACGTGGTTCAGCCGACGACGAGTCGTTCGTGAGATGTGGAGACGAAGCTCTCGAGCGATAATTCGTGAGCAAACACGACGAGAAACGAACGTGAATGATGAATAAATAATGGAAAAGCATTTTCTCAAGCATCCAAGCTTTGTATTACGCGATTAAACATTTGCGTTTTACGAATGAATTCTCTTTCCTCACTATCCACTTGTGAAAGAGTCGTTTTTAATTTATTTTTATTATTATAATTATTATTTTTCAATAATCAAAACGATAATGATAATTATTTTTTCTGGACATTTTGATCCGATTGATAGACCTGTCGGACCTTAAACCTTTCGAGATTTCAAATTTGGCTGCATTATCCGGTCAGAACGAAAAAAAAAATTCGGAGATTTTCATTTTTGAGTAAATTTAATTGGAATGACTTTTTTTTTTTGGAATGTTGAGATGTCGGACCATTTCGAATTTCATTTTTCTCTTTCTTTCGCTTTTCGTATATCGCTCTTTCTCCTTCTCTTTCTCCCTCTCTCTCTCTCTCTCTCTCTCTCTCTCTCTCTGTCTCTCTCTGTCTCTCTCTTTCTCTTTCTACACTTGCCACTGACATAAAAAAAAATCCAGTATCCCCTTTGCCGGAGTAGACTCGAGCTGTCACGACGACCACCGCGGAAACGTCTGCCTCTGAGTGCCTCAACCTTGCTCAACCTCCCATGCGACTCGAGTTTGCTAGGGTGGTCCTTGTAAATTTTGGATTTTTTTTATTTTGGCACTGCCGGAAGATAATCTGGTTCAAAATGAATTTTCAAAAGTATGCTCAAAAATTGGGGTCCCTGTCTCAATCCTCAACCCTGCCGACAGCCTCCCAAATTCTGAAATTTAAATGAGATAGTTTTTTTTTTTGATACTTCAAAATTTTCTTTTGTTACGACTAAATTTCTTTACTGCAGATAATTCTGTAGATTATAAACAATCATTTTTTTCAGATATTCTATATTCAAAATAAGTTTTGTTTCCATTTTGTCCTATTTAAATCTATCAAAAAATCAAAAATCTATTTTTAATGTAAGACTCGAAATAAATAATTGTTTACAATTCACACAATGATGAACAGTGCGGAACTTCAGTCGTGATAAAATAAAATTCTGAAATACGAAAAAACCCGTGTTATCAAGATGGCAAACTTTGGGAGGCTGGCGGCAGAGTTAAGAATTAAGGTAGGGACCTCAAATTTTGAGGATATCTTTCAAAATTCATTCCGAACCATATTGTCCTCCGGGAGCGACAAAATAAAGTAAAAACCAAAATAAGGACCACCCTGATGTGATATATATGTGATACACCGGTACTACACGGGTTAGGATGAGATTTTACGTATATATGTGTATGTTGGAGCCGAGTACCGCGGCTATATACCATAACAGAACAGATCACCGGTAGATATATTCCTTCGAGACATCCTCGGATGTTGCTACCTCTCATCCCATTTTCCATTCTCCTTGATACTCGTTTTCTTGTTTATATATATGCCATATATCCAACCGGGAGGGAGGAATCCGGTAGTGTTTCTTCATTGCCGAGGGTGTTCCTGTTGCGTGATTCTCGCATCTACCGCGGTAGCGTTCCTCCAGCAAAACAGGAAACGTCAGGTGTACGCTCTCTCTCTCTCTCTCCCTCTCTCTCCCTCTCTCTTTCTCTCTCTCTCTCTCTCTCTCTCTCTCTCTCTCTCTCTCTCTCTCTCTCTCTCCTCTCTCTCTCTCTCTCTCTCTCCGTATCCCTCTCTTACTCACTCGTTTCGCTGTATGACGTACATTCCATTCGTTTTACGTGAATTTATTTGAGAATACGATACACCGCGTGACAGTTGCGCGTTGTTCGTAAAAATCGTTTTATTTTTTTTTTTTTTTTTTTTTTTCAAAACGAGATAGCGATACGAATCACGATATTATTATTATTGTTGTTGCTATTATTATTATTCCTTTATTCATCATTGAATAGTAATATTTAATATAATTTTATAGACCCTGAGTCTGAATAAAATTGTACTATGCTAACAATTATTATATTCTTTATTATTATTATTATTATTATTATTATTATTATTATTATTCGTTTATTTATCATTGATAGGGATATTTGATATAATTTTACAGATGTTAAGTCTGAATAAAATTATACTATGCTAAAAATAATCATTCTCCAATATAATTATCCATATTATTATTATAATTATGACATTTATCTAAAAAAATGTATAGTAAAATAATGATAATAATTATTATTATCGTTACTATTATTATGATTCGTCCAATCTTGATAAAAAAAAAAACAATTTCGTTAATACTCACCAGATTTTTTTTTGCCTTGAGAAAAATTCCCACCGACACACAGCTTCCGTCGTGTGGAAGCGAAAAAAAAAACGCGAAACAAAAAAAATCCTATTGCGAAGACGAAACTTATGAGAGGACACGTGCAGAGTGGTAACGGCGCGTGTGGGGTACGGCCACGTTAAACCGACAATGTCTCGGTGTGGCGAGTCAAGTGGAAACGGATCGAAGAAGAAGTTCGAGGATTCAACGAGAGAGAGAGAGAGAGAGAGAGAGAGAGAGAAAGAGAGAGAGAGAGAGAGAGAGAGAGACATAGAGAGAAAGAGAGAGAGAGAGAGAGAGAGAGAGAGAGAGAGAGAGAGAGAGAGAGAGAGAGAGAGAGAGAGAGAGAGAGAGAGAGAGAGAGAGAGAGAGAGGAGAGAGAGAGAGAGAGAGAGAGAGAGATTGAGAACGCCGAGCAATGAGACTGAACTGGTCATCGGTCGACCGGTCGAACAACGATCGGAGTGTGCTATACGCCGACCGTGGTACTTACATTCACGAGAGAGACAGAGAGATAGAAAAAAAAGAAAAAAAGAGAGAGAGAAAGAGAGAAAGAAAGAGAGATAGAAAGAGATAGCCAACGGGCAAGCTCATACACTGATTGTACGAGCCTCGTGCTATACTCATCCGTACAACACTAACTGATCCTACATCTTAATTATTCCGTGGCTATTTATCCTACGACGTGAGATCTTACATTGTAAGATATACACTTATGGTGGGGTCGGGTATAGCCATTACATTCACACACCTATATATATATGTAGAGTACTTAATAAAAGCGTTTTTTACCGATGTGGATAACAAGAGAACGAAGTTGAACACAGGTCCGAAAGATATAACCGGAGTGTGCTATATCGCTCGTAACGGATTAAGGTGAACGTCCCAATTAGTGACACCGTGGAATAAAATATCTCACTAGAATCTCGTGTATGTAGATTCGTTACAGGCAAATAAACGTGAACCCTGAAAATGTTCTTAATTGGGGGGAGGGGGAGGGGGTACTGTGCCACAATTGGCCACTTAGCTAATGGCAGGGGGATGGGGGGAGGGGATTGGGATCGAAATGGTTGTTTGTGTGGTCCGAACGAACAAATTGGAATTTCTCGGTGACTCTGGTGGGACTCTGGATTGAGAAGTTTCTACGTACAGGTCCCACTGGAAGATAACTGTATTGTATGCTATTTTGTGGCATCGGGTCAAGTGGGGTCCATTAGGTCTAAGGAGGAGAGAGACTAAGCACCAAGTGTATCAGAAGGAAGATCATATGCAATTATGTTAGTTTTTAGGGTTTAGTACCTTGAAAAGAAAAAAAATTGAACTTTTATGAGATGGAATTTGATTTTATTGACTAATGGTGATTATGGGGTCCTGCTCGTAAATACAATAATCTTCAGCTTGGTCGAAGGTGTAACTGACCTGCCTCAAGGAAATCACGATTTTCACACACTTCGGTACTTCACACACAGCATTTATCCACACTTTCGAGTGTCAACTTATTTGCCAGCCAAAGGGTTAACACTCACAACCGTAAACGATGCAAAATAGCGACCGCTTGTGCCATGGAGCAAATAATTTACGACTTTGGGTTTGATTTACAACGTTTTGCAGGGTAATTTGTAACGCGATAGTTGACGCCGGTTGGGTTGAACTGTCACAATCGTGCGATTGTAGCAATTCGCAGCCATGCCAATTGTTATTGGTAGGCTTGATTGATCGGAATAAAAATGTGAGCTTAAGTCAGCCCCCTTAAGGAAATACTTTCGAGTTTTCAGGAATTGAAAAAAAAAAAAACAAATTGAAAATCGTAAAACAGCCAACTCTTTCCTCAGCGACTGAAATATCAAAATTAATAAAAAAAAATAATAATAAAAACACATCAAACTAGGCTATATGTCGTTATCACAGACACGACATTGCTTCGCAAGTCCGAGTGTCGAGAATGCAAGTTCGATGCAGCATGATCTTAGAAAGCGAAAGAGGGAGAGAGACGGAGAAAGAGAGAGATAGGAGATGGAGAGAGAGAGAGAGAAAGAGAGAGAGAGGAACAGGATTTATATGGCCGAGTCGAGGGAGAAAAGCGTTAGAAGTTCTCCGACAGCTCGGACTGTGCAGTTAAAGTGCATTGTTCGACGTTCATGAAGTGAGCGAGTGAGATGGCCGATATTCCCCCCGCAGCCTCTCTTATTGTTCGCTCGTTCTGCTGCTGCTGCTGCTGCTGCTGCTGGCCGGCACGCAATGCGATAACGATAAGAATGCCGCGCGCCCGGTCGTGCACGTTAATTGAGGCCAAAGACCTCTCTAACGACCTTCCTAACGATCTTGCATTCACGACGAGGACGTCGTCGAGGTGGCGTGCGAATTGCCCCGGCTATCTCAAGTCCAACCCTTCTCCCAACGAAATTCTCCGCGAAACCGGAATTCGATCATCCCTAACCGCAAAATTTTCATTCGAGAATTAAAACTAACGTTCAAAAAATAATAATAATAATAATAATAATAATTCGATCTTCGTTTATCGATACATTCAATTGTCAAACGTTTCAATTCAACTTGAAATTGGAAAAATCAACACCTGTGGCTAAAAATACTGGAGATTGAAATTTTCGAATCTGAATTGACGCTCCTGGGTCTTTCGGACCCCGAGGTTGCCAAAAGGCCTGCTGCGAGTAATCAAATGATTTTTTTGACTTGGAATTTTTTTTTACATATTCTTTGATACTTCCTTCGGGAGCTGCCATGGGTCATTTGGTTCAAATTCAACATCAACGTTTGAGGAAAAAAAATGTTGAAGAGGCGAAACGAAAGAAAAATTTGCGATTTTTAGATGAAAGAAAAATTGTAACTTCTCCGTTTTTTATTGTTTTGATCCAAAAATTGAACTGGATATTCTCGAAATGCTCTACTTTCATTTAAAAAATTGCCCGATAGTAACCGTCTGAAAAAAAGTTATTTATTCGGAGACATGAAGAATAGATGTGAATTTAAAAATTAGAAAAAAAATGCGAAAACTCCTCGTTCATGATCCAAAATCATTTGGAAGGTGGGTAGCAAGACTTTTTTTTCAGGCCAAAGAAGAACCACTCTGATATACATATATATGTCACATACAAACATACAAGGACCGAGCGAGCCTCATCCAAACGAACATAACCCACACAACGAAAATCTTCCATCTCTCGGTCCATCTCTTTCATCTTATTTCGTTCTTCATCCGTCCATATGTCTGTCCACGATCCTCATCATCCAACCCTACAAGCTTCCTTTCATCCGAGACAGTACACAGAAGACACTTTGCTAATATTCCACGCGTTACCGAACCTCTTCATTCACCTCAGCCAGTCGCGTTTAGTTCTACATATCTATCTCTCTTTCTCTCTCTCTCTTCTATTCTCTTTATCGAATATCCACACAAAGTGCAAGCACACAACTTGCCGCCGTCCGATTTCTCTCGATGTGCGATGACCAACAACAGCCGCCAGACTATTTCTCCCTCTCTCTCTCTCTCTTTCTCTCTCGCTCTGGCGTCTTTTATCTCTCCAGTTCTCCAATAGTTAATGCACCACGCGAGATGAAGGGCCCGTTCAATTACTCGCAACACGATACCGCGAGGGGCTATTTATTGTGGTCTTGCCGGGGAGACGAAGAGAGACTCTTCTCGGAGGAACTCATCTGCCGGTCTTAGCCAACTCGCTACGCTTCGCTCACCCCTGCAGCATCCGTCTATACGTGTCTCTGTCTCCCTCTCTCTCTCTCTCTCTCCTCTCGACCCACGATTCTTTCCCCAACCGCCTACCCCACCGTCCTCGAACTGTCCGTGGCTTATTCTCAGCGTTTCATCAACGTTAAGAACGATTTCCATTGTTCTTCATCGTTCATGGTTCATAGATACACATTTATACGGTGTACATACTCGGATCACGAAAGGAAAATGAGGGAGAACGAGTGAAACTATATTATTCGTTGTTAACTCGACGAACATTGACTCGGTGAAACTTAATTTTATTGGATCGCCATATTAAAAAAAAAAAGAAGAATAGAAACTAAAATTATCAACGATAGTAATAATAATAATAATAATAATAATAATAATAATAATAATAATTTATACTAACGACCAGACGCCGATTGTAAGTCTAAGAGAAATTAAAATAACGTCAATGATAATGGTAACGACGGAAATAATATTGATTATAGTAAAAGTTTCACGTAACGGTTAATCAGGGGACCGGGTGACGATTCTCACACCGACGAGTTGCAACAACTGACTCCACGATGTACATAGAGGGAAAAAAAGCATGTAGCATATTTTTGCACACATAGGAGGGAATATACCTTGTGGATCGGTCTACGGAATATGTAGAAGACCAAAAAAGAAAAAGAAAACAGAAGAATAAAAAACAGTTTTTACACCCCCTAGTCGCTTGACTTATTTCACGACCAGCTCCTCCCAGAGTGTATCTCAAAACGATTTCAGTCGTGGTATAAGAACAATAAGGACAGGAATCTACGGGGCGAACCGAGAAACGAAAAGAAAGAGAGAGAGAGAGAGAGAGAGAGAGAGAGAGAGAGAGAGAGAGAGAGAGAGAGAGAGAGAGAGAGAGAGCAGAACGGAGATAAGAATGCAGCCTGTACATACTTATACGATGCACCGCCCTTCCTCCTCCTCCTCCTCCCCTTGCCCTCCTCACCCTGAGTCTCTTGGTGCTGTGGCGATGATGATCGCACACCCTGCGCGGGTTGTCCAGCCAAGCTCATAGCTCCGGATGACTTTGCACTGATCGCTCTTCATGATTTTCTTTAATGTTGAGCTATTTGAAAAAAAAATGTAAGAAAAAAAATATTCATGTGGCTTTTATGGGGACCGATTATGTATGTACGTGTATATATATGGATTAGGGTGGTCCTCGTATTGATTTTTTTTTTATTTTGGCGCTCCCGGAGGATAATACGGGTCGTAATTGATTTTTTTCAAATTTCCTCAAAATTTCAAGTCTCTATCTCAATTCTCGATCATGCCGCCAGTCTCCCGAAGTTTGCCATTCAAATAGCTTGGACATAAACATATGTCCAAGCTATTGGACATGTTTATCAAACTTTAGCAAACTTGGACATGTTTATCATAATTCAGATTTTTTTTTCATTATGACTAAAGTACTGCACCGAAAGAAGTCAAACTTTTCAAAATAGAAAATAACGTATTTTGAATGTAAAATGACTGGAAATGAATAATTGTCTATAATCCACAGTATCATCCACAATTCGGAACTTCAGTCATGATGAAAGAAAACTCTGAAATATTGAAGAAAACAAAAAACACTGCGTTATTTAAATTCCAAACTTCCGTAGGCTAGCGGCAGGGTTAAAAATTGAAATAGGGACCCCAAATTTCGGAGGCATTTCATCAAACTTATTTCCAACCATATTATCCTCCGGCAGTGCCAAAATATTAATTAAAAACGTCAAAACAAGGACTACCGTAACATATAGATATATGTGAAATTTGACTTGAA
This sequence comes from Diplazon laetatorius, assembly GCA_963662125.1. Taxonomy (NCBI): domain Eukaryota; kingdom Metazoa; phylum Arthropoda; class Insecta; order Hymenoptera; family Ichneumonidae; genus Diplazon; species Diplazon laetatorius. The sequence continues at coordinate 11,535,416 of OY759159.1, forward strand.
TCTCGTTGCTGGGAGATGGTATAACGATGATCGGAGAGCTACGGCGAGAGATGGTGATCGTTGAGGGAGCCTCGTGGATCGGTGGGGGCTCCCGGAGACTTCCTGTCATGCGCCAAATAAACGATATCGTTCCGCGTGATCGCTTAGGTGTCCCGAAGTTGCTGACGGTTACATCTATCGCTTCAGTCGATAACTCGCGAGCAGCCAACCCGTTGGCTTCCACGGTTTTGCTTGGCTATCGGTGACTCGGACACGTAGCCGGTGGAAACACATAAACACACACACACACACACACACACACACACACACACACAAATCCACCAGCACATTGAGCCCAGAGTACTCGATGAGAGAAAGACTGGGAAGACACGAAGAAGAGGCAATCGAGTTCACTTCAATGCTCGACGATCCACATCGTCCTGTCCTTATCGATGAACCCGATCCCATCTACCTGGCAGTTCTAAGGTTACTGCTAGATCATCCCAAGTCCAAGTTCCTTCTGCATTTCTTCTGTCCATGTAACACCCATTCCCACATTATATTGGTAGTGTCCGTTAGCCATCGATATCGAGCGCTTTGCACCTTTGCACCTTTCTTGTCACGTTAAAAAAAATCCACTACACTGGCTTCGAGTCACTGGGCTCACATATTTAATGGAATATCATAGATGCTTTTGATGTTCAATAATAAAAAAAAAATGCATGCACTATGACTCGGGATTTCTCTACAGGAATGGGACATTCGTAAAATGAAAATCGTATTTGTAATAATTTCTTTTTTTTCTTGCCCACAACAAAATAATTTTGATGAATTGTTACGGTGACAATTGAATGTTTTTATGGTTTCTGTTATAATTTTTGATAATTCACACGACTTATCATTTTCATAGGGCATATTAATATGAGATGAGTGATTTGATTTAATTATCATATTGTCGAAATTGTGTTTCAACATATTCACAATATCTCCATTTTATTAATGATCATACTAGATCCTGTGTATTATGTTTTACACATAATTTTACGTGTGAAGAATTTTTCCTCGCACGTTATTTTATACGGAGGATACATGTAATTTAAAAAAAAATACATCCACCAATCATGCTCAATTATTTCAATATTTTTTATTAGTATTTTATCTCCATTCGATAATACATTTTTCTCATAAATCACACATCAAAGTAACAGCACCAAAGTAAAGCCTCTGTAGAATATTATATAGTACGCAATCCACCCAGTATAACATACAATAATGCAACGAAAAAAACAAACCATCTCATTCTCATTACATCCAAATAAAAAAAATAAATAAAAATGAAATAACTAAAAAAAATCACCACAGGCAAATAAGAGACGATAATTCCGAAACCCCATTCGGCCTCGTATTTCACGACGTTCCATCAATGGATGTAGAAACTTATAATCGAAACTTCCGGTCTTATCCTACCCTCCATTTATTTTTATTCCATTTTTCTCTTTTTTTCATTCATACGAAATTTGTTCGTTTTGCGGTTACCCGAGTGGAATTATCGAGTTCTTTTTAATTTTCTTATCTCTTTTTTTCTCTCTCTCTCTTTCTTTCTATTTTTATCTCGGATTTATTTATTTTTCACGGTCGTGCGCGCGGTATGTGAGCGGTGCAATAATCGAACGTGTCTACGGGGTTCGCGGTTTAATCGGGTTTGAGAATCTTCCTCTCCTCGGGGTGGAGGAGCGACGGGGGCGGGCGAGCGCGTAGTTTCTCGATTGAAACCTACCTCGATGGCCTTGATGCGAGGCTATGGCGAATCCCCCTGGCCCCTGCCCCCCCCCCCCCCCGTTCGCGTCTTACAGAGCACGGCACAGTCCAGTCGGGATATAATTATGCGGTACTGGTCCGTTTCTGTGCTCTGTGCCTCCTCCTCCTCATCGTCCTCCTTCTTCGTCTCCTCTTCTTCTTCTTCTTCTTCATTTTCCTTTTCCTCATCCCACTACGTCTCGCTCTCGCTCCAGGGTCCTCCCGACCCTCCACACACCCGCCGAGACCGAAAGACCGTGTACATCTTCATGGACCAGGGGGGCGCGCATGCGCACGCGCGTCTACCTCTTCGAGCCCTCATTAAGGTTTTTGCCGGAGGTTAATACCGAGATACCGGCAACGTACTTACGCGTTAATCGAACCACCGGGTCAGAGTGTTTACCACCACCGCCAACACAATCCCACTCACCGCCTTGCCACGTTACCGCCAATAAAACCCACCCCTCGACCCTTCCCCAGTAAAACCCCCATCGCTAGGACTCACAATCGCAATCAGAGTGCTCGCACATCTAATTGCAAACGATATGTAGCTGGGAAAACAAAAGAAGACGACGAAAATTTTGTACGAATTGTAACCGGGAAAACAAAAGAAAACAACAAAAAAGTAAAACAATAAATTTGCAATTTGCTTCCTCTGAATTGAAGAATGATTCTGGGATGGTTGGAGTCCACCTTCGGTCCTACTATTCCCAGTTCTACGTTTCCCAGTCGTAATTTACCCAGAATGAGTCGCCATTGGTTGGTTGGTTGGTTTACTTGGTGCCGGCTTAAGTAAATGAACCAACCAACCAATCAACGATGAGTTACACTGGAAAAACTATGACCGGAAGAAGTAGAACTGGGAAAAGTGGGAATGGGAAAAGTAGAACTGGGAAAAGTGGGAATGAGGAAAGTAGAACTGGGAAAAGTGAGAATGAGGAAAGTAGAACTGGGAAAAGTGGGAATCGGGAAAGTAGAACTGGAAAAATTGGAAATGGAAAAAGTAGAACTGGGAAAATCAGGACTGATCGAAAGCAGTCTTCAGCCATCCCCACGAAATCCCAAACCCGGCTTATCCCTCACAACAGACAATTATCCACAGTCGGGTTTGATTGATAGGGCACCCCATCGTATTACAGCATGTTGAACGTTGAATCCACGGGGTTTGGTTGTCGTGATGGAAATGAACAACAACAACAACAACAACAACAACAACAAAAACAAGAAACCAGGAAAAAAATGTGCCCGCAAGTGGGAGGAGATGGGGGCGCGCGAGCCAAGAGAGTTGTCGGGTGGGTTGGAAAACGAGATTAAAAGCGAAAGGAAGACGTCGCTCGCGTCGTCTGCAATGGGCGCCCCCGGGGCAAGACGTGCCATGACGTCTTTTTCAAACGCCCGCTGGATTCTCGAAGCTCCGAGAGAGACCTAGGCGTCTCTATCCATCTCCCTTTCTCTATGCTGTATTCTCTCTTCATCATTGCCAGGATAGGCTGCCAACTCTCTCGCGTGGCTGTCGTGGGGCCCAGCGGCAGCTGTGGTGGCGGCGGTGGCGCGGCACAACCGTTGATGTTTCTCACGGGCTCTTTATTTCCTTTCATCCCCCTCATCCCCTTCCCCACCCCCCCCCCTCCCCGTTGCATCGCCACCACGTCATTCACCGTACATACTATAACAGTAGAGCTATGTAATAACAATAACACTTTCAGAGAGAACAACTTCTGCACGGACGGATATGTCTGCCCACGTATTTTCCAAAGCTTCTCTCCTGGTGTATTACTCGGCCGTGTAGACAAGCCGTGTAGGTGGTGGAGAATCCTGTGTCAGGACAACCGCGGGATCAACACGGAGACCGGGACCAGTTGGATCAATTTTAAATTCAACATTCTCTTTTGTGATTCTTGTTTCTTGGGGGTTTTCTTTTTTTTTTTTTTTTTTGATTGATTGATTGTTCGTCTGGGGATGTGATTGTGTGGGATTGTTTTCTTGTTAGGGTGAGGCGAGCTGGTGGGTTCGATGAATTTGGGGGCGGCTATGGGTTGGGATTGGTTGGAAATGAATGAAGGATTAGATTGTTGGCCAATAAGTTGGGAGTCATCGAATAGTTGAGACTACCGACCAGTTGGATTTATCATTTGGATTGATACCAACTGATGGGTGGGATCGATCTGACTCTGGCGTCTTGCAATCACCTGGACGAAGTTAGGACTCGAAACCTTCGTTGTTGCATTTGAATGTCACAACTTTGTAACTACTAAGACTCCTAAGTGGTTAACTGTTTAAGGTAGTATTCCACGAACTGTAAGAGTCAAAGCAAGCCTACGATATACCATCTCCTGATTGAGGTACGCAGTTCTTTGATGTGACAACGTCGCGTGTTATGATGTCGATTAGTGAGAGAGAGAGAGAAGATGGGAAACAAACGCGCAACGTTGCCATGTCTACTGGATCACGACCAACTCCTCATATAAACTGTATTTTCCCAATGTTTATTTGCTCATCATTATCATCACAGTCTCCTGATCTCCACTGTCAAGTGCCCAAAATTTTGTCCGAATATTCAACTTGCAGCTCAAGTGTTTTCATTAAAATCTGACTAGGACTTTTTGCATTATATCAAATTGAGCGTGATTATCCATAAGGCTCCATGCTAAACGTGTGAAAATAAATATGTCGATATATTTTTTCTCGCGCTCTGGAAAGCCATAAAAATTCAACTGAACCTTCCCCTCATCAATATCTACAAGTATGCCAAGTGTCGTGTAAATCTGACGAGGAACTCTCTTATGGAGGGATACTACCTCAAGCGTCACCATAGCGGCTTCCAAAGATGTCAAGTCCGAATCCGAACTATCCGAATAACCAACAAGCCCCGGTCACCGATGCGGAAAACGGCTCGGCCCGGTCGCACGAAAACGAAGATCCGGAGAGTTTGCAGAATGAAGATGAACTGCGGTCGGAAATTGTGGAGATGCAACTATGAGATATAGATAAGGGTATGTACGTGGGTTTCTCGGAGATTGCGAGAATCTCGAAATAGTTCAACATCCGCGACTTTACCTCCGTTTCTCTCTAATGGCTCTTCCGACTGTGCACCACACACACACACACACACACACACACATATATATATATATATATATGTATATACATACACTTGATAGTCTCATGACAGTATAATAGTTGTCGGTGAATTCATCGCGGAGCGTTCACGAACCGGCGACTCGAATCGTGAGCTCAGCAAGAAGATGATAAAGACGAAGATGAAGAGGGATAGAAGAAGACACGGAACCGAGCGTCAACGAACTGTCCGAGACCTTGGCCCCTTGTTGCGGGCAATCGGGAGTTGCCGACAAGAGTGGATTTGCACTGGCTTCACCTCCTCTTTTCCATCTCCGTGACTATCCTGCTGACGGTCTGATTTCAACTCATACTCGTGTCCATTCTGATCCTGGTTCTGATCCTGATTTCAGTTCTGACTTTGATTCCAACCATTGACTTGCAATCTGACTCAAATGTCAATTTTAGGATTCACGTCCAAGTCGAATGTCAAATTCAGATCTGAAACCAATTCAAATCCTCCTGCCAATTGGAACTTGAAATACGCCCTCTTTAAATTTTCCTATCGGTTTTCTGATTTTTTTCTGGAGATTTTTCTGTCGTCCATTGCTGGTTTTCGATACGATTCGTCGCGCTCGGTTGGACCACGGTCAAGAGAACAGCTCGACGATGTCGAAACTCATTTCAATCTGAGTCGAGGCTGCGCACTCGATAACTCGCAACTCCGATCCAGATGCCGATGAGATTGATCTTACGATTTTTTTCACACTTCGGCGATCTTCATCGGATTGCGTTACTTCACGATTATTTAATCTCTAACTCAAGGGTTTGATGTGTTGTGCAATAAATGTTGGAATGAGCTGTATATAATTGTCTAGGTGGGATTCTGGACAATGACTCGTGAGAGATTAGCAAAAGAGGATTTGAGAGTATGGAAGTTACATCTGGTTGGATTTTGATTGTTTAACGATCGCTGGCCAGACTTTCGGTTACCCTTTTGGTTCACTAGGTGCCAAATGTTTTGGGCAATCTGAGTTGTCTTTGAATGGACATACAAGACAATCAAAGACCATGAAGAAGCCACGAATATTGCTTTTTTGATACCAATAAAGCCTTTTCGACCTTGAAATCCTTTGAACTGATTTTGAAACTATAATGACACTCGAAATGAATGAAAACAAAAAAAAAAACTGCATCAAAATAATATCCTTATGAAATTAACCTCAAAATTTCAATCTTCTACGAATTAACGCCGATCAAATCAATAAAAAAAATACATCCGACTCACCTAATCGTGAAATAGATTCAAATTCATTGCCACAGGAAACAACTTTCGTCTACCTACTCAAAAACACGATCGAGGAAATTAAGAAAAAAATATGAAATTCAATGAAATAAAACTTCAACAACGCAGATTCATCGTGACGACTGTATTTATTATTTAATTACCATCGAAGCACGAGACATATGTTTATCTCGAGCTAAGACATTCAGGAAGTGTCACAAAGCTGCACAATTAAAGGAAGAAATCGTTCGGAATTGATGAAATAAATAAAATAAATAAAATAAATAAAATAAATAAAATAAATAAAATAAAATAAAATAAATAAAATAAAATAAAATAAAATAAAATAAAATAAAATAAAATAAAATAAAATAAAATAAAATAAAATAAAATAAAATAAAATAAAATAAAATAAAATAAAATAAAATAAAATAAAATAAAATAATACTCGTAAATAAAATTAAAAAAAGATAGAAACACGAAAGCGAAAGTAATGATGACTATAACGAGAGATTGACGAGATGATTCGAGGCTCCCGGGCACGAAGCTCCCAGGCTCGACGGCTATTCGTCGATTATTAATATTCATCGACGTTTTATCCCAACGCCATTGCCGTGAAGCAGAAACCGAGAACGAGAGAGAGAGAGAGAGACAGAAAACAAATGTCGAAGCAAGCAAGAGATAGAAATAAACAGAATGAGAGATCGATCGCAGTTGATTCGTGTTTCGAAGTTACGTCAAAGAGCAAGCGCAGGTGAACGAGATACCAAAGCCAGTACGATTGCCCGGAGAGAAAAACAGAGAAGGGGGCTGAAGCGAGCGAGAGGGATGATTCCTCACAGCCCCGGAGTGAATATAATCCATGGCAAAAGTGCGAGAGAGATGAAAGTCGGAGCGATCTTTGGGCCAGCGAGGAAACTCGCTCATCGTCCCTCGATGCCTCTTGAATGAAGTATCGAGAGGTTGGGTCTCTTCTTCGACGGTTCTGCCGGTCCCGAGGTTACTCTCCGTCCTCCGGATGACTCCTTCTCGCTCTCGTGGCGAACTCTCGAGATACTCGGCGCGTAACTACAAGTCGGTGAATCTTGACACGATCGCGATAATTAATATTCAACGGAAGAAATGTTTGTGTGTGTGTGTGTGTGATCGTTTCTTGAGCACGAATAAATCCGAGAAGCGGTCAGGGCATTGGCAAAGGGCTCGAATTGCTCTCTCCATCTTACTTCATCTCTTTTTCTCTTTCTCTGTCTTTATCTCTTGGTCCCCGAGTCTTCGTTCCTTATCCTCATCTTCTGTCGTGACGGAGACAATTTCCGGGCACACCGGAGAAATAAAGAGAGAGAGAGGAGAGAGAGAGAGAGAGAGAGAGAGAGAGAGAGAGAGAGAGAAAGGGAAACCCCACGAACTCGTTTTTCATATCCTACAACCCATAAATAACGATGGAAAATAAAACGAAAATAAATAAAAAAAAAAAAAAAAAGAATACACGATCACGAGAAAGAAGGAAGCAATGGTTATGTGTACAGTCTGGGTTTCGTACTCGAGAACGTCCAAGTAAAAAGACGATGATGATGGGCGATGATGATGATGATGATGATGATGATGATGATGATGATGAGTCAAGGACCATCGAAGAAAAAGCATGAGACTTGCCTGTAGACGCGTCACGAAATTTCTCCCCTCGGTTTCTATCCATCTCTCTCTCTCTCTCTCTCTCTCTCTCTCTCTCTCTCTCTCTCTCTCTCTCTTTCTCTCTCTCTCTTACATTCTTTTCAACTGAACTGCATCGCGGTTGTGATGTGGCTGACAAAAACCAATAATGCGTAATACAGGCATACGTCACAAATTATTATCGAGGCGAGACACGGGCGAGATAATACGAGGGAGGGACAGAGAGAGAGAGAGAGAGAGAGAGAGAGAGAGTGAGACCTCCCAGAATGCCGTGGAAAAACATAGCTCACGTTTTTACATGAAAAAAAAATTAAGCGAAATAAATAAAAATAAATGAAATAATAAAAAAAAAAAAAAGTAGTGAGTCGCGAGTGGTTTCTCGTTTACGCGTTCTACCGTCTCTGTGTAACATATTTCCGTGGACAAATATAGAGTATATTATATATATATATACATATATATAGATATATATGGATATATGTTGTATATAAATTGCCACGAAGAAACAGCTGTAATAACTCGATGGCCGGGGATAAATTCTCGTTATTACGCGTTACGTGAGTATGCGTGGCTTCGACGTAGCACGAAACTTTTATCACCCTTCATCGATGCTCGCCTCGATAAAATCTTTGAAAATAACAAACGAATTGAAAAACGAATGAAATTGTTGTTTTTTTTTTTTTTTGTTCTGTTTTTTTTTTACGTCGTCAAATGTGATTACTGCTGAGGTGATTATCATTTTCAATCAATTATTTTTATGACTTTATATCGGATCGATGATTGTTTTGTTTGTTGAGTTTGTGATCGTAGTGGGGAAATAATTGTTGCGGATAGTTTATCGACTTTAGCGAGTTTGGCGACTTGATTTGTGTATTCTTGAATTTTCATATCAATTGTGGATGCCAAAAGAAAAGATATTGAAAAGATTATTGTTCCGATAGTTCTGAGTGACTTTTTCCGATAGTTCTTGCTGATGACTAGAGTTATCGATACTTTGTATGGCGAGTTTCTAGGGCTGCATATTTTTTCGCGATTTTTTCAATTTTTTATTTTAAACTAACAGGATGGAAAAAGAAATCAGTCGATCCAAATATACACAAAAAAAAAAAGTATGGTCCCAATAGTTCTGAGTGACTTTACCAATAGTTCTTGCTATTGCCTAAACTTCTCGATACTTCATACAGCAATTCCAAATTGGTAAATATTTTTGCCTGATTTCTCAAATTGTAAACTAAGAAAATAAACCAACGAAAAAAAAAATCAGTCGATCCAAAAATTCACCAAAAACAAGTATGGTCCCAATAGTTCTGAGTGACTTAACCAATAGTTCTTGCTATTGCCTGGACTTTTCGTTACTTAATACAGCAATTCAAAATCGGTAAACAATTTTCCGTGATTTCTCAAATTGTAAACTAAAAAAATAAACCAACAGAAAAAAATTAGTCGATCTAAATATACACAAAAAAAAGGTATGGTCCCAATAGTTCTGAGTGACGTCTCCAATAGTTCTTGCTATTCTACAGATGGCGTCTGGAAACGAAAAAAAAAATGATCGAACAGTACGCGCATCGATGGTCGATCGATCGGTTTGCGCACGAGTCTCCGCTGCAGCAAACCTGCCTCTCCGATCTGTTATTACCCGTATGCTATGCGCGGTTCGAGCTATTTCAAAGAGAACAAGCCGTGTGCGTGTGCGTGTGCGTGTGTAGTCTCCCGCCCAAACCCTCCTCATCTCTCACTCGCCCGCGCGCGCGCGATTATTAATGACGACGGGGTCCGACGAAGGTGGCGGCTCAGGCGGCTCTCCCCCTCAACTTGGTTCTAACGCGTGTGCGCACGCGCCCCCCCCCCCCCCCCAGCCGGGGAACTTTTGGTATAGTTATAGTTCCATACATCTTCCGCCGGTCCCGAGACTACCCTGCCCGACTTTCGAGCTTTCCCACGCGTTGATTATCATAGTTAGATACATGACGTCGGGGACTTTTTTGTAGGAAATTCAATTCTCCACAACATTGCTCATATGAACTTTTCGTCTATACAGCGTTGTTTAGCCAGCGTTTGGACAAGAAGATAAAAATATATTCATTGATTCTATACATTTTTATCTCAGGTCCAAACGACCTTGAACGATGTTGAAGAACGAACATCGAAAGTATGTGAGCGAGTGAAAAATTGCAGAAAGGGTTGCGTGTGAGGTTGCCGTCTCGGTCGGATGGTCAGAACCAATCCTGAGGGATTGTGACTGAGAGGATTACACATCCTCTCTCGGTCCCGCGGTGCGGAAACTCGATGCCAACGAAAAGTCCTGCTATCGTTTATTTATTTCTTTTTTTTTTCAAATTAAGGTAGTACCCTCCATAAGAGAGTTCCTCGTCAGATTTTCATGAAACTTGGCATACTCATATGTATTGACAAGAAAAAGGTTCAGTTAAATTTTCATGGCTTTCCGGAGCGCGAGAAAAAATATATCAACACGTTTTATTTACACACGTTTAACATGGAGCCTTGTGGAGAATCACGCTCAATTTGATATAATCCAAAAAGTCCTCGTCAGATTTCAATGAAAACACTTGAGCTCCAAGTTGAATATTCGGACAACATTTTGGGCACTTGACAGTGGAGATCAGGAGACTGTGATGGTAATGATGAGCAAATAAACATCGGGAAAATACAGTTTATATGAGGAGTTGGTCGTGATCCAGTAGACATGGCATCGTTGCGCGTTTGTTACGCGAACGTTGTCACATCAAAGTACGACGTACCTCAATCAGAATATGGTATATCTTAGGCTTGCCTTGACTCTTACAGTTTGTGGGATACTACCTTAATGGTGAACTATTTTTTCTTCGTCATCTGAATTATTTATTGAAAAGTTGGAGTTGAAGGTTCGAGTATCATCGTCCTTGTCCCGGCCGCATCCTCGAAACTCGAACGAAAACTCGCAAAGAGCGAGATAGTCGTGGAAACCGAAGAGGTCCTTCTCCTCTCTCTCTCTCACTTAGGTCGAATAAAGAGGGCACGAAGGGGGTTGGCGTGCGAACGGAGGCTCAACCGTTGGAATAACGAATAACGCGAAGCAAGGGGATCGGGGAAACGAAAAAAAAAAAAAAAAAAAAAAAAAAAAACGTTTTACACGAACCTCGTCCTCCCGAGTCTCTTCTCCTTTATTCGCTCGGCTAGATTCGCATTCCTGGTCAAACCGCATCCCGTCCTAAGGCGAAACGATCCGGCCCGTGAGTAGTCCGCATGCGCTTCTTGCACTACCGACCGACCGACGCCGCCACCGCGATCCTCTGCCACTGGACTCTTGACCATTCTCTTCCTTCTTTCCTCGTTCTCCATCTCTCTCTCTCTCTCTCTCTCTCTCTCTCTCTCTCTCTCTCTCTCTCTCTCTCTCTCTCTCTCTCTCTCTCTCTCTCTCTCTCTCTCTCTCTCTCTCTCTTTTTCGCTCTCACTTCTTCGACGACTACACCTTCGTTTGCCCGGACCGAACGTTTTGCGCCCTTTCGATGCTCCGTTTGCCCTCCATCGTTATATGCGGTTACGCATCCACTCCTCGGTCCACAACGAACGGTGTACATATGTATATATATACATTACGTTGGTCCTTATTTGGGGTCAAACATTTTTTTATCACTCCCATGGGCTTAAATGTCTCTGAATAAATAATGTTTGAGATATCCGAAGGCCCAGCCTCGTAGATCAATTCCAAGTACCGCCCCAAACCCGTCGAATTTCGCCGTTTGATTAACATAGGATTTTTGGCATCCGATGGTCTTTATTTTTTTCCATCCGTCGTATTTCACCGAAAAATCCGAAACTTCGCAGATTCATCACATATTCCAGCAGGTTTTCGATGCCAATTTCAAAAAATGTTCCAGTGACTGAATTCGGAGGTGAATCGGCAAGTTGGGATAGCTTGTTCCTCAAAAGCTTCGATAAAGTTCATGATAAATCGAAAACCATGTGAGATACGACGATAATGCGAATAACCTTTTTTTGTAGAGAATTGAATTCTCTGAAAAAAAAATATGCAATGAGATTTTTCTTATTTTTTCCAAAGTTTTCGAAATATTCGAAAAAAAATGCAGTCGCGATCGTGAAAAACTATTGGGAAGGCTCACTGTTTCGTGGCAAGACGCATCTCGTTATTTCCGAACCACGTTGGCTCGTGGATTTCCGTATTCACTCTTGAAATAAATTAATAGTCAAGAATGACTCCTTACTTTGTAATATAACGCGGTAAAATGTCTCTCACGCTCCTCCCGGAATTTATGATAAATTGTCAGTGATTTACAGCTAATGGTGTACTGAGACTTGCGTCTGTATATATAGTATACATATATATATATCTATGTAGACCCATAAGTACGTACGATGTAAATGCATCGAATGCAGCAAACGGCAACGAGTCTCGGGATCTCTCCGGGTGCTTAAATTTGCCAGCAACTCCGCACGCCCTTGCGTTTTACCCACGTGCGAACAACTACCCACATGTCTGTGATACATCAGCATAGGCGCGCGCATGCGCGCGCACGCGCCTTAAGGAGGCTGAGTCACCTTAAAAATTCGGAAAAGATTTTTTTTTTTTTCGTGACACGATAGATTCGAATTAAAAATCAATTTTACCATTATGAAATAATGATACTTAGCTATCATTTCAAATTTTTTCATAGCCGTATGAAGCATCTGAACGTTGTAAGATTTATCACAAAACGTTGATAACGACAAACGTTGAAACAATTTTGTGATAAATCTTACAGCGTTCAAATGCTTCGCACGGCTATGGAAAAATTTGAAATGATAGCTAAGTATCATTATTTCATAATGGTAAAATCGATTTTCAATTCGAATCAATCGTGTCACGAAAAAAAAAAAAAATTATTTTCTGAATCTTAAGGTGACTCAGCCCCTTTAAGATTGTGTGTCGCATGAAACGACAATTTCTCGATCGCATAATTATTTTTCCCAACGCATTGCATGACCAAAATGGTCCTCTGCAAATATCATTACTCGAGTCGAAAAAAAAAAAAATAAATAAATTTTAAATCGTCAACACGATTATAGAATCCCGAATGCTCTTCACGATTATTTCATCGGTTCTCATGGTATTTCGTCTCTCGTGGTATTTCTCCTACGTCCACATAATACAACAATAAAGATCCGGAATAAGAAGACGCGAAAAAAAAAAAAAAAAGAAAAAAAACAACGAAGATACGTGAAATAAGAGACGAGATGTGAGGTGCGAAGCGTGTGGCGCATGCGCACACTTGGGTAACCGCGTAACCGACCTAGCCCAATCTCTCGAAGCAAAACCCACGCGAGAGTGTACGAGACCGGGCGAGGGAGTAGCCGTGCATAACGCATTCCCCGTCGGGATGCAGGTAGGGCGAGGCGCTGCCGGGAAGAAACGACGTGCAGCACACGCATGCAACATCAGGGTGGTCCTTATTTCAATATTTTTTTATTTCCCCCCTCCCGGAGGATAATACGGTTCGAAATAAATTCTAAAAAATATCATCAAAATTTGAGGTCACTGTGACAATTCTCAACCCTGCCGCCAGCCCACCGAAGTTTGACATTTCAATAACAAGGTTTTTTTTTATTCTTCCAGAATTTTTTTTTTTTTATTATGACGGAAATGCTGGACCAAAAAATTCAAACTTCCTAAGCTTTCTAATAGATATAGTAGCTGTATTGAGAAATCTTCATAGATGCTGAACAATTATCGATTTATTTTTATTATCATTTAATTCCAATTTTTTTTCTCGTCTCTCAAAATACAAAAAAAAAACTCTTTTCAATACAGAACGACTCGAAATGAAATAACTGTCATCAATCCACAGTATCATCCACACTCCCCAACTTCAGTCGTAATAAAAAAAAAGCATCCAAAATATAAAAAAAAAAACCCACTATTCAAACAAATTTTGAGGCCCCAGAGGCGGGGTCAAGAATCAAGATAGGGACCTCAAATTCCAGGGACATATTCCCAAACTCATTACGAAACATCCTATCCCCCGGGAGCGCGAAAACAAATGAAAAAAAAAACCAAAACAAGGACCACCCTAATGCAACGCACACGTGTGCGCATGCGCAAAAAGTCGAACAAGTCGAACAAGAAGAAGATGAGAGGTTAGAATAGCCGTGTAAGATAGCAGAAGAAGTCGAAGAAGAAGAGTGAACCAGTGGAGAAATGGAGACGGAGAGGAATGAGAGGAGGGAGAGGGGGGGGGAAGGGAGGGGAGAGGAAGGCCGCGTGCAGCAGCGTGGCTGTAAGAGTTAGCAGGGCGGTGCGTGGGTCACAATGCCCCGCGGGCTGCATATCGTTGGCGGCCGTGCGCACGCTCCGAGAGTCCCACCAGCCTCAACGGGGACCCGGGTGCGCGCGCACCACTCGTTATGGAAACCCGAGTATATATATATATATATATATATATATATACATTGTTGATCGTATATACGGTGACTCGGAGTGAATTGCGCGCATGCGCGTCTTGTACTATGCAGATGATTCCGCGATATGGGCTATATTCATACCCGAGTCATTTGAAAGTTTATGCGGTGTCCGATGTTACCCCCCCCCCCTCCTCCTCTCCTCCACCTTCCCCGAGTACATATATGCGCGCATGGCAATCGATTTTCCAACGATATTTCCAACAGTGATGTATTTCGAACATCGATGAATTGTTGCTAAATTGCGTATCTAAATTGTACGGAAGAATTTATTTGACACGATTTGTAACGGGATTTTATCGATTTATTTTTAAGTTTTTTTTTTTTTTTTTTTTGAAAGTTTCATTCGACAGGGACATCGATATGTGTTTTATTGAATTTAATTAATTATTAGTTGATGCGTATGTAGAGTATACATTTGTTTTTTTTTTTTTATTGTCTGACTCGTTGTGGAATTAAATATTTGATTATTGATAGAACGATGATTGAATTTCAATGGAATTATTTTTATTGGAAAAATTATTTGGAAAAAATTATTTGACACGATTTTAATGGGATTTTATCGATTTGTTTTTTTTTTTAAGTTCTTTTAAGTTTTTTTTTCATGGAATGTTTTATTTGACAGGGACATCGATTTGTGTTTCATTGAATTAAATGAATTATCATTTGATTCGTATGTAGAGTAAAATTTTTTGATTTATTTGAAACTCGTTGTGGAATTGAAAGTTTGATTATTGATAGAACGATGATTGAATTTCATTGGAATATATATTATCCACTGTGCTTCAGTGTGCAACGAATTAATACGATCACATCGAATAACGATGGTGGTCTGTCGAATGCGAAGCTAAGCAACAGTGTGGATAAAAAAAAAAACGAAACGTAATAAAAACAAATAAATAAATAAATAAGAACAAAGGTATCGAAGAAGGAGGAGTCGTTGGAGGGAGGATAAAAGGACTGCAGACGAGACTTACCCTTGGGCTACTTGGTCTCGATCCTTGCTTCGATCGTACCACCCACGTGGCGATCCACGATCCACCGTCTGACCATTTCGGGATTTTTCTACTTGCAAATTTTTTCATTCCACGAGCCAACGATTCATACGTGAACGTTCCTGTAGCAATTTTGATTGCAATACATTTTTTTTTTTTTTCAATTTCTCCAAAAATACGTGTGACAAGGTGGAGAAGGAATTTTTTTTTTTCTATTTATTTTATTTTTTGGTATTGCAGGAGGATTACAGTCAGCGTAGACGTCTGTCTACCCCGAGCGGAAGTCCCAGCCCCGCTAGGCCCGCCCGACTGTCCCGATCGACCGGAACCCTGACCCGCGACGAGGAACCCTTTACCGATTTGAAGAACACCCTGACCAGAAAAAATCCGACCCACGAAGCCGAGAAAAAGGGATGGTTCAAATCATTGTCCCGAAAGACCAAGACCAGTACAAAGGTACCCCAACACCGATTTCCTCCAAATTATTATTTTTTTTTAATTTAATTTTTTTTTTTTTTTTTTTTTTCGTAAAGTAGAAATGGAAAACCTTGCCACAGATAACCTCAGGGTCCCTGGATATTTTCTCACTTTTCATCTATTTTCTCACTTTTCATCGTTGACGTAAACAAAAAAATAAAAAAACGAAAGTCGAACGAATGAAAATGGACACCTAACAAATTTAATCATTAAATTTCCTTGATATTATTATTTTTTGGTTGTCTTTTTTTCTCGCAACGTGGAAATACAAACCATGCCACAGATAACCTCAGTCCTTGAATCTTTTCTCATTTTTCACCTAATTTAATTTTACTCAATCTGTACCGTAAATTTAAAAAAAAGCGAAAATTAATCGAATAAAAATCGACACCTAACAAATTCAATCATTAATTTTTCTATAAATTATTATTTTTTATTTATTTATTATTTTTTTCGTGACTTCAAAATTCAAACCTTGCCACAAATAACCTCATAGTCCTCGAATATTTTCTCATTTTTCATCCAATCTAATTTCACTAATTCAATAACATAAAAAAAAAAGAAAATCAATCGAATAAAAATCGACACTCAAAAAATTCGATAATCAAATTATTTAAATCGACGTGTCAAAGGAATATCCATATTAATCATTCAAATAAATTCTCTCAGTGACAAAAACATGCTTTCCAATCAACAAAAATTGTCAGTCGTTAAAAAAAAAAAGGAAAAAAAAATACAACAAAAAAATCTAAACGAAGTTAATCAACGTGAACCAATCGATCATTCGTCATAGTCGATGATTTAATTGACTCTTCATTTTCAGCACATCCAACATTTCGTTCATTAATTCATCTCCGATCGTCCGTCTGGGCGCACGATAAAATGCGAAAATCTCGTTTCGAGTCACGCATATATCAATCACGAACTCGTGGTCCATAAATTAGCGTCGCAAAACGTTGACCGATTCGAAAGACTGTCCACGATAATCTCGACGAAAAAAAAAAAAAAAAAAAATGCTCGATCCTTCCCGCCCGATTGTCCCGATTCGTTTGGCGGATGCCGAAAAAATTTCTCATAAAATCGAGGAACTCAACAACCCGAAGAATCTCCCGGGAAAATCTTGAGTCGCAGTTAGGTGCAATTGCATCGGGCCTGATGGGCCAGTTGAGGGAAGATCACGAGAGGGGAAGGGTGGTTGACTCAGGCTCGTTCCCATGGACTCTCAGCGATGCTGTGAACCAACACACACACAAAAGCATCCTTACGATGCCTAGCAGGCCTAACTCGTCTCTCTATCTCTCTCTCTCTCTCTCGGAAATTGAAGATTTTTGTATATGAAAATTTTTCGATAGAGCCAGGCGATAAGAGCTCAGACTCCTCCTGAGAATCGAGTCATGCACGTTCTCATCCCCGATGTGTAGACGGTCCCAATATATGCGCCCGTGAGATGTTTTCATACACACGAAGACTATACGTATAACCGATGCGCGCGCACGTTCATCAGTCAGTGTGCGAGAATATGTGAACCACGTTCTATCCCCATCTATTTTCATCTCTCTCTCTCTCTCTCTCTCTCTCTCTCTCTCTCTCTCTCTCTCTCTCTCTCTCTCTCTCTCTCTCTCTCTCTCTCTCTCTCTCTCTCTCGGGGTTCCAGCGCGGTGAGCCATTAGGCCAACTACAACCACCAATTACCAGTTTGATTAAATGCTTAACTAACTCCGCGCTCTGTGGTTTAATTTAATCGCGAGATTAAGTGCCGAGGCCCCCTCTTCGGGGTTCCGGCTAACCGTCCCGCAAACCCCGACGACTAACATCTCGCGGTGGTGTGCAGGGACCGTGTATATATATACGTTGTGACCGGTTGGATGGGGATGCTGGGAAAGGGACTCGAAGGGAATGATCTTGTGAGTCGGAGTCCGGCGGGATTTAGATCCTGCGAGTGGTTGAAAGAGGGTAGAAGCGTTGTGCACGCCGGGGGATTACATTACATTGTGTTCTTGGTCTCCGGATTCACCGGAGTGACGAGTGGGAATCAAAATTCAGAACGATCAATGGACAGAACGACGAAAGTTTCAAGCTATTGTTACATTGCCCGACTTTCGAGGTTTCCCACGCTTGAATTATCGATGTTGGATTTGTACCGTTGCGAACTTTTTTTTAGAAGATTCGATTCTCTACAAGATTGTTCTCGTGGAGTTTTGGTCTATGTGGCGTTTTTTAGCCAGTGTTGGGACGGTTGGATGGAAAGGTATCGATTTTTTTATCGTTTCGATTGTTTTCTCGTAACAATATTGGATTTACTACTTTAGATACACATTTATCGGAAATAATGATGGGAACCTTTTTTGTAGAAAATTAAATTTCCAACAAAATTGTTTCTACAAGTTTTTTTCCAAATCCGCATATTTCGCGAGTTATTTCCGAAAAATTGCAAATTCATCTGAAAAAAAAAATTTATTCAAATCCGGGATTCGGCACGTGTTGTTATCAATTTTTCGGAAAAAACAAAACGGTCCTCGCTTTCTTTAACCAAAAACTAACTTTCTACGGGGCGACGCCGATGATTCGATCATAAACAACCCTTCCCAAATACACAAGTTCCGAATTACGTACGTTTCGAAGCGTCGGGCGTTCTAAATTTCGATCGTTTTGAATTTCAACTCCCATCAGTCGCAGTCCGGGCTCACGAGGCTCAATGGGCCAGCTGACCAGCCACCATGAAGTGTTCATATTCGCTCCGACGTTCCTCCAGGAAGCCGGGGAGGGGGGAAGAAAGTTGCTCGGAAGAATAACCGAGCTGATTACACTCGCGCGTGAATCTATCCCTCAGTGGACACGATCATTTATCGAAGGAGCGAGAAGAAACGAGTGTGGGGTCATGACTCATGACTCATGAAGACGCGGCCGCCACTATCTCGCTCTCTCTCTCTCTCTTTCTCTCCTAGTCATTATTTTTCGATTCGCACACTGGATACACCTTTGTGCCGAAGAACTGGTAACTCGCGTGGTACCAGCTATCCTGCCAAGGCATCGTGAAACCAGGATTCTCTCGCTCCCCCACTCTTCCTTTTATTTTTCTCAACCCCCTAACCATCTCTCCCTATTTTTTTGTTAAGTTTTTTCATCCTCCCTCTTTCTCTCTCTCGCTCTCTCTCTCTCTTTCTCTCTCTGTGTGTCTCGCTCGCGAAACGTTCGAACCGTACAGGCATTAATCCAACATCCCCGGGGCACCAAGCAGCTCCTCAGCTTTTTTTGTCCCTCGAAGAACAACGAGGCCCTGGCTTACATCGGATTAACTAGACCGCAAGCGATCAGCTACGTCGTCCAACTCTCTCATGTGTGTGTGTGTGTGAGTGGGATACAGCGTATAATAATACTATGTGTATAGCTATATATATATATATGTGCAGTCCACACAGAGATAATGGACTGGTAGGCTCTCTGTGCAAACGCCTCTACCATGAACGCAAAATTTGCTGTAATGTTCTCGACAGCCCGAGATAATTTTAGACCCACATCAACGTTTTTTCTTGTTTTTTTTTGTTCACTTTGCTATTTATATATGTTTTTTTATTTCGTATTCTTGTTTGTTTTATTTTGATTATTGTTTGTTTGTTTTTTTTTCTTTTTTAATTTAACGAGGACAGTCGAGGATGTTGCGAAGGGTGTTGAACTTGCGAAAGCTCATTTAACAGTGGATTGAATTATTTATTTATTTTGTTTTTTTTTTATTATTGATTTTGCAGCCCATCGACAAGAAACCGAGAATACCGGAAAGCGAGATACTGACCACCGGAACCGAGGACGAAGAAGCCTCGTCCGCTCCCGAACGCGTTTCCGTGCAAAAAAATCTTCGATTCTTCGGCGACACCGATCAAGAATCCGTATCCTCGAATCGCGATCGCAGGTGATTAAAATGAAAATTTATATTATCGTTATTGTTTCCAATTTTTCAAATTTCCATGGTCCACAGAAATGAATAAAAAAGAATTATATTGTCGATTATAAATATCGATCCTAAAATTAAAAAAAAAAATGCTGATCTTAAAATCAATAAAGATCATTCCGATTCAAGTTTTTTTCTCTAATTTTCGAAAATTCGAGTAAATTTTTGCTGATCATTGTATTGATCTATATTTTCATTGAATCATTCAACATTTTTTTACAATGTAATCTTTTCAATGAATTAATTTATGGCAATAAAAAAATCATCGACTATCGGCTCATCAAATTGACTCACAAAAAGAATACTATGTTTTTTTTTTTTTTCCAAATATTTTCGAGAATTTTCGACAAAAAATGTTTAAAGAAATTAGCAAAACATGTTGAAAATTCGTGCAAAAAATTCTAGAAAAGAATGCCATGGTTTTTTTTTAAATGTTTTATTTTGTTGAATTAACGATTTCATTTTTAATTACAGCAGAAGCAAACGTGCGGACGATCACGCGAGTGGGCGTCGTGACGTGTTAAGCACGAGTCGTCAAAATCTGAGCGTCGTGTCGCCACCGAGAAAGCCACCGAGACTCGCGGAAAGCGCATTGTCCTCGGGTGAAAGTACCACGGGAGACAGCAGTCAGCAAAGTCAGAATTCACAGAGGTCTCAACGATCCGTTGTGTACCTGCACGCCGCAACAGGTGAGTCTCTCTCTCTCTCTCTCTCTCTCTCTCTCTCTCTCTCTCCCTCTTTCTCTTCCTTCCTCTCTCTTACTCGACTGCCAGACATCGTTCAATCCGAGTTGAGTCGGAAGATTAATTGTCTCCTCGTACGTGAAAGTCGGTAATTAATTTACAACGAAAATTGTTGCAACAAACATTGATGAATACTCATGCCAGAAAATACAGTTGACGTTGTTAATCAACGTACCTTCGTTGACTACACACAATGCTGACCAAAAAAAAAAAGAGCAAACTAATTAAAATTCTTACAATCGAAAAAATAAAAATGATATTGGAAAAGAATGAATAATAATAAATGACTAAAGAATTGGGTGCAATTAAAGGGGGAGAGTTGCTAATTGTTCTGAGATTTTTAGGATTTTTTTGAGTTTCCGAAAATTCGATCTTTTATTTTTATTTTTATTTTTTTTATTTTTTTTTATTTTTTTCATGATTCTAATTAAACTGAGTGAATATTTTTATCGATAGAAATATTTATACTTTCTATCGATAAACATATTCACTTAGTTTAATCAGAATCATGAAAAAAAAAAATTAATTAATTAATTAAAATTAAAATAAAAAATCGAATTTTCCGGAAATACTTCACAGAAATACGAAAAAAAAATCGTGAAAAAAGAAATCCTAAAACAGGCAACTCTGCTCCAAAGTAAAACACAAAAAACAAAAAACTCAAACGGAAAAATCTATTTTATTCCCTATCCAAAGTACTTCTCGTCCTCTAGCGATTCAACAAATTTCTGTTAACGAAAATTTCTCGTTTCAACCGAAAAACCTATGTGATTGTTTGATTGTTCAGTCGGTGAAATTCCGGGACCGAACGAACGACGACGCGCAGCCAGTCGGGACGAGTTGAATCGACCGTTGCAATCGCACACGAAAACCGTGTCGAGAAGCGTGAGCGTTCTCGCACCTTGGAAACCCCGACACTATCGCGAGCCCTTCGAAATAAATTACGATCAGCAGCAACAGCATCAAAAACCACCGACGACGATGAGACGCAGACAGAGAAGTCGCGAGACGCTGAGCCGTCGTGGCAAGGATTTGCGTCGCAGCAAGGACAATCTCTCGAAAACCGGTAAGTCGATCGAAAGATATCGGAAATCCGGGGTATTTCAGTCCCCCAGTTGGTTGTGCAGGATCAACGAACTCCGGAGCTAGGATCATAATTAATCGTGGACGATTGATTATGACGTGACAATGAAAATATATTGATTTTTTTTTCGTATGTTTTGTGACAAAAAAAAATTATTACAAAAAA
The DNA here is from genome assembly GCA_963662125.1 of Diplazon laetatorius. Classification (NCBI taxonomy): domain Eukaryota; kingdom Metazoa; phylum Arthropoda; class Insecta; order Hymenoptera; family Ichneumonidae; genus Diplazon; species Diplazon laetatorius. Next base: position 11,557,071 of record OY759159.1, read on the forward strand.
TTATGACAAATAAAACTGGATTTGACCGATTGAATAATCGTCGCAATAGTTTTAACATTTGAACTTTTGGTTACTTTCACCAGGTACGATAAGTCGCAGCACGCTCAAGTCCAAGGACAAGCAGAAGGTCGACAGAACCGTGTCAACCGAGTCGCTCGCTTCGAAACCGAGAAACGGAAGTTCGAGACCGGAACTCAACAGATCGACGTCCGTGCCCAGGGATCCGAACAAGAGCGCCGGATGGTTCAAGATAAAGAGCAAGAAGTCACGAGCCTGATACCACACAAGGCCATTCGATCAATGCTAGTCTTGGAATTTAATGAGCGATTTAAAGACGATTATTCACAATTATCGTGTAACTTAACGTACATCAAATCGACACGTGTTTTCAACGTGTCGATATATATATATATATATATATATGTATACAGTGAACGTTAAAAATAAATGTATACCTCGATATTTCACGTTCTCAATTCACATCAGAAGCCAACCAAAAAAGGCGTCATTTTTTCGTTGACTTTGTATTTTTTGGTTCGCCCAAAAAATACAAAGATTTGGATTCCTCATTTTGGAAAAATGTGTTATTCACTGACAAAAAAAGTAAATTCGAAGTTTTCCAATCCGGAAAATGTATAAAAATTTCAACAAGCAGAAAAATTGGGAGTTTGACGAAAAATGGATTTCTTTTTTTTTTTTTGTTTTTTTTTTAAATATTATTCTTTGTGTTATTTTTTTAACGTCGAGTTGCATGTAGAAATTGTTCAACAATGAGTTGATAAACGATGTGTATTTCTTTCTTTGAAACAAAGAGGCATGGTGAACGAGTAATTGCATTTGAAACATGAATTATCGAGGTGTAAACTTTTTTTTTTTCAACGCTCACTGTAAATATTTATGTGTATGGAAATTTTTACCAATACTGAAGAGCGTTGCACAGAGATGCGCAAATAGATGTTAATCGACTGATCGAAGGTTCCTCTCGACGAGAATTTTTTTTTCTTTTTTTTTTTCATTTGCACGACGATTATCGTATTTAACATAAATTCTCGTCGAGGTCCAGGCGATCTCACGGTCAAACATTTATTAACGAAAAAAAAGAAACCGAGTAAATTATACACACGCATAGTACACAATGACGCAGGAACAAACAAATATAAATAGCTATGGATGAATAATGAAAAAATAAATAAATAAATAGATATATAAATATATAAATATAAATATATATTAATTTACGAGAAAAATGTAATTAAAGTATTTCATTAATCGTCGCTATGTTATTAACTTTTTTTTTAAAATTGTTTTTTTATTTTTTGATAATCACCAATCAAACTTATTGCCATTCCCAGAAAATTAACGCGACGAAAAATGATGAAATAAAAAAAAATTGAGAAATAAAAAAAAAAGATAATTAGCTCGCGATCGGCGTTAGTTATATAACGCGATGAAACTCAATGAAAATTATTCGAAACATCGATAACGCAAATGGTTTGAGCGAAAAAAAATGATGAAATTGAAAAAAATAAATAAATAAATAAAAAATCGTGCATCACAATTGAATCGAATTTTCTCTCTACCAAATTTACGTAGTTAAATTTACCGTGTAAGATGAGAATGGCATTGAATACGCGGTAATTATAAACGTCCGTATTGAGATGATTGTACGAGTGACCCATGGTTAAAGGCTAAGGGTTAATTCGGAGGGGTGAGGAAATAATGAAGAATCAATAGAAACAAAAATTTTAATTAAAAAAACAGACTAGCTCACCAATTTGCGACTCGTGATAATAAAAAAAAAAAATAATAAAGAATGAAAGAAAGACAAAAAAAAAACGACCATTGTTCAGTTCACCGTGAATAATCGTGCCATCACAAATTTTCCCAGCCCCGACCGATAAAAAGTGCCTGAGCAATGAGAAAAACACGATTCCAGAGTAATCAAAATTTCATAATTAAAATAAATGATAACTACCCTGTATAGTCGCGAAAGCGAATTATATATTAAAAAAAAAAAAAAAAGAAACGAAGATAAAAAAAAATAACAATTTGCGAACTCAATGTGATTTTCGCAATATTAACAATCTTCGAAGATTGTCGATAGTCCGATTCGTTTAAAATGTTTTTCGTCAGCACGTTTCGAACGAGCTTTGTAAATAATCGTAACGATAAATATAATAAATTCAAATGAATATTATTAATTTTTTATTTCGGCTGAACTTTGTCGATTTTTTCGGGATCAGCTTGCCGTACTTTAACACAGTGTTGATCGCTATATTGATATTTGAAAAAATAAATGAATAAATGTATGAATAAATAAATGAACGAACGAGAGATCCGGTATCGTGATTCACGAAACTGTAAAAGGTGCCTTGAATTTCGTCGTTCAAATTCCGCTACAATTTCCGTGTCGTTATACGGCCAAAAAAATTCCGTACTATTGTAAAACGAAAAAAAAAAAAAAAAAAAAAACAACAAATAATATCAAACATTTGCACCTTAGATTTATTAATTATCGGTGCTAATTGCGTGTGTGTATATAAATGTAGATCGATGAAATAACGTTTTTTTGCATGTAAATATTATACACTTAAGAATGTTTATGATTCACCTAATGATAGTTTCGTAACGTTTATTAATATAGTTTACGTCGTCGCTGAACACTCGTACGCAGTTTAATGCAAAAACTACGAACCGCGAACCCTTCGAACAACTTTAATTTTGTAACTCTGTCAAGTAATATGAAATAAATAAAACGTAATTCTAAATGTAACGATTTCCTTTGATTTTATTTTTATTTGTTAAAAAATCAAATTTCATTTGTTAATACTAGAACGGTTGAAATTTCGTTGCACCGCAGCGATGAAAGATCGTTGTCGCAGTGCGATTGGGAAAAAATAAATTTTTTTCGTGCTACGATAAATGTTTTTCGGTGTCTTTGATTTTGTCTAGGCAACAAATTGTCGTACCGGCTAGAATCAATAAAATTCCAATGTAGATGTCTGAAAACATAGGAGGATTATACATGTATACTCATGAATTCGCTAGGAAAGTAAAAACAAAAAAAATGAATGAACAAACGAATATCCTCACTTCTGTGAGGTTTCTCCTCTCCCAAAATCCAACCCGTCACCGCTGTGAACACAAAAGTAAGAGAGTTTGTCACGGGCACGGCCAGCGACAGATCCGCGCTCTGGAGCATCGTCACGTAAAGAAGCGAGCCGCACTGATTCACAACGAACGGCACTATGTACTTCGAATAAAAATGAATTCGTTAGAAGAGAAAACAACAAAAAGTCACGACGACATTTCCTTCGACTCTGCGACCGATGCGGCTAACCTTGAGAGTCGTTACCAGAAAGTACATTTCCTTAAAAAATTTTCCATACGCGGTCGACGCTCTCACATCCTCGATCCCCGTCGCTCCTTTTTTTATCAGCGGATTAGTCATTCCCCACAAAAGTGCAACGACTATGAGATACACGACGGACTCTACGGAGACAAAATAATGACATCGCATAACCTATCGTTCCCTCAATTTCTCAAATATGTTCTTTTCATTTTTACATAACAAATAGCAGAAAAAAAAAAAAAAAAATTGTTATCGATCTCACCCAAAGCTGCGTCCATTGTGATTAATTATCGATGGTTTTGCAATATATATCTACATCGATGTTGTTTTTCATGACACAAGTGCAACAAAGTTTTCACGTAACTTTGCAATCCCAAGTGGCAAAAAAAAACAATAAAAGGTTAACAATAAATCGATTTATCCAGATAACAAAGTGGTTCTCATTTGTCGATCTGAATTTGTATCGCAAGGATTACCGAGTGACGCGGATGAAACCGCGACATAACCTCATTCGGGATTAGAAAGAAAAACATAACCTCTCGAAAATTTGTTTGTGCTTTGTCGAGCAACGATCGTCGAAAAAAGATTTTAACGCCTTAACAATGACGAACGTTAATTAATGTGGAAATAAATGATTGAAAAATGTTCGTCCTATTGGGCGATATTAATTTGTGGAGTCTGGACGAAGATATTGATATCAAGGATACAGATTTTGGAGCTTTCAAGTGAGTTTTGTTTGTTTACCATGAACTGTTATATTGCATTTCAAATGCAAATGCTGTTTCAAATGCAAATAGCATTTTTATTTGAAAATTGCCAATACTATTTCCAGATGATTATCGATGTGACAGATTATTGAAAATTTAAAGAAGCAGAAATGAGGTTATAAACAATTTTAAAAAAATATAATTTTTCAATATATTTTTTTTTTATTTTCTCTTCAGGAACTTCGTTTTAGTTTTTATCAGAAAGAATCTTACGAATTTTAATTCCCAAAATAGTTTCAATATGCATCGTCGATGGGATTGAGAACTTGAGACATAAAAAAATAATGTTTGCAGGTATTATGAAAAACGCATCGATGGGTTGTACGAAGATGGCAAGAGATCTTACTGTCAGAAGCGCGGTATGGTATCCGTATTGCAAAATAAAAAAGGAAACAAGCTGAAGGATGGAATAAAATATCTGGAGGTAATGCATCATTCGTCGCACGTTCGAAATCCAAATATTATCCGTAAAATGTTTACATTCTTGAAAAAAAATAATAATAATAATAATCTTTCTAAGGAACAATTACGAGATCATTCCGCTGTTTACTGTCAATGGTACGACGACCAGACGGTGCAACTGATGCTGGGCACCGGTTTGCTCGTTTACATCCAAGTGAACGTTCCCACCGCCGACATCAAAAAGATCATGTTTGACAAATATCTGGTCGGAAAGGTGTCGGATCACATATCGGACGGTGAGAATTATTTTTTGTGACGAACAATCTATAACGATCGAGAGACTGCAAAAAATATTGCGGAGAAAGATTCTGTCGATGACGGTAGAATTTAAATTGCCAATCCGCAACCTGATCGATTAACATAAATCAAGAATGATTCGTGTGTCTATTTATTTCGAATGATTTTCACGAACTCAACTGGAAAAAGTAAATGGTCCATTCCTGCATTCCATACGCAGATCCGGTCCGAAACGATTCACAAAAAAATTATTTTGAAATTCCAGTAATCATGACAAAAAATCACTTGATTTTCACCCACAACGACAGTCAGATAACCGTCATACATTTCACAAAACCCAAACGATTGGTATTCGACAAAATTAGCAAGCTCGAGCCTAGAATGTCGATTGTCGAACTGTCAGGACCAAGCGGACGCAAACAGGACAAAAAAATATGTGTCAACAGAATTGGCGATTTGGTAAGTTTATATTTGTATAAAACAAACATCCAAAAAACTTAACACGATGAATTTGAACAAAAGAAAAAAAAATTAGATTTTAGTTTGGTGGAAATCGACGATGAACGAAGTTTATCCATGGAGTCCGGCTGTCAAAGATCACGATCGTTCGAACGTTCATCTTTATCGTTTGACCGGGTAAGCAAACTCATTCGAAAATTACAATCTCAAACGTCGATGAACGTTGCAAATATTTTTTCGAATTGCTTTAGTTGCAACGCTCGAAATTGTATCGGACGTTTGTTCGCAGAGACATTTGTAATTCTTTATTTCCTTGTGCTCGTCTCGATCCGATTGTCCAGGCGTATCAATGCTTCCCTGCTCCTGAGGAACTTCTTTTTCGTCACCTTCACCATCATCTTGATCCACCTTCTCGGCTTCCTGGTGCTCATCGACATTTTTTTCTTCCTCCTTATGCACATGACGATTAACATTTTTAACGTGCTGGATATTATTATTCCCTTCTGGCTTCTCGTGATGCGTCTTCCTTTTCGCGATACCCGTGGATTTCACCACAGCTCTGTTCGTAGTTTTCGCAAAATTGTTCGGCACAGCTTTTTTCACCATTTTTTTCGGGATCGTCGGGTTTGTGGGGCAAGGGGCGGTGTAATGAGTCTTGTGAGCCTCCCAAGCTGTTTGCATGTATCTCGGGGGTGCTGACAACATTCGAGCCAATTTTCTATCGATTTTCAACGGTAGCTCCCAAGTACCCTGGCATGGATTAGATGATTATATACTTAGAGTGTGTTAAATAATAGGCAAGATTTTTCGATCCTTATGGCGACTCCTACGTTTGAAGTGGATACTGTCAAGAGACTTGTCCCAAAATTTGAGCCCAATCGGACAATATTCAGAGGTTCCGCTTCCACGATTTCGATTTTTCTCAAAGGGGATAAGATCAGATGGCGGAAAACATAGGAGAACTTTAGGAATTATTTTCTCAATAACTATGCGTCCGATTTCATCCCGGTTGGTTTTATTCGAAAGCACATACATCGAGGTGTGTTGACAAATTTTTTTTACGAACGTATATATGACGTTCCACGCGGAAAGGGACCCTTATCGTTTGAGGCAAACGGAAGGTGTTAATCAAATGCTGAATCGAATTCGTGAAAGCGGGACCTCTGAATCTACTCCGATCGGGCTCAAATTCGGACAGATGTCTCCTAACAGCATCTGCTCCAAACCCAAGAACTGCCAGAAGAACTAAAAGAAAACATCTCGCCCTTTTTTCAACCTTTTACAAGCGAATTGTCAAAACTGCTTCTTAAAATGTAACCGATCACCTTGAATCCTCCCCAAGGAGATCTTTTGGGCCTGGGCTGATCGGGCAATAACCGTCCCGATCTGTCGGCTTGAAACTTAGTCGTAACGCAATGACGACGACACGGAAATTTCGGATGCCAATTCGGAACCTGCCAATTTCCGAGTCTCGTGGGTTTGAAGGAATCTTCGGCCCAATGGGCATGCCACAACTGGGACATCCTTGCGATCTCCCACAATTGTTTGTCGTATACGAATTTAACGCTTAAATCACGGGGTACGGTTTTTTTTCACACGCTATCTCACACTCTGAGCTTGTTGATATCACGTTACCATGGTAGCCGAAGCTTTTATATTTTTTTTTTCATCTCAAACACGTAAGAAGAGCTTTTGTCACACGAACGCCAACGACAATGCATGTGAAAATATTCTCAGCTCCGATTAATCGATTGACTGAAAGTAAAGTTTAATTTTCTAATTTTACAGCATTAAATTCGAATTGGTGTGTTATTTGCGAACCGAATTCGATCCACTTTGCATAACTTTCAATTCGCGACACGACAATGTCATTCATTCGGTCGAACAAAAAGTTTCGCGCAAGGTGAGAACAAAAAAAAAGACTTTTCATCATTGTTGGATGAAATTGCAGTCGAACTTCTGACTCAGTTGTGAATAAATTGCAGGGTGAGGTGACGATCGAATGGCAAACTTACGAAGTGTCGCAACACGACAAATTGCAACGTATAGAAGTGATATCAGTGCCACTGCCGACCCACACGAGTTGTGCACAATTTTCACCCAATCAGGATATGTTGTTGTTGTGTTGCATCGACGGTTCGATAACCGTGCACGATCACAAAAAAGGAACGAGCAACAGTGTTAAATCGCCTTTCGTGAGTTCGAGTTGAAAATCCCATCGACCCTCAGCTGGCACAATGGGGTAAAAAAGCCCCCCAATATAAATCAATCCTGATTCAACACATTTATTTTTCGTTTCTCAAAATAAATACCTATTACCCAAAAACCACTATCTGGCTATTTTTTTTCTGGAAGTGCAATGTTTCGAGAGTATACGGTTCAATTCTTACATGAAAATACTGAAAAGTAGTCAAATTTCGATTTTTTTTTGGTGAAAATCGGCAATTTTGCGTTTTTCTTCCTTCAAATTTTTTTTTTTCGAATTAAATATTGAATTTGAAGCAAATAACCTGTAGCACCTATAAAAGGGAGTATCCAAGAATGTGTGAGAATTTTTCCCAGTCAAAAAAATCAATTGATCACTCGCAGCGATCTTTTTTGTGACCCCGGGGTCGAAAAGGACCCCGTACGCCAGTTGAGGGGTTAAAAAATATATTTTTAAAAAAGGAAAAATGATGATAAAACATGTGGGTACTTGGCAGATACCTACACTGGCATCGTGGCACAGCGACGGATTTTTATTCACCGTAGGAAACGATCGAGGCCAATTTCAACACTACGACATTTCATTGGCCTGCATGAAAACCCAAATGCTGAACGAGGACGCAACCCCAGCCATCATCTTCGATCTATCGACTTACTTTAGGTAAATTCTCCAACAAAGTCACTCAATCCATCAGCAAAAACTTCCAAGATTCATTTTGTTTTCCTTTTTTTCTCGAACTCCCTTGAACAATCGTATTTTTCTTATTGCAATTCAAAACAGAAGTCAACCTGCTTTGATGAGGATGATTTGGAACAAAAAAATCGATCCGGACTGTTACAGCAATCGTTACAACAACGGAGATGCTCTGTTTCTCCTTCTGTTCGAGCGGTATGTAATTTAATCATGATGTCAAGCAGATTTGCGAATTTTTAATTTGACAGCACAGTGTTCAATGATTTTCAAGGGGACCCCTGGGAGTGATAAGAATAGTGGAGGGAAACAATCTGTCCGGCGACGTTTTGATATGCAGAAATCTCAACGTTTTGCACGTCGATCGAGCCACGTCGTTGTTGCTAGCGATGAATTGGGACACCCATCCACGAGCTTGCATGCATTCGCTCAATCAGATATTGAATCATTTGTTCAAATTGAAATTGACCCCCGAACGCGAGGGTCTGATACAAAATGCACTGGGCAGTTTTCACGTGCCTGTTCGACCGATAAGTCAAGCCGTCGAGGACGAATACGGCGACGAGATAAGAGATCTAACCAGACGATTTTTCCATCATCTCATAAGGTAAAAACTTTATTCAAACTATGCAATTCCGTGATCCAATTTTGCTCAATGATGTGCTCAATTGTCCGTCAGATATCGTTTGTTCGAAAAAGCCTTCAGACTGGCGATAGATCTCAACGATCACGATCTATTCATGGACATTCATTTTTACGCCCTTGTGATGAACGACACGGAAATGGCTAGAGCCGCGAAAGAAAAAGCGGAATCAGTGTTGAGCAGATCCAACAGTTGCACCAGTTCTCGTGAGTAATTTGCGAATTTTTTTTTTCGGGATCATCAATGGAGACGGTCGCAACTTAACTTTCGCAAACTAGCTACTTAACTTTTCCCAACTCGTTACTTAACTTTACCCAACTTGCTACTTAACTTTCCCAACTCGGTACTTAACTTTACCCAACTCGCTAATTAACTTTACCCAACTCGTTACTTAACTTCCCCAACTGGATACTTAACTTTCCCAATCTCGCAACTTAACTTTACCCAACTCGCTACCTAACTCTCCTCAACTCGGTACTTAACTTTTCCCAACTTGCTACTTAACTTTCCCAACTCACTACTTAACTTTACCCAACTCGCTAAATAACTTTACCCAACTCGCTACTTAACTTTACCCAACTCGTTACTTAACTTCCCCAACTGGATACTTAAACTTCCCAATCTCGCAGCTTAACTTTACCTAACTCGCTACTTAACGTTCCCCAACTTGTTACTTAACTTGACCCAGCTCGCTACTTTACTTCCCCCAACTTGCTACTTAACTTTACCCAAATCGCTACTCAAGTTTACCCAACTCGCTACTCAAGTTTACCCAACTCGCTAATTAACTTTCTTCAACTCGCTACTTAACTTTCTTCAACTCATTACTTAACTTTACTCAACTCGCAACTTAACTTTCCCAACTCGCAACTTAACTCTTACCAACTCTCTACTTAACTTTTCCTAACTCGCTACTTAATTTTCCCCAACTCGCAACTTAACTTTCCCCAACTTCAAGCCAATCACGAGCCCGGCCGAGCCGGTCAAGTTGGGTCGACCGCGAGTTGGGGTAAAGTTAAGTTAGGCCATTCCCCGATCAAGCTTGTTAACGTCTATAACATCTTAACTCTCGATGTGAGCTCACACATCAATTATCACGAGTGAATCGTTGCTCCCGCAAACGTCTATTCTTTTTCTTCTCTCATTCTTTCATTCTCAAGTTTTCCAAAACGGAACAGAAATAGCTCGACTCGTTGAAATTTTTCCAGACTCCACGTGTTCGCGTGCCTCGTGTTCGCTATGCACGGACTCGATGAGCGACAAGGACAGCGAATCGTACAGCGGCGAGAGCGAGAGCGAGGGTTCACCGAAAATAACGAAATCTAAGATACAATCGACGAAACATTATTCAAGATGTTCATCATCCGTCAACGATGCCGCGACGTTGCGTCACGCAAATTCGGCTGTAACGAAGAACAGCGGTATTATTTCCACCTCGTTCGGTGAAGTTAATCTCGGCAAATCCGACAGTTTGATGTCAACGGCTTTCAATCTACCGACTGCCATTCCCAACGCAACAATGAACAGTCCTCTGACGATGCCAAAAGCGTTTCCCAGTGTTTTTAAAAAACGCGCGCCCTGCAGAACGGCAAGTGGGATAATGTCTTCGCTGGGCACGAATTCCCAATCTTACGACAATCTGAGCGACGATTTGATAACATCGGCGTTCGGCAATCTACGATCGTTGACGACGAACAATCGAGAACGCAATTTTGCGAAATCCGCGAGCAACGTTTGTCAAATTTCGCGAAGGGACGACGAATCGAAGAGCGAAAATGTGGCGAACGATCGTCTGTTGTCAACGAGATTCGGCAACGTCGCGAGTGATCTGGATCTCGACGTTCCGCGAAGCTCGGTTGCCGGATCTTTGCTCGGCAATATAGACGGTAACGTCATGTCCACGTCATTCAGCAATCTCGCTATGACTTCGATATGCGAAACTGGAAAATCAACGTTGTTTCGCAGTGTGAATCCAATTGTAAATTCAACCATCGATTTGCCACACATTTCCTACGGAAATTCCACGATCACGAGCAAATCGTCGTGTTCGTTCAATTCCACAGTGAACAAAACGAATTCACTGTCTTTTTTTAAAACCAGCGACAATTTGATGTCGACTTCTTTCAACGATGTCGACAATGTGGCTATAGATTCGTTGGATCATAATTTGGGGGTTGACATTCCAACGGTTTTCGATGATCTGCTGGAGACTAACGGTTCACCGACGAACGACGACGCTCTCGATGGATTACCACCTCCCCCATCGATGACAACGTCACTCGCGAATTATCTCAACAGTTTGCCGAAGAAAAATGTCGTAATGTCGAGAAGCACCAACGAATTGACCGACACGACGGACAGTTTGAAATTTCCGATCACGAGAACAAATGTTAATCCGCAAATGTTGCAGAGACAATCTTCGGTTTCGAGCATACTTCAGAGTCAGCATAGAAACAATAATTTTCAACCTGTGAGAAATTATCGTTTGAATTACGATCTCGATTACGTGCCTTTTTACGGGAGTTCGGAAAATTTGGATTATCAATCGGGGATTAATTACGGGGATGGGGGTTGTTCCGTGGGTTCGATGGATCATTTTCAATCGCATTTCAATTCCCAATGCAAATCGACGGATGTGAAAAATTCGCGATCAACGTCGACGAACGTGAGTGCTGGTAAAGATGCGAAATTGTGTTTCAATGGTTCGCAACTCGGTGTTGTTGATAAAACGAGTGCGAAACCTTCGCAACAGTGTCAACAGACCAACGTGGAGACTCTGGGATCCGGTGAAAAACCGAAGGTCAAGTTTTCCAACACGGTTACTCACATTTTGGTACCCACGACGGTGAGTATACAATGCGTTTGATTGTTCCGATATTTAAGGTGGTACTTGGACGGAACCGGTTTTTGAGGAATCGTCTTAAAATTTTTATCATGTACGGGGTATTATATTACCTGTGCGTCTGTTGAATAAGTGAAAAAGTCGCCCGAGCCGAAATCGAGATAATTAACATCAAACTTGATCAAAATGCAAAATGTGAAATTTTGAAAGATAGGGGAATTTTGAAAAATGTAGAATTTTGCAAAATGTGAAAATTTCCAAAATGTGAAAATTTCCAAAATGTGAAAATTTCCAAAATGTGAAAATTTCCAAAATGTGAAAATTTCCAAAATGTGAAAATTTCCAAAATGTGAAATTTTGCAAAGCTACGCGCTCTTTCGACTTTTGACATTGAATCCCATCCAACTACCACCTCAAACAAACCCCTTGACTCGCTGAAAATTAATTTGGCACGTCGTTGATTATTCAGGGACAGACTTATCGACCGATTCAGAAACGTTCGCAGTTGCATCCGATGGATCCGAAGAGAGAATTGGCCGAGAGTTTGCCTCTGTGTTTGGGAAACGAGGATTATCTCAAGGATTTTCAACCGCTCTCGAGTAAGTCGATGAATTTTTTGGGAAATTTTAAAACGCTGTCGAATCCGAGCGGATGCGTAAATCGTAGCAAAAATTACAGATGACGTGGAAATTATGAGGCACTACGGGCGTACAAAATTTGAGCGCTGTGGCTCAAACCGTTCTCGAGTTACAGACGTTTGAATTTTAGAGGGTCGATCCACACACAAACACTCATGCAAATGTAATTTCCGGATGTTTCATGACAATTGAAATAATCAACTGTGAATTATTGTTCTAGGGGATGCGGAAATCGAAAAAGCCAAGGAAATTCCAAAAACCGAGGAGGCCGCTAAGATCAAAGTCGTGCATTTTGGACTATTATAAAACCCCAAAAAAAAAAAAAAGGAAAAAAAATATAATTCGCCTCATGCAAGGATCCCGCGAATGGTCACAGTCCTTGATGCGATACTGTGTATATATATATATATTTTACAGATTTGCATGTGACTCAATAACAGAGAGACAAATACGTACGATAAACTCTCAGTCGTATGTCGAATAATAATTTTTTTTGTACCAACGAAAATGAAAAAAAAAACAAGAAAAAAAAACGTAACGCTTCTAAATTATCGTAAAATTTATTTTCTCCTCATGGCATCCAATTCTTCCTGCAAGTTCAAGAGATCCCTGTCGGGAACGTAACGTCTCTCGTGTCTGGCCGGATCCCAGTACTCCACCCTCAGCGTGACTCCCTCCGGCAGCGAAGCTTCCAACAATCTCAACAGAATCGGATACTGAGTCGCCGACACGTCTTCGATCTGAATGTTTCTCTCGTACTCCTTCAACTCGTATTCGGAATCCACGGCCGAAGTTTTGGGCTTCAACTTTGTTATCTTCAAACACTTTGGCGGAAAAGCCCAACTGAGAAAGGAGACAAATTTGTTTTTTAAGCGGATGAAGCTGCGTCGCGCAGCGTCGACGCAACGTGGTTAGTCCGTTGTCGATGAATACCTGTCGTCGATCTCCAGATCCAAAGTGCGAGCTACGCTGTCTATGAATTTTTGATAATTCTCCAGTACCGGATAGCCGTAGCTCTTGATTTGCACGTTCAACGTTGTGTGAAGAGGAATTTTCGATTTTCCGGTCTACAATGAAAATTTTACCCCCTCAACCGTTTGCTTTCTCTTTGGATCGGCGCGTGCGTGCGGTGGCTCGATTCTAAGACAATTCTGAATACAGCGACGCATCGTTCCGATAAATTTTAATACTACGATGCGAATGAGATATTGATCGGCTACTTTTACGGTTACTTTGGCGCCTCACTCGCTGAATGAGAAAAAAAAACCGCTGGCCGTCTTGAGAGGTAACGCAGCTCTAGAATTATCAAAAAATGGAAAATAAAAGTTGTCTCGGCTTAAATTGTGCTTTGGGAATTCAGAAACTCCGCAGTCAAACGTTTCCTTTGGCTGAGCTTCGTCGCCGCCATTTTGTCGACGATAATATTCAAAAAAATTGTAAACTATCTCCACGAAGTACAAGCAAGAATGATCTTCAAACAGATTTTGTGTTGCATGTACTGTATTGTTATAGAAAAATTCTTAAAATGAGTATCTATATGTTTTCATGTTTAGAGTGGCTTAACCTTAAAACATACCTCGAGATAGTCAGGTGTGTACAAGCTGCTGTACCATCTGGGCATCGACATCCATTGAAACGCTCTAGATCGTCCAATTCTCACCAACTAAAACGCAAATAGAACAAACAAAACATAATTATCGTTACAAATACATAACCAAAGCCACATAACCTTCATGGCCATAACCACCAAAAAGTTAATGCGGTTCATCTCATTATCGTTCCGATGGAATACAAAAATATCACACTCAAAGTATTTCATTACCTTACTCATTGTGTGAGTTGCCATAATTTCGAGTTGTCAGTCGAAATTTTTTCGAATAACAAGTTTTTTCGAAATAAAAAACACAAACACCGGGTGATTTTACAGACGACAATGGATTGCAATCACTGCATAATGTTGGTATACCTATATCGATGTCACGTGTCACGTGACCGTCGACGCCATTTTGTGTTCAGTCGGTATAAGAAAAAACTGTTGATAATTCTTTTTCAGAATTCCATACTTTTTTAAAGAAGCATAAACGCCTCACATGATGCAAAATTACATGAAAAATCATGTAATACTTCACTTTGAGATTATGTGGAAGATTTCTTGCTTCGTTCTCCCTCACTCCGCAGCGAGCGCCGATAGCGCTGTCTCTTTCGCACTCATAGCGCGATCGGCTGGATCCTATCGTCTGTCTCTTTCAGATTGCCACAAGTGCGAGAGAGATAGCTGAATTTTCAAAATCCATTGTTCTCCGTCACGCTTGATCCGTTAGATAAAAAACGAGAACAGGTGACTGATGAATCTCCAGAGGCAGTCAAACGTTCCCAACCCCATCGCAAAAAACAATCCTCGCCGAGAACAATAACAATGGTTTACAGTTTCGCGATACCGACTGAGCACCATCAGTGCGCTCCGAGTTCACGCAATAAAATTTGTTTCATCAACATCTTCGGTGAGTCAGTGAATTCGGATTCACAATTCAGTTGTACTCCGTCGGTCGCGTTTGATAGACGTGATAAATCGCTCCGAGCGATTCGCTAATTATGAATTTCGGCAACAAATCGATCCGATAAAAGTCCGAAAAATTATTTTTTCAAATTCACGTTTTTAAATAATTATAACGCGAAACGGACTGAACTCGATTTACGATAAATTTGAAAAAAAAAAAACGTTTTTCGTACGGTTTTTGTGCAACAGTATTGCACTATTTATTCATTCGCTCTTCGCGACAGATACAGATGTGCATTATTATCTCGCATCATAATACATATACGTGCAATTACTACACGAGTGCAGTTGAACATTGTTTCATTCGAATAAATCTTTAAAAAAACTCGTTTTTGAAAATAGGAATCATTTTTTTTACGTACTGTGCGTAAGTGTATTTCGTTATATTTTTATTAATCAACAACTTACATATGCACAAACAACTTATATAAAACAAAAACACTGCAAACTGCTTTTGCAGTGTTTTTGTTTTATTTTATCCCTGTGAATGAATTATTTACGTTCTATGTATAGTTTCGACAAGTCTTGAGATGCAATTATACATTTGAAGTAATTTACAAAACAACTCGTCAATTACGAATGTATTTCAGCACCCGCGTTTCCGATAAGAAATTGCGACTGCGCGACAAAAATACACGAAAATTTTAGTATGGTAAAATATTCTACAATCAAGGATACTCTTATTTTATTATTCATTAAAAAAAAATTTAAATAAAAAATTCAAACAAAACAAATGATACAAAAATAAACCAATCACGTATGATGAAGAGGGCTTTACCAAGTCTCTTTGATATCACTATCACAATGTACGATTGCGAAAAGTGGAGTCTCCAAGCTTTTCAACGTTCTAACACACACACACACATATATATATATATGTATGTATGTACACTTATACTTATATTCATACTCAAAGACAGATAGTGGATAATAGCTTGTAAGCAACCGGGAAAAAAAACCAAAACGATTATTTCGTTTTGAATATATAAAATTTTTGGGATTCCTTAGCAGTCCAGAAATCCTTATGATTTCGGTCTGTCCGTCTGTCCGTTTGTCACAGTCCTCCCACTCTCCAATCGATACACCTGTTGACATGAGTTTTGGTATACGGATGTGGATTCATCACCCAAAAACATAAATGATGAGATTTTTAAGAAAAAAAAAACATTTCGACATCCCGCCCATATATTGAAAAGTGTAGTCGACATTTTTTTTCCATTCACCCCATCATGTGGGTACTCTTTAAACAGGTCTCCTCAAATGCAACAAATATCGTTTCACGACCTTTCGATTTCAACCCTTCGGTCACGAGATATTTGCCTTCAAAGCCGTCCCCCCTCTCTAATTTTTGAACTATCGATGCAAAAATCCGGAAAAAATTCTCGAATGTAGCTTTCAATCAGTACTTTCAATGAAAATTATAACAAACACTCTAGCAAAAATAGTTGATGAAAAAAATGTATAAATAACGTTTTTTTTGGAAGCGAGCAAACTTGTCAGGTCAAATGGTCTTTGTGAGCTCTTGTCGAGTATTTTTATAAAAAATTGTAAATAATTTTTAGTGAGAATCGATGAGAAATCGTAACGTGTGCTAACGACGTGCTGCTGATCGACTTTTTTTCTTTTTCTTATCAAATTTAATACAATCACAAATGTCATACGACGACGTTGACGTTGCCCATCGCTTATTCGTGCTGTCGCATAAATTTGACGGCGAGAGAACAATGGAAAAATCCGGACTATTCGAAGATATACTTCGGATTCTCGTCGCGAATAACGACGATCGGTTTTTCAGTCCGCGACGATGTGAAATAAAAGTTTGAAATTCGTTTTGGACGGTGATAACGATAAGACACAAAATTTATCATCGTGATAGACGCGATTGCCACTAATTTCCGGAGTAACTTTATCAATTTTGGAGGCTTCCGAAGAGCCGATGTTTCAAGATCGAACGATCGTGATAACGCAAATGGTTCGGACTGTCCGATGAACTATTTTTTCGTAGCTGCGAAAGCATTTTTGATCGAACGGTTTAATCGACGATGAGGCGTCCGGGAAAACCTTGCAATTAAAATACACAGCAAACGCTGATGCTCGCGAACGATGCTTTGTAATTTTGACGAGACTCGTTTGTGCAATCAGCATCTGGCGTGAATATATACACACAGACACACATACATATATACATGTTATAGATATGTATTATCGGGTGGGTGCAAAAAAAAAATAAATTCGTCCGGCTACTCGAAAAATTTGAAGTTGACCTCGAAAAAAGAAGATCCCCTAAATTTCAGCTGGCTATCATAGTATTAAGGTGTGCCTGTGAATTTTTTATTTTATTCCATTATCATTATTGTTTGTTTGTTTTTTTTTTTTTTTTTTTTTTTTGTTGAAAAAAGTTAGTCCTCCCGGTCAAAAAATCTCAAGTTGACCTGAAAGAAAAGGTTCTCCAAATTACAGATCTCTATCTTGATATTAAGGTGTGCCTGTGAATTTTTTTCTTTAATTCAATTTTTTTTTTTTTTTTTATTAAAAACAGTTTGTCCCCCCGGTCAAGAAAATTCCCCAAATTTCAGCATTCTATCACGCGGGAATTGAGTTTTGGGATAAACGCATTTAAATTCTTCCATTTTATAAAAAAAAAAAAATATTTTAAAAAATGTTATAATATGGAAGAAAAAAAATCGGGACGTATCAAATTAAAATAAAAACGAATTAAAATGTTATTAGGCACACCCTAATATATATGTATATATATATATGTGCATACACATGGAATGCGTTATCGCTATTTGCGAAACGAATGAACAGTTGATCCTTCACGTTTTGTCTCTTTATTGATCTTCGTTCGTTCTCGTTCAACTTGTGCACACGACTGTTTCATGCGGTAAGGTGCAACCCAACCAACACCGTGTGTTGCTTTCACTTTGAAGGCTGTGAACTCCGATGTGACTGACGACTGTAAGGCCCATGCACATGTCCGAAGAGACAAAATGTCTAGCTGCAATTTTATAATTGATAATAATCATACATGAATAACATTTAAAAAAAATATAATTTCAATATTGAATTGATAATTAAAAATGATAATAATAATACATTAACAACAGTTTTATTATTGCAAAAATCAAATTACAGGAAACGTTTTTCTGAACAATCAAAAATATTGTCAAAATGAAGATTAATTATGTGAAGTGTAATCATTACCTTTTAGGCTTCGTGACTGCAATTATATAATTAATAATAATAATAATGATAATGCATTTAAAATCATTTTTTTTTCAAAATTCTAAATATTCAAAAGATTACTTTGTCCTTCGGTTATTTTGTGGGGGCGTCTTAAAAGTCGTGGCGCCGTGTGCAGGTGCATTTGTGGTCGCACGTCAGATGCAATGGCTGCCCAGAGGCTCAGACTCACAGTCGAGAAGGACGTGAAATGAATAATAATTTTCCTCGTCCGTGTGCCGAGACAAACGTTTCATTTTCATCGCGGAATTTTTTTTTCCAGGAACCATTTCAAATTTTTCAATACTTTAATTTATATTTTTTTTTCGAAACATCTTCCGTGATTGTAATGCAAAGATTCTGGAAATAATTGACAAATTTGACAGCATTTTACAATTATGATTTTTTAAATAATTTATTAATTTAATTATTATTTTTCAATGATTTTATCATTTAATTGTGATTTTTTTATGATTTATCGATTTACTTATTAATTTATTCATGATTTTTTTCAATGATTTATTAATTTAATATTCAACAGCTCAGAATATTTTATATATTTTCTTTTATTCAAGTAAAGTAATCGCTTTGTTAAAAAGCGTTGGAACCGGAAAGTGACAATACACATGTCTATGATAAAAAACAAAAATTGAATTCAAACCACATAACTGGAGTTTTCAACCGGGAGCTAAAAATTGCATCGAACGATGCAGAAACTCGTCAAACGAGGCGCGTTATTTCCAGTTTCGTTGTTTTTTTTCTCTTGACTTTTTTCTGTCCGTTTTTTTTTTTCATTCTTTTTATTCAACCATCGCGATAACTGGTTTTGTGTGTCTGGAAAATCCAAGGTGCCACGACGAAGCACAAACTGCAACTAATAATGTTAAAAAAAATTTAAAAAAAAAAAAAAAAACCGTCGGTCACGATGCACATTCGTTTTACGATGTATTCAAAATAAAACTGATAACTCGGATCGAGGCCAGGATCAACGTGCTATATATGTGTGATCATTTGTATGTTCGTGAATAAGATGAGACGTTGATGCACATTGACAAATTTGTCTCGTATGCGTCGCCTTTTAAACATTCTTTTTTATTTTTATTTTTTCAATATTTTTATTTCTTATTTTTATTTATTATTATTATTATTTTTTTTTATCGCTTCGTATCGAAAATCTGATATTGCGAGTGTCTTCTCATATCAGCCGAGACTAGCTCAACTCCGCAATCTTTATCGTATTTATTTTTCTCACAGACACGCACGTCGGTTATGATTTTTCTCAATATAGAATTCCTGAGAAAGCGATGCAACGTGGCAAAAATGCATATTAACATATCGAGACTTTGCATTCATTCGCATTTGAAAAAAATAATAACAATGTTCCATTAAGTATGCGTAGAACGTGTCAATTTATTGTTTCCTCATGGAGGAAGCCATGAGACGGTCCAAAAAATTTCTATCGGTGTTTTAATGTCAACATGATCAAAATTTGCGGATTTATTATCAATATAAAAATATCAAAACAAGCTGCAAGTTGAAAATTGTTTTTTTTTCTGTTTTTAATCAAAATTTTCGTAGTGCCCATTTGATCGGATGATATCCACATTCCGTGAGTTTATTCATCGATCGTTTATGATAAATAAAGACGCATGAAATATAAAAAAATGTTGTGAAAAATAATCCAAAAATATGATAATACAAAAAAAAATCATCGCCGCGATAATCTCCGATCGTTCGATCGGTGCGCATTAAGCGATTGGGTTATCTAAAAATTTCCCTCTCATTTAATATCTAGTCAGACGAAATTGTGACACTCTGTATAAACCCCTTGACGTCTCTGACGTCGCATTATCGATTCGTTTATTTGTTTGTAACACGTTTCAACAATTTATTTTTATTTCATTTTTCACATTCGACGATTGTAATCACGAATGATGATATTTCAATAATCTCTGTATAACGAGTTGAGGGTGTTTACAAAAATCGTTATCGACTGTACATCAGATTTTTACCGGTTTCATCAATCAAAAACGCGAAGTAAATTATTGAATTATCGAATTATTGAATTATTGAATTATTGAATTATTGAATTATTGAATTATTGAATTATTGAATTATTGAATTATTGAATTATTGAATTATTGAATTATTGAATTATTGAATTATTGAATTATTGAATTATTGAATTATTGAATTATTGAATTATTGAATTATTGAATTATTGAATTATTGAATTATTGAATTATTGAATTATTGAATTATTGAATTATTGAATTATTGAATTATTGAATTATTGAATTATTGAATTATTGAATTATTGAATTATTGAATTATTGACTTATTGAATTATTGAATTATTGAATTATTGAATTATTGAATTATTGAATTATTGAATTATTGAATTATTGAATTATTGAATTATTGAATTATTGAATTATTGAATTATTGAATTATTGAATTATTGAATTATTGAATTATTGAATTATTGAATTATTGAATTATTGAATTATTGAATTATTGAATTATTGAATTATTGAATTATTGAATTATTGAATTATTGAATTATTGAATTATTGAATTATTGAATTATTGAATTATTGAATTATTGAATTATTGAATTATTGAATTATTGAATTATTGAATTATTGAATTATTGAATTATTGAATTATTGAATTATTGAATTATTGAATTATTGAATTATTGAATTATTGAATTATTGAATTATTGAATTATTGAATTATTGAATTATTGAATTATTGAATTATTGAATTATTGAATTATTGAATTATTGAATTATTGAATTATTGAATTATTGAATTATTGAATTATTGAATTATTGAATTATTGAATTATTGAATTATTGAATTATTGAATTATTGAATTATTGAATTATTGAATTATTGAATTATTGAATTATTGAATTATTGAATTATTGAATTATTGAATTATTGAATTATTGAATTATTGAATTATTGAATTATTGAATTATTGAATTATTGAATTATTGAATTATTGAATTATTGAATTATTGAATTATTGAATTATTGAATTATTGAATCATTGAATCATTGAATCATTGAATCATTGGATCATTGAATTTTTGAATTATTGAATTATTGAATTATTGAATCATTGAATCATTGGATCATTGAATTTTTGAATTTTCAAAATTACAGACTCACGGTTATAAATAAGTGTAACAACGATGCCAATTCTCGCCGATCTGTCTCGACGTCTTAATTTTTTAACGACCGATGCCAAACCGGATCCTCCACGCATCGGCGTTCGGGGTTTCACGAATAATTTGCCACCATCACCGAACGAACCCATCCAAAAATCTTTGCCCGCCACGCCCGAAATCGATAAGACTGATGAGACTAAAGATGATAAATTCAAACGGCAACAATCCAATCCCGAACCAAGCCCGAGCGACAGCTCCAACTCGGCAACTGCCAATTCGTCGAATAATTCCGGTAAAAAAAATTCCAAAGATCCAAAAAATCCACGTTTCAAGACGAAAGTGCCCATCAGAAACGGTGAGTATTTTGTCTTCCACAAATTAATCGATCCTATCGGAAAATGCTCGATCTTTGATCGACCGTTAGCTGGCACACTGGGGTCAAAATGACCTCAAGCCAAGCAAACTCCACCCTGATTCAAGACATTCATCCATTCATTCATACAAAATAATGAAAAATGCGAAAGTTTCGATTTTTTTTAGTGAAAATCGCTAATTTTGCGTTTTTTTTCACCTTCAACAATTTTTTTCCCCAAGTTAATACCGAATTTGAACCAAATGACCTATGGCACCTCTTGAAGGGACTATCAAAGAATACGTGAGAATTTTTCCAAAAAAAAGAAAATCAATTGATCACTCGCAGCAAGCCTTTACGTGACCTCGGGGTCGAAAAGACCCCCGTGTGCCAGCTAACGACTAATCTTTATGTTTGTCAATTTTATCGATACGATTATTTTTTTCTTGTTGTTTTTTTTTTGGTTCACAGCTACCGCTCAAACTGCTAATATTGTGAATTACAACATAATAAATTCAAACGGAGTTAAAATCGGTGCGACGAGGACGTACGTTTGCAACATAAATCAGTGCGCGAAAAATTCCAAGGAAAGTTGCGACGGTGGAAATTCGCGAACGAAAACGAAAGCAATGCCGAAAGACGTCGAGGATCTGAGCACGAGTACACGTGAAATCAATTTGGACGATATATTTTTGATAAAGACCCACATTGGTCACGGTTGGAGGGACGTTATCAGACGTCTCGGTTATTCCGAAGGTCAACTCGATCAGTTTGAAGAAAATCATAAAGGACGGGGTGTCGATGAGGTATACATATACATATATTAATCGTCTCATATACGTAATTAAATTAAGGTGACTGAGTCACCTTAAAAATTGAAAAATTTTTTGGGTGACTCAGCCTCCTTAATATCAAAACTAGCTGAAAGTTTAAACTTGCAATTCGCTCCTCGCGCTCAACTCGCTGTCAAAATAAATAATGCAATGTATAATTCTTTTTTTTGTCTTTTGCTTTTTTTTTTTCAAAGGTGATTTATCAAGCGTTTCTCGACTGGAAACAAGCAAACACGAAAGACGCCCAAATCGGAATCTTGATAAAGCAAATTTGGTCGTGTCGGGAATACGACTGTGCCGAAAGGTTAACCGCCGCGGAAATGCAAAAAACTACGACGTAGCAGACACCTCGAATACTCCAAAAAGCTCGTGTATAATAAAGACAAACGACTCAGCAAGTGATTGCTATGGATTTTTCTTTCTATTTTTATTTTTATGTTTTATTTTTTTTTTTTTTTTCATCACAAATTCGTTTCTGAGATTTCTTTAAAAAAACCATCGATTTACACAATTTGTACATTTGTGTGACCACAGTTTGATTTTGCAATCTGTCTCTCGGTTCGAGCAAAAAAAAGAAAAAATTGTTTCACCAAACAAAATCACTAACTGGGTCGTTTGAACTCACTGTAAAAGTCAGGATCCACACAAAGTGTGAGTGAATCGAACCATCGAAGAATCATCGAAATACCATTTAAGTTTTACGCATTGAAATATATATTTTTGTTCGCGGTTTTTTTTTTTTTGTAATTTTACGTTTTTTTTAACAATATTACATTTTATCATACATCGATAATGGGAAACCCGATGGACTCGCGTTTACAATATATTGTTCATGGGTTTCATTGTTCTTCGTAAGTACAATTCAATTCAATTGAACGATGAATTGACAAAATACAAACAAACGAAAAAAAACTTACTTTTTAACTCAGTCTGTTTGTTCGAAAGAGCTAATGGAAATTTATCAAACGCATATAACCGACGATCCTTATTTTTTGATAAACGATTATCCGATGCTCACGTAATTTTTTTTATTTGGCAATTAAAAAAAAAAAAAGACAAACAATAAAGAAACATAAAAGAAAAAAATTATTTACGACGATCGTATTTGTATTTGTTCATTTACGATGAGACTAAATAGTTAGAAAATTATTTTTAACTATTTATTTTGTTTGTAGAATGAATGATTGAAAATTATTTTCAACTATTTATTTTGTATTGTAAAATAAAAAAGAAAATTTGCCACCACTCGACACTGCCAAAAATGACTAATTGAACAAATAGAACGAGTTGAGAAGTAACGGAATAACCGCATTCGTGCTCGTGAGAAAAGACAGAAACGAAAAACAAAAAAAAAACGAAAAAAAAAAAACTACTCGACTAATTTTTTCAAGAGACAAAAACATTTATTTGTATAATAATTTTACTACTCCCCTCGAACTACTCGAATAAAAATGTACATCTATCGATAATTTTTACGTATGAAAATAGACTGTTGTTACTTATCAATTAGTGTTACACAATGTCAATACCACGATATGCGAAATACAAGAAAAAAATATATATATATATAAATATATATGTATATATTCACAAACGATTCGAATTATGCAGACTCGTTCGATAAATCGAATTGATCGGACGACAAGTTTGTCCGTCGACGAGTTTGCGGTCTAATTATTTGACAAGTTGTAACGTAAACGCCTCGACGATCCGAGCGAGACCATTTTTTCTTTTTTAAGTGTAGATTATTATTATTATTTTTTTTTTACAAATTTATTTGGTTGAAAATTTTGCGACGGTCAATTCGATAGTCATCGATCCCCAAACACAAACCTTTTTCGACGCCAAGTCAAGCTTTACTGAATGTGATGCAGTAGGAAATATGAGAGAAACAAGAATTAACTGAACGTGGTATTTGTTTTGTTTTTTTTTCCTGTTTTAATCGTAAAAACGCTGCAGCGTTATATGGATGTGACGCACGCGTTGGTATTTTCCCGGTTAACGAAGAAAACCGTAATGCAACAGTTTCCACATGATTATCGTTGCGTCACAGCGGTTATTATCTGCGACGATAGGAAAAATGTCAGACGTTTGATGAACTGTCAAGGACGTTGGGAAGTACCGTCAAAGATTATTATTATTATTATCGTCGTCATTTTTTTCATCTCAATCCGTCCACGTAAATCTGGATTGATCGATTCATCATAAACGTAAAATTCTCGCATTAATACAATTCTCCCAAAACTAAAATGAAACATCGAAATTCATTTGTTGCAACAATTGTGAAAGTTTACGCAAAAACGTTCATTCTAAATGTGAAAAAAAAAAATCGGATTAGAAATACTTAAATTAATTTTTTTCTTAAAAAAAAAAAAAAACCAGAACGAATCTGTTTTATTTTTAGTTTTATTTTCATATAATTGAGAGTATAAAAAAAAGTCCTAAAATCATCGATGATCAAATCATCAGCCTCACACACAGTTTTATCATATAATCGTCACAATTTCAGTTTTCGACACTCGCACAAACACACACACACACACACACACACACACACACTTCACACCTCAATTGACACTGTCCAAAGCCAATCGAGCAATTTTCTTGGGCGTACGAGGCGAATTGTTGGACGTGCATATCCGATCGGTGTTTATTCTACTGGCAAAAATTTTTTCCTTGCAACTCTCGAACTCACGTAGCATATCGTCGAGGCTCTGATTGCCGTCCAACGTGATGACCGGTGCTGGCACCTCGAACAACGTTTGTTTGTACAACCATTCGTCGTGAACCTCGTGAACCTGTTCCAAGTACTCGAGAGACACGCAGTCCTCCTCCTCACGGGCTCGTCGTCGCATTCTTTCGTACACGACTTCCGGCGACGTTCGCAAATAAACTGTGTGTTTTTAATTAATTTTTGATTTATTTATTTATTAATGTTTTTTTTAATTTAAAAATTTATTTTTTTATTTATAATTGCTTATAGCTGCGTGAACTAGACGTTGTGATTTTGTACGAAATTCAAGGACATTTAAGGACAATCTTCAGGAAATTTGCAGCTTGTGGAAAAAATTAAATGTGATTGGATGAAATTCAAGGACATTTCAGGATTACTTCAAGGATAAGCAAAATTTTATATCTCCATTCTGTACGTTTCATTTGATTGCAAAAAAAATATATATATGATTAATTTCTAAAAGCTTCAAAGGACAAACTCTATTTTTTTTTTTTTTTTCAATTGCTGCCGATAAGCTTGCAAGTGAAAGAAAGAAAAAAAAAATAATGTACGCCATCGTTTCCTTCGTACGGTGACCACTCTAGGTTCAAATACCCGAATAACATGCACTTCTCCTTTTAATATGATATCCAACGCACGAATGAAAACTAAATAACGTTCGAAACATTCGATCGCAGCTACCGACATTCTCGGTGAAAACAATTTGTACCCACCTATCAAGTCCGTTTCGATCCTGGCGTTTCTCACCGACCAATTGTACCACTCTTCCAGCACGACTATCTCAGGCTCTTCCAACAATTTTCTGCGTCTCATAGTCTCAATGAAACACATGGCGCTGTAAACAGATCTTTCCATCACCTTGAAATGCAAATCCGTCTCCAGTGTGTGAAGTTTCAGCATGGTCAGTTGGACGTAGGATTGAAACAGAAAGGAGTATCTCCTCGGATCTTTGTACATCAATTCCTGCAACGATCGGACAATCAGAAAACCCATTTGCAATTTAATCCTTAACAGATTTCTATGAAAAAAAAAAAATGTTTCAATTTTTTTTTGTGAAACATTTAAATACTTGCCAATAAATTATGTCCGTTGACGTTGCGCCAGAGTTCCACCGGTTCTTCCAGAACCATTGTGTTGTTGCATTTTTTGAAATTATCCACGAAAGTTGTTTTTCCGCTTCCGATGTTGCCTTCTATGCACACGGTGAAAGGACGCTTCTGATGTTTGCAGGGCGAGCACATCTTCGCCAAAATTCTGAACGCAGTTTTTCCTGAAAAATCGAAAGCGATGATTTACGATCGATCGACAAATCTTCTCACGCCGTGGTCGAAATAATTGTTGTCGTTGCGCTCGACATTCCTATCGCAAAAACTGATTCGTCACAAATTTAATGAAAATTACTTCTACGAGTGTTTCCAATCGTACGTTGAATGGTCTGTACTCACGATACGTTACAAGTTCAAAGTTACAGAGTCGAGTGATGTCTCAATGCGATGTTTGCAGCCACGATCCTTCACTGTTTACGATTGTATGGCAAAAAATAATAATTATCAACTTTCGCGTAACGCACTCACGACAAATTTTTGTAAATTTTTTTAAATATCAGAATAAATTTTTTCATCAAACTACGAAATTTTAATTATTATTGCACGACATTGGATGAGTTTTGTTGGATGGTGCGGAGCTGGATGGTGCTGGAAATTACGTGTGACTCTGTTTTATATTGCCACAACACGCAGACTCCCGCCAAAGTGGCGTTTGGCGCCAAAAATTTGTACCACAAAAACTGAAGTGACAAGAGTCGTAACTCTATCAGCTATCCGAGCTGCGTTCTGAAACTCTACTCGAGTCAGCCGCGTTCCGAAACCCTACTCGAGTAAACTATAGATATACACTCGATTCTGACATTAACGAGATTTACTTTTTAACGAGATCTCACATTAACGAGCGCTGTTTCTCTCGCTTTAACGAGCGAAACGTCTTCCCCTTAAAACGATGGAAGACAAACTCTCTCCTTCTCCCTCGCTCCGCAGCGAGCGCCGATGGCGCTGGCTCTCGCACTCGAATGGGTCTGCCATCACCTTAACCCCCCACTTTACCGTTGCGGTAAAACACGGCGTGACGTCAGAGTGACGCTCATGAAGACTGGAGGTAAGGAGTACGCACGACCGTGGAAATCGTGGTTGAAAAGTATTCCCCGAAACGCGTACAAATTTTCAAATAGGTTTGTGAAGTGAGCGATAAATTGGTAGACTCCATGGTCGATTGGTCTAGCTCCTCATGACGCTAACTTCATGTCGGTACCTATTTCAGTTCAGTGGTGCTCAGTCCCCAGAAATTGTACGCGGTTTCGCACACGTTTCTGATTCCCACTCGCCGTCGTTAATGTGAGACTTCGAATCCCGAACTTTTGATCGAACGTTGAAATTTCGAACGTTGACATTTTGAGACGTGCCATCGACGCTCGCTGCGGAGCGAGGGAGATGGAAGGTATGTAGGCTTAATCTAACGATTGATTCACGTAGGAATGCTCTTGTATATGTCCCTAGTAACCGGATTTTCGTTTGTAGTAGAAAAAAATAGTTTTTTGATGGATAAAAAGAAATTTTTTTGATGAAAATCGATGGGTCGGGAAAATTGATTCTTATGCGTTAATCTTCAAGAGTTGGGTGTGAAAAGGTTTGTAGTGAACGTCGTTTCGTTCGTAGCCAAGCCGAAAGAAAGTTTTTCGGACTTTTAAGGGTTTTTGGAGCCCCAATCTTGACGAAAATCGAATCTAACGGTTCATTCACATGGATATGGCTCTGTATGTGTGATCTAACGGTTGATTCACATACAGATACCCTCGTATAGGTCTTTGGTAACCGAGTTTTCGTTAGTGGTAGAAAAAAAATCGATTTTTTTATGAAAAAAAATTTATTTTGATGAAAAAAAAAAATTTTTCTGACGAAAATCGATGGGTCGGGAAAATTGATTCTTATGCGTTAATCTTCAAGAGTTGGGTGTGAAAAAGTTTGTAGTGAACGTCGATTCGTTCGTAGCCAAGCCGAAAGAAAGTTTTTCGGACTTTTAAGGGTTTTTGGAGCCCCAATTTTGACGAAAATCGAATCAATTGGTTCATCCAACATGATCTCTCCGTCTCCCTCGCTCTGCAGCGAGCGCCGATAGCGCTGTCTCTCTCGCACTCTCAGTGACACACATTACGAAACGCTTGAATATCGCTCTAGGAGAAAGAAGAGCCATCGTAACGCGGCAACAGATCGAGGGTCGTGGAGAGTCGCGCGTCCCACCCGTTACAATCCGTGGTGACGGCATAGGTGACTAGCCGAAGGTGAGCCACGGCGACAGACCTCACTGGAAATCTCTCTACTCATCTCTGGTACGTATACGCAGATTGAAACACGTTGGTCGTGTTAACGATCGCTGCGCCTCTGTCGGGTTCACCCGAAAACATTTTCGCAATGTTCCTAAGTCACACGTCGTTGACACCGAAGGTTTCGACTCTGTTCACTCCAGTCTCCGTGACCCGAGACACGAGCAGACAACGGATTTGCACACACATGGAGATTACATACATATATTTTCGGTTAATGCGTTTCTTAATACGATTGAAACATCGATCGATTCGCTTTTGTTTCCAAATCACTGTTAAAATCAAATACTCGTCGCTAGTTATCCCGTAAAAATCTAACCAACTGTACAATAAGTTTAACCACGAAAATGAAGAACTGTCTAGTCAATTGACAACTAAACAATTTCGAGTTTCCGGCTCGTGAAAAATTCTAACTAATGTGAGACGTTAGAACGATGACATAAACCATCGATCGATTATTATTCGTTGAATTTAATTTGTTCAAGGATTGCCATTCGGCAATCTTCGAACATATTTTTTGTACCGAATATTTTTGGCCATACGTCAAAACGAAACACTAATTCAAACACGCAAGATTTCATCATTCAACATGAGGTGCGATTCCGCCGGTTCTGTAAAAGAAAGAACAAATGAAACGAACGACTGTCACACTCACCGAATATTGTCATGTTGATATGTAAACTTTATTGTCACGGGATAACACATCCGGCGCGTTTTTAACCTCGAAATTGTCACAATAATCGAAGTAATATGAGGCTCGATGAGTGCAGTGGTTGAAGAAAAGAAAATAAAACAATTCAATGGTACGTCACGATCAAAACTAAACCGTGGATGTGAAGATATCGAGTGGTAACTCGGTGGGAAAAAGTGTTGTGGCCAGTAGTGAGAGAGAGAGAGAGCGAGAGAGAAAGATGGCCTCTTGCTTTCAGCGCCCCTCTTGGTTAACCTTCGAAACGCTACTCCTCATTTTTTTTTCATCGAACCCTGCGCTTCGATGAAAAAAAAAACAACAAGCCAGCTCCAAACGAATAAAACACCGACATATAGATATGGACTGCTAATGTCGCGAGAAAGAGTGAAATCGCTATAGAGAGAGAGAGAGAGAGAGAGAGAGAGAGGAGACTAGGGTGGCTCCAAACCTCTCTCTTTCTACGTTAAAGCCGATTGGTCGCAATTATCTATGTGTCGATGATTGCGACCAATGAGCTTTAACTTAGAAAGAGAGAGACTTAGAGCTACCCCAGTCTTCTCTCTTTCTATTGCGATTTTACTTTTTCTCGCGACATTAGCAGTCCATTACTATATGTCAACGAAATAAACAAACGAACCAAAAAAAAACCATCACAAAGTATACGACTGTGATTGGCGTCTGTCGTATCGGCGCGAAAATCAAACTGACAAGACCCGTCTCGATCGAAACTAAAATGCACTCAAGTACCCTCCATAAGAGAATTCCTCGTCAGATATTCATGAAACTTGGCATACTTATAGGTATTGATAAGAAAAAGGTTCAGTTAAATTTTCATGGCTTTCCGGAGCGCGAGAAAAAATATATCAACACTTTTATTATCACACGTTTAACATGGAGCCTTATGGAGAATCACGTTCAATTTGATATAATCCAAAAAGTCCTCGTCAGATTTTAATGAAAACACTTGAGCTGCAAGTTGAATATTCGGACAACATTTTAGGCACTTGACAGTGGAGATCAGGAGACTGTGATGATAATAATGAGAAATAAACATTGGGAAAATACAGTTTATATGAGGAGTTGGTCGTGATCCAGTAGACATGGCAACGTTGCGCGTTTGTTTAAGATATATATGAAATTATCGAAATAAAGAAGTCCCACAGCAGCATAAACGACCTCCGATGTTCGATAATGTCAATCGACCGGTTGGCAAAACAATATAAATATGTCGTTTGAATCGCGAAGCACCTCGGCGAGGGAAACGACAAACGGGAAAATAATTGTAGCAATTCGTTATCGTGCGGAATGCACGATAGCGGAGCTCGTACGTTGGGATAGTAAAGAGGAACTTAATGGAGCGAGAGAGAGAAAAGGAGAAAAGAAATAGTGCGAGAGAGCGGAATTCTCGCTATTATTTACTATATCTTATTAGTATAATTCAACGGTTTTTATTTATGTTACATATTTTGTTACATCGCTTAAACGTCCGTAATAGCCTGAAGTATTATTATGGCATCATAAACATATCAATCAATCTCTCTTTCTTTCCCCCTCTTTCTCTGTCTTTCCCTATCTCTGTTTTTTTTAAATTTTCTTTATTTTTATTTCATATTATTAACTTCCAATTTTATTTTTATTCATTTTTATTTTCGTTATTAAGCTTGTAATTCTGATGAAACATGAACATTGCTCAAAAGTATTAGGACATGATAATTAAACAATCAATCAGGCTCTTTCCCTCTCTCTCTTCTTTATTCTTTTGAAACTTCATTTTATATAATTGACTTTCAATTGGAATTTTAATTATTTTCATTTTCGTTATTAAACTCGTAATTCTGATAAAACATAAATATTGCCCAAAAGTATTACAAGGGCATGATAATTAAACAATCAATCAATATCTTCCTCTCTATCTATCTATCTATGCATCTCTCTTTTTCTCTCGTTTTTATTTATATTTCATTTTATTCCATGTTATTCACTTTTCATTTTATTTTTATTTATTCTTATTTTCGTTATTGAACTCGTAATTTCTGATAAAACATGTGAAAATACTCTCTCTCTCTTCTTTATTTTTTTTGAAACTTCATTTTATATAATTTACTTTCAATTTTAATTTGATTTATTTTCATTTTCGTTATTAAACTCGTAGTTCTGATGAAACATGTGAATATTGCCCGAAAGTATTACCGGGGGCATGATAAATAAACAATCAATCAATTTCTTTCTCTCCATCTATCTATCCATCCATCTCTCTCGCTCTCTCTCTCTCTCTCTCTCTCCTCTCTCTCTTGCTCTCCAGCCTATCGCGTGGGAATGCTCGGCGGCATATCTCCGGTCCAATCCACCCGTCCTCGTCTATTTATTTCCTCACCCTCCGGCCACCTGAACTCCATAATCCTGCGCAGTTCTGGGAACGCGCAGACTCCGGCGGGGGCGGACGGGGGAGGGAGGGGGCTTCGCAGCATCACCGGAGGGATCGGGTCTCCAGTACCAAAAGTCCGTGGACGGAAAGTGGAGCGGTGACCGCGTCAACGATCGTCAAAAATTTCGGCAATCGAATGGGTTAGCGAGTGGCGTTATCGCTTCGTCGGCCTTGAAGACGACGAACGTTAAGGGAGAAGAAAATAATAATAATAATAATAATAATAAGCAGCGAGCTTGAACGACCGCGAGCTTGTTCGATCATCCGCGGCCGACACCATGGCAGATCACGACAACATGTACGACGATGAGGTACGGGAACACTCGTTATCGCAATATGCACTTTACACATGCGTGACGGAATTAGTTTTTTTTTATTTTATTTTTTTTTTTAATTTATTTTTTTTCATCGTCGAACACTCGCAACTTCGATGGATCCTGTTTAACTGCAACCCACGGATGAGCCACAAGTGTTTTTATTTTTGCTATATTTTGTTTATTGATGAATTTTTATTATCGATTATTTGTTGTCTTTGGGTTTTTTGTTTTACGAGTTCTTTTATATTTGTAAGTAAGGGAACGTGTTTTTTTTTTTTTTTGCTGTATTTTGTATAGTAATAAATTATCATTTTGCATTATTTTTTGTGTTTTTTTTTCGTTTTGTTCTACGAATTTTTTTATATTTATAAGTCAGAGTACGTGTATTTTTTTTTTTATTTGTGAACTCGAAGTTATGTATGTGTGGCTTTTTCGTTGATCCAATTAGTTTCGTACGCTTTTATTTTATTTATCGATTGCAATTATTATTTTTTTTTGTATTCCGTTTACTTAATTTATTATTATTATCGATTATTTGGTGTCTTTGTATGTGTGTATATTTTTTTTGTTGTATTTTGTGTATCAATAAATTATTGTTGTGATTATTCTTTGGCTTTGTATTTTTTATTTTGTTTCAGAAGTCATTTTATCCGTTTATAATATTATAAATTATAAACATATTCTTTTATGAATTAATTGATTATAATTTTGCTGATGTTGACGATTGATGAACGCGAATAAAATTTATCTTGCTTCGCGTTACCTTCGTGGTATCGAAGCACCTATAGATTCGTGCTATTTTTGTCATAAACTTGTACACAAAAAGTTTATCTCCATGAAAAATCCGTGAAAGTGAAAAATCATGTATTTACATATTTATCGTGCATTACACGTGAGATGTCGTCGTAACATCTTACAAATGTACTAACAAATTATAATGAAAAAAAAAATCATCTCTTACATACAATTCATATTTTTTATGTATAATTTACGTTCAACTATTTTTTTTTTTCAATTCCAAGTTGATGCATCGGTTGTACCGGACATTTCGTTTTCCAATTGCACGAGAATAATGATATCGAGAAAAATATCGTTATGGCAATATCTCGACAGACTAAATATACATTCGACTGTATCATGTCCCGCCAAACCTGCAAGGCTTTAGCAAGTCGACACCAAAATAACAAAAATAATTCATTCGAAGAAGGAAAAAAAAATCTTGCTGGCTGACAAAAAAAGATTTTTCATTTTTTTACGAAAGAAGAATTAATTTCATTTTTGGGTTTTCGTTTATTGTCTTTGGGAATGAAATTTTGTTATTTATTTATTTATTCATTTATTTTTTTACTGTTTTGAGGAACTGCCTATCCACAATTAGGGTTGTTGAAATATCGTTTTTATTCACGATTGGTTCATCAGTTACGACCACACTCGCCGATGATACAGCGAGTTATCCGCGAGAGTGCACGCGGAGGCGTTCGTGGAAAAAAAAAATAAATTTACCCGCCACTCGGGGTGACCCGACCTTTCGCACACATGTAACAGCCATACGTGGCTATAATAATAATAATAATAATAATAATAATAATAATAATAATAAACTTTATTCTCGTCATCCTCCCGCGCGTTTGCTCGAGGATTTTTCGGATAAAAAAAACCCTTATCAAACTTTTCGTCCCCTCGATATCTAAAATTTATATCAGATGACAGAATCCAAAATTCATAACAGATGACAGAATGCAAACTTCATAACAGATGACAGAATCTGAAATTTAGATTAGATGGCTAAATATTTTGATCATGGATCCAGATATTTTTATTAGGTCCCAAATATTTCTATTATGGCTCCAAATATTTTTATTAGGATCTAAATATTTTTATCATGGGTCCAAATATTTTTATTATGGATTTAAATAATATTATTAACAATTTATTTGTCCATATCAACAGCTCCAATTAAATCCCCACGAACAGTGATAATCTAAAATCACGAAATATCGTGATATTCAACACGTTGCGCGCGCAGGTGATAATCGGCAAAATATGTTTCCATCTTATTTCATTAATTTTATTATTTTTGCATTGAGTTATTAAGATATATTTGAAGGATCATTTTGTTTTTTCATATCCTTCGAAAACAATCTCAAGTAAGGAAAATAATAAGCACTGCTCCTTGTTTCAATCTTGAGTGATATCACTTAAGACGTGTATCGATCAGGTTCACGATCCAATTCACGACCGTTCAATCACGCCGAATCAATCCAAATCAATTGTATCAACCCTCCTCGAGTCCAAAATCCACCCCATCCAACTTTTAATTCAACTAACAAAATTTTACACCCAAATAAATACTTTCAAAAAAATTCCGAGCATATTTCAAACCTTTCATCCACCTCCAAAAATCTCAATAACAGACAAGAACTAATTTTTGAATATACCAGGAGAAAATCTTAAAAGAAAAAAATACAAATTTTCAAAACGACGTTTTTTTTTCCACTAAAATTACTTACAACATTCTTCAAGTCCCAAGGTCCTCAATGTTCTCCAAGTTAAGGTGACATATTCTAGGTTAAAAATCCACTGGGCTAAAATCTATGTAGTGTGACTAAAAATCGTTCACTGTCTTTTTTTTTCTTCTTTTATCGAACAAGCAAAAAAAAAGAGAAAAAAATGTTTTTGTTAGTGAGATATGATGAAAATCGATGTCACAATGAAAAATTCATGTTTCCCAGTGATGTGTGACAGTTTGGACGATTGTTGTCGTTTCGTAATAGCCGTTCGTGCACCATAGTGACGGAGTTGCGATAATCGTATGCAATCAAGTCCGATCTCGATAGACAGAGACAAAGAGAGAGCGAGAGAGAGAGAGAGACAGAAAGAGAGAGAGAGAGAGAGAGAATAAAAAAGAGACCAAAGCTAAAACGGATATGTTTCGGCCAAGGACAATCGAACCAATCGAGGGTTAAAAAAAAAACAGAAAAAAATAAAGAAAAGAAAAAATAACGATCGATTCCCCATTATCTTCCGATAAGCCGTCTCAGTGGCTTCCCTCGAAACTCGGCGACACCGAGACGACGAAGTTGAGAGGCGAAATAGAAAAAAAAAATGAAAGAAAGAAAGAAAAAAGAAAGAGAGAAAGAAAAGAGCGATTAGGAAAGTCGCGTTTATTTATTTTTTTTTTTTTCGCAATGGCTAAACGTTGCCTCGATTTTTCCGCGTGCGACTGACACACACGACGACGACGACGACTCGTGTGTATGAGACACAGGCCGACGTGCCAACCACTGTGTGCACACAGAAACGTTAGCCCACTGTGCACACCGAGCCACCGGCCCTTTCTCTATCGATTAAACCAGCAGCAGCTGACTGCCCCGCAACCGGACTGCCCAGATGCTAAAAGCATCCCTCACCCCTGCTTGACATGCTCAACACACACACACACACGCACGCACGCACAAGTAGGCACACGAATACATGAAAAAACCTGAGGAAAAACTGTCAGTGTCATGCTTAAAGCATGGCGCTTTTTTTTCATCACGAAATTCGTCGGACCAACAAAAAAAAAAGCTCACTGCTCACGAAAATTTCGTGGAATTTACTAACGACCATTTTTCTAGTGGTAACTTTTTTTTGGTGCAATATAATATAGGCACACGGGTATATGAAAAACCTAGGGAAAACTGTCAGTGTCATGCTTACAGCATGTCGCTTTTTTTTTATCACGAGGATTCGTTGGACTAACAAAAAAAAAGCTCACTGCCCACGAAAATTTTGTGGAATTTGGTAATGACCATTTTTATTCTACTAGTCACTTTTTTTTCTGTGCAACGTAATATCGTCCGACTGTCTTTGAAAATGTCCGTTTCATGCGTATGAAGATCCGGACTTGAGGGGGCTGAGTCACCTAAGAAATTGGAAAAACAATTTTTTTTTTTCGTAACGTGAAAAATCTGATTTCTCAATCTATTCCATCCTCGTGAAATATATGTACTGAGCTATCGTTTCGAATTTTTTCATAGCCATACGAAACGTCTGAACGCTGTCAGATTTATCACAAAAATTTTCACTCGTGATTTATCACAAATTTTTTTTTGGTGAAAGTGAAAGTTCCTGAGCATGGAAAAAAATTGATTTAAGTAGAGAAACCAGATGTGAAGGGTGATAAGGGTGAAATCTTTTTTTTTTTAATTTGAATTGATCGTGTAACGAAAAATAAACAATTTTCTTCCAATTTCTTAGGTGACTCAAATATTGACTTAAAATGTTGTTCGATCAACAAAAATGTCCAATTGGATGCGAAACAATTTTTATCGAACAATTTTTCAATATAGTTCTTATTAACAGTTTTTCAATACAGTTCAATATAGTTATTATTATAAGTACTATATAGCTCTTTAATATCGTTGCTAATTTTTCATCTCGATGATGAAGAATTTACGACACACAGGGCCCACTGGTGGGAAAGTCCGATAAACCGTTAATTGCATGAACAACTATATAAGCCTCAAGCTTTCAAAGATTATTTTACGATCAGGTGGAGCAAGGCCAGTTATTTCGAGCTCTGCATCTCGTCGCTATTATCGAACTCTTTTCTCTCTCTCTCTCTCCCTCTCTCTCTCTCTCTCTCTCTCTCTCTGTCTCTCATCTTGCATCTCCGTTTATTTATATTACAGCTGGGAGCTTTAAGGAGCTCGTTGTGGATAAAAAGAGTTGGACATAATTATTCAAGAAAAAGAAGAAAAAAAAAGAAAATGAAAACGAAAAAAAAAAAAAAAAAAAAATACATGCACACAGGTCGAGAGGCTGTTCTGCATCTCTGTGAACGGTTACCAACGTTAACGACGTCCAATTTGTATATTCACCAACGTTCACATTTACACTCTCGTGAAAACTGACTGAGAACCCAATTTGAAAAATTTATGTGTATCGTGTAAAATTATCATAAAGGTTCCAGATAGTAAAGTCCAATATTGTCCGATATTTTCGTAATGTCCCATATATATATATATATATATGTAAATATCATAGGACTTGCTTCACGACTGTTTCGCCTGTGAGTAATCCAAAGTGAACCAAAGTAGGCAGCTCGTGGAGGTTTTTTTCCATTACGATTGAAAACAGAGGTCGCAAAAGCTCCCTTTCAAAGTCCGGGCACGTCGTTTGGCCTCCCGGAACCTCCACTCACTCGTTTTACGGTCAGTTTCGATCGAACAATTCACCATAGACTCCCATGAGATTCTAATCATTTCCGGACGGATAAACGAATTCGGTATTTCAAACAAAATTCAGACGAAACGATGAAAAAAAAACAGATGCATGTGCTTCCTAAAAATAAAAATGAAAAATAATAATAGTAAAAATAATAATAATAATAATAATAATGGTAATAATAATAATAATAAAACAAAACAAAAAGGTTGAGATTGCATTCGTGATGGAAAAAGTCATAAAAATGATTCAGTGATTTTGAAGATGAAAAATTATATATTTACTTTCGTCGATTTATTTTTAAAAAAAGTTGATATCGTTGTTGTGTGAAATGAAACACTAAGATCCATGGAATTTGATCAACTTGGCAGATTAACGTCACTCAAAGAATCGAATAACATTATTTCACGGATTTAAAAGCAAATAATCAAGGAGAAAAGTTAGGGTTTTCACTTTTACCTGTCCGATGATATTTGTCTGACTCGATATTGAGCTACATCACTGTTATTCTTCTGTTTCCCTTTCTCTCTCTCTCTCTCTCTCTCTCTCTCTCTCTCTCTCTCTCTCTATCTCTCTCTCTCTCTGAATCTTCCTTTCTCTCTATCTCTTTTTCGCTCTCTTCTCACTCAATATATCTCGCACACAACCGTGACTGCCGCGTAATCTTATCCCGTCATTCATCAGCCCCACACCGGAACAACTTTTCGGGTGCGGAAGAACCGATTGCCAACCAATTTTGCCCCCCCGAGCGGTGAAACCATCATTTGTCTCTGTTGCTTCTCGCGTTGTCCTGTCTTTCAAAGCGTAATGTGGGTCTTATTGATTTTTTTGTTTTCCGGATAATGCTGAGCGACACGTGAACTTGGAAAGATGCTTCACGAGTGTTAATGTGGCTACATTGACCGTGCTGGAACATACATATAGATGCAATACAATGACTCAACCACCATATAATAATCAATTTCAATTTTTTATTATTATTATTATTATTTTTATTTGTCGTCTCCTTATTATTAATTTTTACTTATCGTGTCCTTATAATTATTTTTAATTGTGGTCTCCGTATAATTATTCTTACCTGTCGTCTCCTCATAATTTATTTTTACTTGTCGTGTCATTATTATTATTATTATTATTATTATTATTATTATTATTATTATTATTATTATTATTATTATTATTATTATTATTATTATTATTATTATTATTATTATTAAGTTATGGACGGAGATCATCGCTAAAAGCTCATCACGATCGGAGTCAATCGTCATAAATTCAAAAGAACCATTTCAAACATTCGGAAACAAAGGAATAGAAATTTTTCTTGTCGACAAACTTCAGTCCGACTTGTCGTGTCAATCGATTTTCATCGGATTATCATGAATTTTCATCGTTCCAACAGGAATTGGTATCGACGAATCCGAATCAGCGTAATTGGCGTGGAATTTTGATAGCCCTGCTGGTCATCATTGCGGTCCTAGCGTTGATCGTCACGTCCGTGGCGCTTCTCACACCACCGGACGAAGGGCCACGTGTGAGGGGTACTCGATTAAAACTATCCGAGGTTAGCCATGTTTATCAATATTTAAAAAAAAAAAAAATTTGTTGTGATTTTTTTTCATTTTTTTTAATGTAAAAAGTTGAAGAGCCGAGAAACTTGAGATAAATTTGTCAAGCGTCTCGATTAATCGATCGGCCCGAAGGTACTCGGTAGTTGCAAACACTACCCCCTACCCGTCTTCGCCCTCCCTTGGGAAACATGGGGTGACCACTCAACCCGCCGAGTAAAAAGAAAAAAAAAGAAAAAAATCTTTTTTTTTTCTTTTGTTGTCTTTTTTTCCTTTCTCGCGGATGTTCTTGCTTACCTTTTATTTCGAGAGACGCCATTATCTCCCCCCAGGTCCTATCCGGTGAATTATCTCCTCCGCTATTCAATGGCACTTGGGTCAGCGGTCGACACATATGCTATCGAGATCCTTGGGGTGGCATATCGCTGCTCGACGCATCGGATCCGAACGTCACGTCTCACAGTCTCATGCCCAACGAGACCTTCGTAAGTAGATCGTGTACTTACGTAGACAGACTTTAATAAAAAATAGTCATGTCATTGTTTTTTCAAAATTTGGTATTCAAACGTATATAACTCAACGCTTTAGAGCTACAGAATTGAAATTTGGGAAAGAATTGAAATTTGCGAAAGAATTGAAATTTGGGAAAGTATTGAAATTTGCGAAAGAATTGAAATTTGGGAAAGAATTGAAATTTGCGAAAGAATTGAAATTTGGGAAAGTATTGAAATTTGCGAAAGAATTGAAATGTGGGAAAGTATTGAAATTTGGAGAAGAATTGAAATTTGGGGAAAAATTGAAATTTGGGGACGAATTAAAATTTGAGGAAGAATTGACATTTGAGGAAGAATTGAAATTTGAGGAAGAATTGAAATTTGACGAGGAATTGAAATTTGAGAAAGAATTGAAATTTGACGAAGAATTGAAATTTGACGAAGAATTGAAATTTGACGAAGAATTGAAATTTGACGAAGAATTGAAATTTGAAGAAGAATTGAAATTTGACGAAGAATTGAAATTTGACGAAGAATTGAAATTTGACGAAGAATTGAAATTTGACGAAGAATTGAAATTTGACGAAGAATGTTCAAATATCGAAGAAAGCTGCAAGTCAAAACTTGCAATCAGCTTCCTCCGAATCGTTGACAGTGAACGAAGATTCCTCTATGAGGAAGCCAAAGAATTTGAAAAAAAAAAATTGCTTCCTCATAGAGGAATCTTCGTTCACTATATCTACGATTCAGAGAAAGCAAGTTTCAAGTTTTCGACTTGTTTTTTTTTTAATCTGGAGAGCACCTCGTTACCATCAACCCCCTTAATGGGATTATGTGGGATCGATTGATATAAACGATTAGATTTGCAAATTTCGTATTTGCTTGATTCGATATTCGATACGCGAAACTTATTCCATTAAATTCGTGCGAACGTGATTGTTTGA
The DNA here is from genome assembly GCA_963662125.1 of Diplazon laetatorius. Lineage (NCBI taxonomy): Eukaryota > Metazoa > Arthropoda > Insecta > Hymenoptera > Ichneumonidae > Diplazon > Diplazon laetatorius. The sequence continues at coordinate 11,597,270 of OY759159.1, forward strand.
CACGAAACGACGATCATCCGCAGATTCGATTGAATATGGATTTTTTTTTTTTTTCAATCGATTCATTTTTCTTGCGCAGAGACGATTGAATCCCGTCAAGTTTTCCGTCTCGCCGGATCATCGATATCTTCTTATCGCTCAGAATGTCAAGAAGCTGTTTAGATTTTCTTATCTGGCCCAATATACCGTCTACGATGTGAACACACGGTCAGTAATTCATTCGATCTTTCTTCAATTCTGTTTTTTTTTTTTTTCGGTTGCAAAGTACAAAATTTAAACAATGGACTTTTTTTTACAAATTTTAACCTGTTGGATTTTGGGCATAAATAAAAAACTTTTATTTCATATAATTTTTTTTTTCCAAAGCTTTACGGAGATTTTTTTCGATGGAAATGATGATTTTGGTCAATTTTTTTATCACAAATGTCTGTTGAACTTTTAGTAAATGTATTTATTTTCATTGTTTTCATTGTTTTCATTGTTTTTATTGTTTTTATTGTTTTTATTGTTTTTATTGTTTTTATTGTTTTTATTGTTTTTATTGTTTTTATTGTTTTTATTGTTTTTATTGTTTTTATTGTTTTTATTGTTTTTATTGTTTTTATTGTTTTTATTGTTTTTATTGTTTTCATTGTTTTTATTGTTTTTATTGTTTTTATTGTTTATATCGTTTTTTTTTAATTGTTTCAACATTTTTGACGTTTGATTACAGTGAAACAGTGCCATTGACGCCCAATCCGGAAAAATATACACATCCGTATTTGTTGTACGCGCAATGGACACCCCGCGGTCACGGTCTCGTTATGGTACAGGATTACGATATTTATTACAAAACAAGCCCGGCGAGCAATTCGGAATATCGCGTCACCGACACAGCCGTTCCGGGAATAATGTCCAATGGATTTCCCGATTGGCTGTACGAGGGTAATCAAAATATTTCATTTTCAATAACAATCTGAAAATAATTGAATTGTAAAAAAAGAAAACAATTGTTTCAATTATTTCCAAACTATACATCTATTTTAATATTCCGATTTTCAACGAATGGAAAATTAACTTTTTTTCCTCGTTTCGAAACGTTCAACCCACGAATTTGATTTTCTACCGTCAAACGGGCGACTGGGGTCCGAAAGTACCCCACCCTTTTTTCCCGATTCCGAAGACCGTAAAAACGGTGGAGTCCAGCGGAAAGCTTATTTTCGTAAAAATTCGCGTGGGGTCCGTTCGGACCCCAGTCACGAGTTTCAGGGTTAAGTGAATAATAATTTTTGCAGAGGAGATTCTGCGCAGTGCTGAGGCAATTTGGATGTCCAAGGACGGTCATCTGATGCTGTACGCCTCGTTCAACGACTCCATGGTCGAAGAGATGCACATTCCCTGGTTCGGCGAGGAGAGCAAGGCTCTCTATCCGGACATTCGATCGTTGAGATACCCGAAAGTAATAAATACAATGAATTTATAATTTTTTTTGCTATCGCATCGCTCATAGAAATTGCAAAGAAAAAAGAAATGAAAATTAACTCGCTTCTGTGAAATCTTTGAGATCGTAGTGTAAACTATATGATTTTTCAGCCTGGAACGCCGAATCCTTTGGTGAAACTGTACGTTGCCGATCTCGCCGATCCAAAGAACATACACACGAAGGTTGTCAAACCTCCACCTGCGATCGACCGTGTGTGAGTTCAGTCGATCCTGCTTCATCCTACAAATTATTCATTCGTTTTATCGTTCGATGAACTTGGTTATTCATTTATCACGGTTTTACTCTTCATGTTATATTAGTTGGAAATAATTGTAAAATTGAATAAATCATGTATTTCTGTTATTATTATTTTTCTTCAACTAATATTAATAATTAACTAATACTAATATACATAAATATATTAATAATTTATGTTTCTGGGTCATTGATTTTTTTCAGTGAACATTATTTCACAACGGCTTCTTGGATATCGTTGACGGAAGTTTGCATCACTTGGCTGACACGTGCCCAAAACTTGTCGATAGTCACCGTGTGCAAAAGCCCGTTGTGGCACTGTCAGGTTGGTTGAACGATCGACGTTACTTTATTTCGCGTATTTATTCATAGCTTTGGAAACTTCGTTCGAGTCTCAGACAGTCCAACCCTCCCATGCTGGTCGAGTGGTCGCCATCTTGAACTCACGGAATATTGGTTTTTGTCAAATATCTCGCCCATTTTCAACTTTTGACTGAAAAAATATATATTAAAAAATTGCAGAAAATTCAATTCTCCACGACTTTGGTCATGACAATTTTTTGCCTACGATTAATTTTTTATCTTCTCAAGTCGGAAAACATGAGTTAAATTTGTTTATCGCACTACCTCGTTTATTTCAAACTTCAGCGAGTCAATGAATAAAAACAAATTTGTGGGAAACAAAATTTTCCACAACCTTGGTCCTTACATTTTTTATCCTAAGATAAATATTTTAGCTCCTACGACCATTTCCAAAATTTCCAACAATCTTACTGAGGCTATTTTCCGACGTAACTCGAAAACCATCAATCGTAGATCGAAATTGCAATAACAACAATTGCAGAAAATCAAATTCTCTACAAATTTTGTAACTGGTTCTTTTAGTAAAGAGTTGAAAATAAGCGAGTTATTGAACAAAAACGAATTTCCCTGAAATCCAAGATGGCAGTTTTTGCCATTTCGAAGGTATCATTCCGACTGGGTCAGACCCCAAAGCGACGTTTTTTATTCTTGACGTCGTCTATTGTTTTTTCTCCTAATTTCGCTTTCAGGAAATCCAGAGAATCAGCGAATCCAAGGGATGGGTCGACACACCGCCCGAATCGCCTTTATTCTCATCGAACGGTAGCAGCTACATCGCCATATCGCCGGTACCGGATGGTCCGGCAGCGGGCTTTTACAAGCACATAGTATGGGTGAACGTGCTCAGAAAACAGGTCGTGCCCCTGACTCACGGACGTTGCGAGGTTGTCAAAATATTAGCGTGGGACCAAGATAATAATACGATGTGAGTAAAAATATTATTTCCCAACATCTGGGTGCCAGCTGCCAACTTTCCAACGAACAATCATCCATAAAATATCGTTTTCATTCGATGACAATTAAAAATCGTCAAACTCGACACTTAATGTGACCATGAACACGAATGTAAAATAATAACAATTATTTTTATTTGAAAAAAAAATCAAGTAAAAGGAACTGATTTTTCTGCTCTTGTCAAAAACGTATGAAATGGTGTTTTGGTTGATCTTTTGACGCAGATACTTCATCGGAATCCCACCGCTGAGACCCGGACAACGTCATCTGTATCGAGTGAGTTCGGTTTTGCCAGAAGTCGGTACATCGTTGCATCCGGCGATCTGCATCACTTGTTCGACCGCGGCCAAGGCCGAGGGTCGTTACGCACTGTCGGACAGCGAGACCGATCTTCACTCCGGGATTGCCAATCGTTACAGCAGCTGGACGGACAAGAACGATTGGAGCGATCAGTACGAGACCGACGTCGACAATGCCGTCAACAAGGATCAACGACGGGTCGACGCCGCGGCTGGGAAAAAAGATAAAAACAAGAACAAACCCGTTGCGAGTAAGTAAAACGTTATACGAGACACGTGTTGTTATTACGAATCATTCGTTCTTGTTATCTCGACCCGTCATTATGTTTCGTAGGGTGGTCGTTTATGATTGAATCTTTAATGCCCGGTCATGGAAAGTTTGCTTTTGGTTTAAGGAAACGAAGGTTTTTTTGTTTTTGGGAAAAATATGATGATAACACGTGCCGAATCCGGATCAAAGTCGATTTTTTAGATAAAATTGCAGTTTTTTGGGAATAACTCCCGAAATATGCAAATTTCGAGGAAAAAACACTGAAATAATTTTGTGGGAAATTGAATTGTCTATAAAAAAGATCTTTATAATTTTTTGCGAAATATGTGTTGTCACAGAGATATTTCGAAAAAACGTGCAATTTCATTGGAAAAATTGACTTCGATCTGGATTCGGCACGTGTTATTATCATTATTTTTACAAAAATAAAAAACATATCGTTTTCTGTCACCGAAAACTAACTTTCTATGAGCGGACACTTGAGATTTAATGTCCAACGACCTCTCTAATATTCATAAATCATCATTTTCGAATTTCGCAGAATTTTTTAACTATAATAATCTACTTCAATATGGATATTATTGATGCGTTACACTATCGTGGCCTGCCACACACGGTAGTTCTTTGGCCCATTGACAATCTATCGCCCAGCCGCCGTCTTTTCGTGGCCTATGTATCATTATTACTGTTACAATTATTTAAAAATTGATTCGGTCGCCGCCAAGAATAACTCTACTATATACTCAAAATTAGTTCTTTCTTCCTCTCTCTGTCTGTCTCTCTTTCTTCCTCTCTCTGTCTGTCTCTCTAAAGCACATACACACACACACCCGACACACCCTCAGCTAAGAATCCTTAGCAACGTCGTGACAAAAAAAAAATTCCACACTACAAAACTACGTTGGCAAACATTTGAAAATATTAGAATAAATGTTCGTCAATAAAATATCTTCATTATTTATGATAATCTTCAAACAAAGCGAAGACTGAATTATCCTTTCGTTTGTTGAAACTACAACGACAAACAATTATTCGACAATCTCAACCATCGTATTTTTATTTTTTACTACAAACAATTTTTATTAATTTATTTTTAAAATTTGGATTTAACATTCTCCGAAACTCGATCATTATCTACTTAATAAGAGTGTTAAAAAGATAACAAACACTGGTCAGTGGAATATGATTCAAAATACAAATCATGGACAAACCACAAAAGTTACAGCACCGATATAACAATTGTGCAAAATTGTATTGCAACAATTGTGCAACCAATCCTAATCGTGAGTTAGGGAAAGAAGCTTCGAAACCCAAGGAAAACGGATTCACTCGAGATTGGGACATTCGGGAACATTGTTATTTGTAGGATCTCTGTGACAAGAGAGTTTGTAAAAATTTTCGCGTTTTCTTGAAAAACCAAAAAAAAAAAAAACAAGGGAAATATCGAAGGGTTCTTTCATTGTGGAGATTTCTTAACAGCTGGGCTTTGTGATAACCGGAAGTGCCGGGTCTCGGAACGGTGAAATTTCCGTCGAGTCCGAGGGTCCTGGCGATAAACCTCCTCTGACCCTCCCGTACCCTGCACTCGAGACCTACATTAAATCGTACAATGTTTATTGCCGTCTCACGCGAGTGACGAACTGTGCGAGACGATGCTGACTGTGCTGGCTTCACACACGTCATTCGATTCAGGTAGTGACGGTATAATGATGTTGGCTTTTTGTTAGTTGACGATATAACGCATTAAAAAAAAAAAAATTATAATCAATATATATTCACGCCTCGTTGTTTTTACATACATATTGAATAATATATGTATATGCGATTTACAAGTTTGATGGTTGGGCGGGTGTATGCGTGTGTGTCCTATATATGTATGTATATATATATGTGTATTGGGGTGTCCCTTGAAATTGTCATTTTGGATTTTTATTGCTCCCGACCTCTGGAATCATTTAATATAGATAAAAAATAATCTGGACCAAATTGCAGATCTCTGCCACATCATTGACCCGTGCCTCGTAGCAATTGAAATTTCACATTTGAATGACATTACATTTTTTTTTTTTTTCGATTGTTTGCATTCAATTTTGTTTCAAAGGTTTTTTTTTAAGGCTTTAAATTATTGAAACTTTTAATTCAATTACCAATAATTTTTGTTAGTTTTAATTTTTATTCTATTCCGATTCTATTCCGAATCTATCCCGATTTTTGTTTTTCTTTTTTTTTTCAGAGAATTAAAAATCTAAAATGATCATATTAAGGGACACCCTAATATATATAATATACGGCAAGAGGGACAAGGTGCGTTTCTGTTAGACAAGCGATGTTATCTCGTTAAAAAATTAAATTTTATATTGTCCAGGAGACAATCCAGGCCAAATCGACGAGATCGTGAATTTTATATAATATTTTATACATTTTTTAAAAATTTAATTCAATTTTTTAATTAAAATTTTTTTTTTCAACTTTTCGCGCCAGTCGCAAAATAGGCCCCATTTATTTATTTTCCTAATATTGATTTTATTAATAATATTTTATTTTTGTTGTTCGATAATAAAACTATCTCCCCCATCTGAAAAAAAAGAGTACGTGCTCAATCTCTCCCATTCGAATTATTCACAACGTGTTAATTAGCATGATAATAAAAATATGAGATTATAGACGAATATCGATCGGGCTTGGAAGTCATTCCTTGAATAATTTTCAATAATTTTTCACGACACTCAATCACCGATCTGACTGTTTTACAACGTGGAGCGAGGTCGAAAATTTATAGGTCATCATCTATGTACATACGTTATGTATCAATTGTGCTGTATACGTATGCTATATATATATATATATAGATATATACTATACGTAATTTCACCCACAGATGCCACAAGCGATGTGAATGTTGCATTATCGGAGTCTGTCGGTGGATTATTAAACGAGACGGATACCGAACACGTCACATCCAACAGTACGGTCACTTCACGTTTCCAGACTTTTCATTGATGCATTTGAAAAAAAAAAAAAAATTGTTATTATTATTTCATTTTTTTTTTATTTTCTTCATTTCATCATTTATATTCGTTTCGTCTATATCGCATGAGGCTCGTGCACATTATCTATGTCTTCGTCATTCCGTTCAATAAATAATCATCACCTTATCAATAACTATAAAAAAAAAAAATTAAAACATAAATAAAACTTTTTTTTTTCAATAAAAATTCCCAATTGCAAGTATTAGAATATATAATTGTTCGTAAAGAATTTTGACCTTTCAATTACGTCGGTGATTATTATAAATTGTTCGCAACGTGTCGCAATAAAGTGTTATCGCGTGAAAAAATCGATGTATTTGACTGATAACCGTAATCACGATCAATGTGTACGCTGCTTAATATATATATATTATATCTTAATATATAATATATATCTTACACGCTCATGCACCGAACATGAATAAAAAAAAAACCCACAAACAAATAAATTACGAAACAAATAAATAAATAAAATACAGCACGAAAAATGATGACGAATTTGTGTTGTGAAGGGTCGTACAGCACCTCGATAATCGTGAAATCGATCATCTGAAACGCGAACATAACCTCCAAAATACATCTTACATGCACAAATAACACATTTATGAACTATACAATGAATCAAAATAATATCTTTATTTTCATTCGATCCGATATTTTACTTTCCGTCACACTATTTCCACACCGGGTCTGTTGGACCCTGCAAAAAAAAATATTTCAATCTCCGTTTCTCCAGATTTAAATCCGAAATGAATCAAAACAAAAACCTCCTTTGATTTTTTCCGATATTTTACTTTTCGTCACACTATTTATACACCGGGTCTGTTGGACCCTGCAAAAAAAGTGTTTCAATCTCTGTTTCTCTGGATTTAAATCCGGAATGAATCAAAATAAAAACCTTTCTTTTAAATTCTCCAATATTTCACTTTTAGTCACACTATTTCTACAACGGGTCTGTTGGACCCTAAGAAAAAAATTTCAATCTCTGTTTCTCCGGATTTGATTGGGATTCCCACCCCCCCCCCTCCCTTCTCAACTTCTCTCCCACGTTATTGAACAGTCACGAAGCGGAGAAGAAGAGGCAATGGGTCTGGCAGACCCACTGTAGCAATTGAGGGCTTAAAAAAACGTTATTAACATCGATGTCTAGGACGCATTAATCTCGATATATTATGGCCGTTGTATGTATGTATGTATGTGTGTGTGTGTGTGTGTGTGTGTGTGTGTGTGTGTGTGTGTCGAATCCACTTACGCGCTTCATAAGCGTTCAACACGTCTATGTTAGATGTAATTATTTGCTTCGAAATTCAGCGATGTTACGGCATGAGAAGAAACAAAAAAAAAACAAACAAACAAACAATGCGATTGCCGATATATGTATAATTGTAAATGTATGATTTATTCTAGTCTACCGTGTGATAGTGCTTATCGATGGGAATTTGAAGAATTATTCTTACACTGAATATATATATATTTACATATATATATATACTACATCGATGTGTCGTTGTCCGATTTTACAAAATTACTGTTTTTTTTAATTATTTTTTTTTTTCAATATTTTTGTTTGCTCATCGTGATTTTAATGTATTGTTCAGAGATCGCCGAGACTTGTCAGTATCACAGCGCAACTTTCTCGTCGAGTCTCGAGTACTTTGTGCTCGAGTGTCTCGGTCCTGGTGTTCCAACTGTGTCGCTGTTCAAGACCGAATTACCGGCACCGCGCTTCATAAGTTTGCTGCAGAACAACACTTTACTTCGTGTGAGTAATGTGTCGTATTATGTCGTATTATCAATGTGTTGATAATGATAAGTATTCACCTTGATAGCTTGTTTCGATTATTCAATTTTTTTTTTCAATTCTTGGGCTCTTTTTGGATTTACAAATATTTGACTTGCCATGCACAATCTCAAGGATTCACAAGAATCAATGGTCAGGCTTGTTTAGTATTGAATTTGGTGGAGATCTAATTTTTACGTTTAAGTTTGACGAGAAATTTAAATTTTCCACACCCACTGATCAATATAAAAATATCCCCAAAAGTTGCAAGTTGATGAATCCAAATAAGATTTGAAAAAAAAAAAAAAGGAAATGTTTCCCTATCGAAGGATTTCGTGCACTGGGTATGAAATCCTTGGAACGTAGTGCACGAAATTCGACTTCGAAGAAGTAAATTGCTTTTTTTTTTTCAATTTGTTTAATTATGATTATTATGATTGTTATTATTCAAACTTTTTTCTATCAAACACATGATGAAACCATGTTTTTAACGAATAAATATCTTTGAATACATTTGGAAAAAATGTAGTGTAATTTAATTTAAAAAATGTAATTGGCATTTATTCGTCAAATAAATCGTTTCATCATGTGGTCGATAGATAAGAGTTGAATAATAATAATAATAATAATAATAATAATAATAATAATAATAATAATTCTTAGATTGTTGCTTCGGCCGTATTATTTTATATTATTTTTTCATAATAATAATAATGATAATAATAATAATAAAAATTTTGAAAAACTTGGAATTTGCTTTGCACGAAATTCTTCAATAAGAAAGCCATTTTTTCGTTTCTTTTTAAATAATTCTTTGGTTTCCTCATAGAAAACATATACGTTCACTACGTCCAAATGTCGGAGAATCGTAAAAAAGTAAACGAAAAAAATGTTGACAAAGAAATTTTTAAATTATTTTTCACAGGAGCGTATAGCGAACATCGCGCTACCGCAAATAAAAACGTTTCCCGTACAAATAAGCGGTGGTTACAACGCCCAAGTGAGACTTCATTTGCCACCCGGTTTGCGGGAGGACGAGATAACGCGTTATCCGATGGTCGTTCAGGTTTACGGTGGACCGGGTTCCCAACTCGTCACGGACATGTTCAAAATCGATTGGAACACTTATCTGGCCAGTCGCAAAAACGTCATCGTCGCCCAGATCGATGGTCGTGGAAGCGGTGGACAGGGTTACAAAATGTTGTACGAAGTTTATTATCAATTGGGAACCGTCGAGGTGGCCGATCAGCTCGAAGTCACGGAATATCTTCGCGATTCTTTGCACTTTGTCGACAAACGACGGGTCGCCGTTTGGGGATGGAGCTACGGCGGTTTTGCCGCTGCTCTGGCACTCGCCAGACCCGAACAAGATGTTTTTCAATGTGGAATAAGCGTCGCACCCATTGTGTCGTGGAAACTCTACGGTAAATGCATGAAAATTCATTTTAAATATTATTTTTTACACTTTGAGTATTTTTTTTTATGTTCAAGTGTTAAAATCGTCATGAAAATTCATTTGAATCATTGTTTTTTCACACGTTTCAGTACTTATGAATGTTCAAATGTTAAATTCGTGGTGAAAATTTATTTGACAGATCATTTGTTTTCAAATTTTTTAGTATTTTGATTGTTTGAATGGAAAATTCATTTGAAAAATCATTCGTTTACAAACTTTTAAATATTTTGAATATTTAAATGAAAATTCATATGGAAAATCATTTGGAAAATCATTAGTTTTTGAAAATTTTGAGTAATTTGAATGTTTGAATGGAAAATTCATTTAGAAAACCATTTGTTTTTAAAATTTTGAGTATTTTGAATGTTTAAATGGAAAATTCATTTGAAAAATCATCTATCTTCGGACTTCTGACTATTTTGAATATTTAGATGTTAAATTCGTCATGAAAATTCATTTGAAAAATCATTGTTACTAAAATTTTTGAGTATTTTGAATGTTTGAATAAAAAATTCATTTGAAAAATCATCTATCTTCAAACTTTTGAGTATTATGAATGTTTAAATGAGAAATTCATTCGAAAAATCATTTATTTTCAAACATTTGACTATCTTCAATGTTCAAATGTTGAATTGATCATGAAAATTCATCTGAACAATAATTCATTTTCAAACGTTTGACTATTATGAATGTTGAAATGTCAAATTCGTCATGAAAATTCATTTGGTGAAGTCATCGACTTCAATCTTGCTTTATCTTGGTTATTACTTGCTTTTTTTTTGTTCATCGGATCGATGAGAAAAATTATTTTCACGATCGTCATTCGAAACCCAACAGATTCGGCTTACGCGGAACGTTACATGGGACAGCCCAATGTAACGTCGAATTACAAGGGTTATTCGGAATCCGACGTTTACAACAAAATTGAGTATCTGCGGGACAAAATGTTTTACTTGGTACACGGCACGGCCGACGACAACGTGCAGTTTCAACAGTCCATGGCTCTGGCTCGACATCTCGCCAAAAAAGGAATTCTGTTTCGTCAACAGGTAAAAAAAGAAAAAAATTTAAAAAAAAATCCATTCGATCCGCAATTAATTTTTCAAATCCATCGCAATGTTCATTCAACGTTGATTTTTCGTTCACAGGTTTATCCCGATGTCAGTCACAGTCTGGCCGGTGTCAAGGGACATCTTTATTTATCGATGGCACAATTTTTGGACGATTGTTTCGAGAAGCAAGTACCTGCCGACTCGAAAGCTGGACTGGGAAGCGGCGGCGCCGAGATCTGATCGAACGATCTCGGTGGTGATATTAGCGAGAGAAAGATAAAATAGATAAAAGAGAGAGAGTGAGAGAGAGGCGAAGAGAAAACTAAACATTTTAATTAAACAAATCTCTATTTATAATAAGCAAAAGAGAAAAAAAAACAAATGCAATCTAAATATATCTCCAAATTGTGTTCTGTTCAATAGCATATTTACAGAAGACAAAAAAAAATATATATATATATCTATATAAATATATGAATATAGATTAGGGTGGTCCTAATTTTGTTGGATATTCGAGAATATTTATTTTTATTTATTTCGAACCGTATTATCGTCTGCGAGCGCCAAAATAAAATGTAAAAAATCATATTAAGGACCACCCTGATATATATACTTATATTTATATATCTTTTTGCCCTTTTATTCGTTTTCTCCCTTCGTATGGCAATTTTTCTTCTCCACTTACGTTTTTATCAGACTTTTTTTTCTTCGATACATATATGCATTAATATCCACACACACACACACAGACACATATATATGTGTGTGTATGTATGTGTGTATGTTTATATATATGTGATGTAGTTACATTATAGCTTAGTATTGCGTCCAGAACACGCGTAATTATGACTCGAAAACAAAAAAACAAAAAACTTGAAAAAAAAAAAAATTGTCCACGAATTTCACTTAATTCTCTATTTAAATTATCCGACGAATAAACGGATTACGCACATATTATAAATATATGAAAGAAAGACAGACGAAAAAAAAAAACAAAATAAAAACCTGTATATATATATATGTAGATTATATCGACAAATAATATAACACTTAACAATCATTCAATATAATAACGCATTGATTAGGACGAAAAAGAGATTTAAAAAGTTTCAAGTGAATTACAATGAGAATTAAAATTAAAATAATAATAAAAAAAAAAACAAGAAAAGATTATTATTAAGCATTGAACGTCGATGTGTCTGTGAGAGTGTCGCGTTCGGGTGTAAAACTCATTCAATCTGTATTATAGCAATTTGCCAACCCCCCCTCATCCCTTTCCTACGTAAACTATTATAATTATGCGTCACGATAAAAAAAAATGCGAAAATTTATGAAATTATTGTAACGAAGTGAACGAAGGAATAACAATGATGATGACGAGAACTACGATACACATCTATGCACAGACACATGCAAACACCTGCACGTGGAAAAAAAATTATTGAAAAAAAAAAAAAAAATTAAATTGTGAAACAAAAAACGAAAATTGAAAAAAAAAAAAAAAAAATACACACACACGAAAGAAAAAAACTGGAAATTATTCGTTAATGACGCTGACTCGATACAACTAATAACGTATATGAGCATTGTCGTGGAATCTGGCACATGAATTCTTAATTAATTATAATATTTAATAAAAAAACTTAATATCGATTTTCTTATACGGTATGTGTAATTATTTAGTTCCTCGTATTATGGCCTATCACGTTTCCATAACGAAATGAACGTGTTGTTATTTTTTTTCTTACTTTTTGTTTCTTCGTTTTTTTTTCTTTTTTTTTTTTTAATTGATGGCAACCGTTCTTCGACGTCGACGACAAAAGTTTCGTGAATAATAAAGTTTCGCGGTCACAAGTCGGCGTGTGATTTGATGAATTTTTTGTTCGAGCAACGTCCGAGATGGAGCAACATGTGATTTTTGAGATTGGTGGGTTTGCTGAATCCACGACTGCATATGTGACAACGAAAGGGCCATAGACCGTTGTGCACGTACATGTGGCTCTTCAGATCGCCCGGGGTTGGAAATGATTTCGAGCATTGCGAACATTTGTGCGGTTTTTCCTGAAAAATCAAAAAATAATATAAAAAATAAAATAAACAAAATAAGTTCACAGATTGAAAATTCTTGAAAACATTTTTTTTTTAATACAATTTTCGTTAGAACGATATTTCTAGTATTGGATCACAGATTGGATCACAGATTGACAGTTTTTAATGGTATTAAAATTTAAAAAGAAATACAATATCACGTAAGCCAATATGAGCTGATAATAATAATCCTAATACTAGTTTACGTGATATCAGACGCGATTTAGGCGTTCCAAAAAAATTTCAAGTTCATAGTTCGCATAGTTTTTGAGAAAATTGGCTATGACCACTGGACAGACAAACAGACAAACAGAGCAATCTTATAACTGTGTCTTTTTTTTTGTTGTTTATCCTGAACCTACGAAACCCTGAAAAAAAAACATTGCATCGCAACATCGTATTTTTGTTTATTTTTCAATTTACAATGGAGAAAATTCGTCGGTGGCAATTTAAGAGAAAAAAAAAATGTTTTGAACTTCGAATCTATATTGGACTAAACGATAATTAATTGGCAAATGTTGCGTCGGCTTCGGTGGCAATAATTGAACGGACTCGTCGACGACGACGACGACGACGACGGACCTCAGCCTCGACTTGGCCATGCGCTAAACTAAGAACCGGTGTACGACAAGCCGCTCTCGTTATGGGGACCGTAAAAGCCTGTATCTATATACATTTACATCTGTATATATATGTATATAATTTTTTTTTTTACACAAGATGCGTGCATATATATACATTTATATATAGCTACATAATCCGAGATGCACCTGCCGATAGGTGCGAGAGGCTGGAGTGGCTGGAGTCTCCCTCCTGCCCTCCAAAGAGAGGAGACATACTGCGTACACGCAGACCCGCACATAAGCACGCTATATATATACATCCTTCGAATGGGGTGCGCGTAAAAAAAAAATTATAAGAAAAAAAAAAGAAAAACTAAAAGAAACGAAAAAAAAGAGAACACGCCACGATACAGAAGATGCATAAACAGAAAACCGCAAAGAGTTGGCCTTGGACATTCTATATCGATTGATTCCATGCGATTGGTAACTGTAGAAGCAAGACGTATATTTTATAATCCAACGTTCGATTTTTGTTCTATTTTGTTCGAATTTTGTTCTACAATCGTGTTTTTGTTTCAAACCTGAGCTTCCCACAGCCAGGGTGGCCAGATCGGCCATTTTGACGAAGAAAGAGGACGTTGGGGGAAGTTTTTCTCATTTTGATATTTTAGCTGTGATTTTAAATGTTTTTTTTTTCGATGACTTTGAAAAAAACTTTTAAATGAATTCAGGAACAGCAGAGGATAAATTTAAAAATCGGAAAAAAATAAGAAAATTTCTTTTCACGGTTTAGAAACATTTGGAAGGTGGGTAGAGATACTTTTTTTTTAAGAACCACCCTTAATATATATGCGAGTCATCCATCGAATATTCCAACGGACGAAAAACAGCTTTACATGTTTCAAATTCGATTTAAATGGATTTTCGAGAGTCGAGATGAAGAAACGATATTTTCATCGAAAAGCTCAGACGATTTCACGTGAAAAACATATTTTTCGTATATTTTTTGAACAGCGTAATCGTGTGAAAAAAAATTTTGAAAAAAAAAAATGGAAAAATATCTTAATTGACAGCAGCCAAAATAATGGGAAAAAAAATCTGAAAAAATTTGGGAATTTGTTTTGAAGCATGCACTTTGAGATGTGTAAATATCATGAGGGTTGGAGATAGCGAAGCCCGAAATTGGAGGATTTTTGATGCAATGGCTCATATGGGACCACCATGGGACCACTATATATATACATTCCGATGGTGTGCGGCAATTTCTGTTCGGAGTGAACGGTTTGTGTTATTCTTAATTCGTGAAATTTATCGCCCGCAAGAAGTCCGAGGTGGTTCCTGGGTTTTTGGGCAAAGTGGGGAGAAGTCTGGAAGGGACTACCGGTCCCCACAAGTGCTGGTCCCCGGGTGAAGCGTGTACCGGGTGCCCGTATGCTTGAAACGCGTGGACGGTCGAACGTACGCATAAGTGAAACCTCGACTCGGCTCAATGGGTAGCCCATAGTCGAGTGTGTGTTGCATGTATATGGGGCAAGACTCCTCAATTCGAATGGGTCGAAACCCTTACTCTCCGAAAATAATGCCAAGTTTTTTTTTTTGAGCTCGGGGTAACCCAAAAACGTCCTCTGATTTTTTTTTTAAATTTCCCCACACACCCCTTCGCGCCGAAAAAAATCTAAAACAGAAAAATTAGAGAAAAGGAGGAATTGCGCCCTGTTTTTGTAAATTGGTCAACATTTTTTTTTTTTCGTATTCGGTATTTTGAAAAATGAAGATCCTCTTTAACTACTTAATGGCATATTTAGCGCTCATATTTGTTTTTTCTGTTTTTTTTTTCAATTTTTAATTTTCGAAAGTCTTGAAATTAAAAGAAACTTTGAGCATAATAATGTTTTATCATCAGAAAGAAAACTTGAATTAATGAAATCATTCTTATGAAAGAATATCTCAAAATATTTTATAAAAATAAAAAATATATATTTATTAGCAATAAAGATGCCGTTCTAAAATTATTAAGGATCTCAATTTTTTTTTTCTAAATAACAAAAAACAAAAATTTTTTACTTTTCAAACATACAAAAAAAAAAACCGCCATCATTTTGAAAAACTGCAAGATTGCTGTTGCCATTTCAATTTTCGATGTAGTGAATTTTTCGACAAGGCAGGGAATGGGGGTAAAATAAAAAAATAATCGGGGGATGTTTTTGGGTCACCCCAAATAAAAAAAAAAATGACCAAATATTTCTGAAGGGCTGAGGGTTCGAATTGAGGCGTCCTTCCCCATATATATAAAGCGTCTTTCCCCCCATACACATTACACACATATATATATACATATGTAACTATATATATTATACATGTATACACACATTAATACATATATATACATATATATATATGAGATCGTATACGTGAATACTGCGGTGGCAACGAAGAAACAGCCCGCAGGCTACGTTAACGTTCTCTCTGTCTCTCTAATTGGATTGCATTCCAAGCGGTAGCAAGTAATGGGCCAATTACAGTAGCTGATGGCAGACCAGCCTATATGGCTCCCCGAGATATCATTACTCCGAAGGATTAGAGAAACTCATGCAGTTTCCGTTCCGATGAATAAAAACTTTCCGATCCTCTCTTCCTCCTCTCTCTCTCTCTCTCTCTCTTTTTCTCTCTCTGTTTTATCTCTGAGCGTATTTCTGTACTCCAGTTCTACCGGGCTTACGCGATACCTATATACATATAAATATATATATAAATACATATATAAGCAACGTAGGCAAAAGCAATAAATGAAAGAGCGCGAGAATAAAAAAATTAAAAATAAAAACTTGCACGCGGGCAATAAACCTGTGGTCAGTGGGAGGGGAGGGGGGGGGGGATATGTTGGACTTGTAAGCGTGTGTATGGGTGTATATGGGTACCGAGTCGAGTTCCCGGGGGCTTCGCCATCGTCCGCGTCTCGTATTTACATCTGGAAAATGCATAAACTTTTATACACATTGAACAAGAAAATGTTGTTCCTGAATGTAACTGATACACGCGCACGGTGCTGGTTACACTTTGTGAAAAGCTCGAGAATTTCAGTGACGAAAAAATAAAATAAAAAAAACACAAACGTTGAGAAAATAATAACGATGATAATTGTGAGTGAAATATGCAGAGTCGTTAAATGTATGGCGCGTGGATTTGTATATATATATATGTATATACATATATATATATATATATTTGTGTGTGTGTGTAAGTGTGTTGAGATTCGTATTAACGTTAATGTACGACGATTATAAAAAAAATGTTCCATCGGTCGACATGTGCGAATCACGCTCAAGACCGGATACGAAGAAATGCATTTTTTTTTTTTTCGTTTTTTCGTTTCTTTTTTTCCTTTTTTGCGAATATGACGATTTACGATAAATAGCCGACGATTTGATATTTTTTTTTTGTCGTTGCAAATGCACGTCTTTTAGTGCAGGTGGATTCGAGTTGTTGTTTTTTAATTTTTTAAAATTATTTTTTTCTTTATTTTAGACTTTTTTTTTTTGAAGATTATTATCGTTTTAGTATTGAATGAGCAAGGTTTTTTTTTTAACAGGTTCACTATGAAATAAATTGTTTTGATTTATTTTATAGTGAACCTGTTTGTTGTTGTTGGTGTTTTTTTTTTGGTTTTTGTAATTCAGGTCGTTCACCTGCATGGACAGGGATCGACGATGGGGCACGATGGTGCAATTTATCCGGCACATTAGAATATGATTTTATCATCGTCATCATTATCGACGTCATCTTAAAATCGGTTATCACGTTGTTGAGTGATAACTGTGATAATAAATAATCATATCATCCAAAAGTAAATATTGAAAAAAATATTTTTCGCAGACTTTTCATGATTATTTTAATTTTTTTTTTTTTTTCTAATTTTTATAGAGAGTTATTTTGTGCTTCGATCACACTGGACACTGAAAATTGCATCAGTGGGCGAATTTGGAGGAGCTACGATTTAATGAGTAACATTTATTCAACTATTTTTATTCCGGAAAAATTATTTTTAACTGTTTTTTCTTTTCTTTTCACGTTCATTGTAATGAAATATTCGTTGAATAAATTGCGATTGAATATTTAAAAAAAAAGGTTTTTACGTTTTAATAAGAACCACGACTCACCTTTATATGCGTCATGCGATGATAGTAGAGATTGGACGATGCGGTAAATTTTTTTCCACAAACGAGACACTGATGTGGCTTTTCACCGCTGTGTATGCGTTTGTGGGTGTTGAGAGAGCTCGACGTTGAAAAACCCTTGTTGCAGACCATGCAGACGTGCGGTTTCTCCCCTTCGATGTCGTAAAATATTAATTCAGTTTTTTTGTCATTCATTTTCAATTGTTACGAATTGATCGAGTCAAATTATTCTAATTATGTTCAGAACTTTAGCGATTCAATCGATTTTTTTTTTTTTTGGCTACGTCATATTTTTTCAGTAGCAAATATATTTTTTTAATTTCTTTCGAAAAGGAATAAAAATGAAAAATAATTTTATTTATCCATTTTTTGAATATTTATTACACTTTGCCTCGTCAATTCGTGATGAATTTATGGAGCAAGATACAATCAGCGATTTTTTTATCTCTGGATAAATATTGAATCGTGAAAGAAAAAAAATTTGTCACAGTTTTTTTTTTTTTTTTTTTTACATTGTTGAGGCCTTCGATATGGATTATCAAGTAATACCTGTGTGGGTCCTCATGTGTCGTTTGAGCAACGACGGTCGATCGAACGATTTTCCACAAACTTCGCAAGGCAGTAAAACTCGTTCACCCCGTTTGATGGTCGTTAGTATGCTGCAGTCCAGATGATCTCCGGCCAAGGACAAAGTCGACGACGAACTCTCTTCCGACGTCGATTCGTACTCGTCGATTTCGTAAAACGAATTTGGCGTCGTCGACGTCGTGCGATGGGACAAAAGTGTCATCGACAGATCCAGAGGCGACTCTGAAAAATTGTGAAATATTGTCAAAATCAAAACCCATCGATGGATTTGACCCAAATGCCAACCTTGGATACAAATCCATTGTGAAGATCTATTCGGACGAATGTCGCAAAAAATTTGCGATCGCTTTGGTATAATTTTTTTTTTTTTTTTTTTTTTTTTCGTTTTTTGGTAATTTGAAAACGACGCGAAAGCACGTTTTTTTTTTTTCATCGTTTCTTGCAAGAAAAAAAAGTTCAACTCAAAATTTCGAAAAATCGTACTGTAGCCATAGTCGTGGAGAAAATGTTGTTAAAGTTTTATCACCTTTGTGAGTATCTGTGTCGATGGTTTCGAAGATTTCGAAAAACGCGTTGAATTTTTTTTTTTATTTAACGAAAAATCGTGAAAAAATCTGACCCACGTTCGATCGTTCGACTGCTCAGATCATTGTAAGATTTTAGCATGGTACTTACAGATATGCAAATCTGAAACTTTCGAACAATGCAATAAAACAAAAAAAAAAAAAAATCGATTTCCCGATAATTCTAAGTACGGTGGACTCCTTAATTTAAGACTTAAATTTACTGAAAATTGGTTACAATTCGCAACGTATTTTCGAAAGTTATGAAAAATGGCAACAAAAAGAAACAAAAAAACCATGAGATAAAAAATTGTGAGCCGGAATAGTCGGAAAATTGGTCTGGTTCGAAAAGGGTGGTCTCTCTCTCTCTCTCTCTCTCCCTCTCTCTCTCTCTCACAGTCCCACAAGCACGTGAATTCGTAATTCCAAGTCGGTTTACGTTGGCTTACCGAGCAACTTCACTCGCACCGCCCCGCGACAATCGCCGCGCAATCGAAAATAATACAAACAAACCAAAAAAAAAAAAAAAAATAAGACCGAGCCGAAGAGAAAGAGCGCGAGAGCGAGAGAAAGAGCAAGTGAGATGGGATTTTATGGGAGGAAGGGAGAGGACCAAGAGTGAAATAAGGCTACCTACAAATCTGAAATGCAAATACGGGAGGCGGAATTTTTGTCGGTCAGATCAAGTGGACGTTCGCTTGTGATTCAAATGTGTGGTGACTTCCCCCCCCCCCCTCCTCCCGCCCTCCTCTCTTCTTTCTGGCCCTCAACGAGTCGGAATAAAAGACAGTACAATGGACGATGGTGGCTGCCGCTAGACGGTCCTTAGTTGCCTCTCTTGGCTCAGCTGCCTTCGTGTATAGCTTCTCTCCATTCCCAAGTTTCACCTCCCCCTCTTCTTCCGCCCCCCCCCCCGGGCCTCGCGGAATAAAACGCGAGGTGGACAACTGTTGCAGAAATTCGAGAGAAAAAGGGCGTAACGGCGGAGAAGAAGCCCCGAGAGCCGTGCGAAGGGCAAAGACGAACACAAAACCGAAGAAAGATAAAAAAAAAAATCAGAGGAAAAATAAAAAAATTGTTTTTAAAAAAAAATGAGGGCTTGAGGACTGGCAATCGGACGAAGACGAAGTGTGTGGGTTTGTTGTAAACGCTTATCCGGCGAGTTTGTGTCTCACCGGCCGAGTTTGGAATGAGATTGAACATTTTCGTCACCAGGGGGGCGGGGGGGCTTTTGTGATCCATAATGGGACCCCGTGAATAACGACTTTGGATGGACAATATATATATATGGGGGGAATGTAGAATTTTCGGATTGGTCGAGAATGTTCGTAGGACGGAAATTTTTGTCAAAGTAGATTGTACAAAGGTTTGACTTTCGAGTGATTGTTGGTTTTGTTTTTGTTATTATTTATTTTTTTTTAAATTTTTTTTGTAAAAATTATGTAAGAAAGGTCATATAAAGAATTTGCTATAGAATTATGTTGTGTAAAACTGTTATTCAGCAAAAATTATTTTATGTAAAATTATTCACCAACAATAATTTTATGTTAAATCATTCACCAAAAAATTGTTTCATGTAAAATAATTTAGAAAGAATTATTTTATGTAAAATCATTTACAAAGAATTTTTTTAATGTAAAATCGTTCGCCAAAAATTATTTTATGTAAAATCATTGTTGGTCAATTATGAGGGAAGTTGTGTCATCGTCGGGGGTTTTATTCACAATGAAGATTTTCATATTTCTGTGTTTGAAATGTGTTGGAGTGTTGAGGATGTCGGATTTTATGTCGTTTTAAAATGTATGAAATGTATTAAATTATCAATAATATTAATAAATATAGTATTAAATTATTTTATAATATTAATAATTACAATATTAACCCTCTGGTAAACTTGAAGGTCAGCAGTGAACCATCATAGCACCACATAAAATGGCTGGGCGTCGAAAAATTGTGGTGACCAGAGGTTGAATAATTAATTATTGATTAATCGATAATATTGATTGAATTATTTAATCAAATTGACGAAATTACGATGAAACGTTGCAAATGTCTCATAAGTCTCGTTCAGTTTGATTTTTTTTTTTTCGTGTAGGATTCCCAAAAAAAAAAAAGATGTTCGAAGATGTTGAACAGACTTGAAAAACAATTCGGTCGAACGAATGGACATAAATGCCGATTGAAGAATGTTTTTTTTTTCTTCTTTCTTCACACTTTGAGGTCGGTGAAATTCATCAGATGATCAATGGATACGGTCTTCGCTGTGGTATTCGCGGATGAAAAAAGTGATTTATTCGTTGACCAACCGTCCGTCACCAATCGCGAGAAATCCGATGTAGGGCAAAACCCGGCGAGTTGGCACACAGGGACAAATGGCACACCCTTCAAATTTATTAGTTGTAAGTGTCCCATCTTCACGCCATTCACAGTTCAATTGTGTTTCGACGTGAATGACGCGAGGTAAGTGAAAAAAAATCGTCTTTTCGCTGGATATTCGCCTCGTTGCGATTGAAAGTTTGTACCGAGTCGCGGATCGCGGAAGCCAAAAATTTTGTTCACCTTCCGCTCTGATATCCCGTTGATTCGAAAATAATGTTTTTTTTTTTCGTTGTTAATCCCACAGACGCGCCGAGGCATTGGGAACCTTCCGGAAGCTATTTTCACGGGATTCATCGAATCGAACGGCACAGCGATGCATCGCTGAGGGTTCCATCTCTCGTCTGGCAATCGGGAGAGATGGCACACCGTTTTGTTCCGGGACACATGGCGCACGCGGGGCACGTCGATTAGGGTGATACCCCACGCTGCATCGGACGGTCCTTTGCGACATATTTTTATTTTCCAACACGATAACGTTTTCAATCCGAAACAGTTGACATATTCTTCCCCGTAAAGAAAATGCCGACGATGTACGAGCGAAAAATCGGACCCCATAATAATCAACGGGACGTAGAATTTTTGATATTTGAAAATAAAAGAACGTTTAACCCGCTTACTCGTTGAATTTGAGTGTTGAATAAATAAATAAAGTTGTTTCGTGCAATAAAGTTGCGATTTTCATTGATTGAAATTATTAAGAAAATTGGTTCTATTGAAATTCATGATAATGTGCCATCTCATCCCGGACATTTTGTACCACCTCGATTTTTACACTTTTACACGAAGCCGAAATCACGAAGTCGTTAATGATACATTTTCATGGAACAAATGTACTCATTCATTCTTAACCGGTTTTATCACGAGTCAATCGGTTATCGTGCGAACAAATTAAAAAAAAAAAAACTTAAATAAATCAATGAAACAATCAAGACTCACCGGCGAGGATGGAATCGATGGTACATCGATAGATTGCCGAGCGGGAGCACATGTCACGCGATATGAAGACAAAGTCGTGATGAGTGGCCGGTAGAAACCAAGCGACGAGCTCGGTGTCTGGCTCAATGTCCTTGATCACCTCGAATATCGGTTCGCCTGTGAGTCGGGGCAATTATAAATCGTCCAGATACGATTAATTTATGGAACTGAATAAACAATATTTGTGCATAATTATTCATTATTATAAATTTTCGATCGAATCGATTTTTTTTTGTTGTTAATTTGAATATTCGATCGAATATGGCATCTTGGCCTTGCTAAATTGATTCAGCTGGTGCGTTGTGTTCATGAAAAAAAAAAAAATTGCCGATGAGTCGAGATCACGGTGTAACAGAATTTACGATTTGACGAGCGTGCGACGTTTGGGCTAAACGTCAAACGCTCACAGATTAATACGGTTCTATATATATATGTGTATATATGTATGGGGGTGTCCCTTGATATGGTAATTTTGAATTTTCAATGCTCTCAACCTTCAGAATGATTAAATGTGTATGAAAAAATAATCTGGAAGAAATTGCAGACCTCTGGTACATCGTTGAACCGTGCCTCCTGGCAATTGAAATTTTTCATTTTAATAAACTTTTTTTTTTTTATTATTCGAATTTAATTTTGTTCTGAAGGTTTTGTTTTTTTTTTTTCTACTTTGGTAAGGTTTGCAATTGTTGCGACTCATCGACAAAAATCGTGGAGATATAAGAAAATAGATGGAGATAAGGAAAATATTTTCAAATAAAATTTTTGTTTGTTTCAATGTGCAATTCATGAAATACAAATTAAAATCGTATACTTTTCTTTCTTCAAATCGCAAGCGTTCATCAATATCTTTGTCGAAAATAAAAAGTTAAATTCTCTGATTTTTTGTTAACAAAAAAATATATAGATTAAAAATATTTTTTTATAAAGTTCTCATTTTTTTATTTTTTCATTTTTTTTTTCAAATTTGTAATTCATTTGATAATAATTGAAATTCGTATTCTTTTTTCAACCTCAAGCGTTTATTAATATTTTTCGATTAAATCGAAAGTTTTCAAATTTATGGATTGATAAATAATCATTGTAAAATGTTAAGTGATTGACCGTAGATGACGTAGCTACCCCAGTTTCGCTATGGATATACATATATGTATATATATTACATATAAATACACATATATATATATAAATATATACTTACCCTTCACCTTGGTGCCGATCAGATTGACTTGCTCGTTATAAGTCTGTACGATACGCAAAAACCTTATCCAATTGCACTGGCGTTTGTTGAGATTGTAGTTGGAGAATGAGACCTCGTCGTAGCAACCGTATTCCCGCCTAATCTGTAAATGGATCGGTTAATGAGATTCGCGGGGCGAGAGAGAGAGAGAGAGAGAGAGAGAGAGAGAGAGAGAGAGAAGGCGTGTGCGATCAAGTAGTGGCCACAAGTTCGCGGACGTGAGATATAATGTATATATATGTGTGTATATATATATATATATATAGCATAAGTTGACGTATAAGGAGATACCGGGCTTCTCGAGTGTTGGTTGGCACTCTGCGACGTTCGAACGTTGATTCTGGGTTTGAAAAAAAAAATAAAAAAAAAAAAAAATTTTATACAGATTATCATTTTTTTGTTTTATTAATTTTTCACGCCTACGAACATTTAAACGTTCTACTTCGATCTCGGACAGTCGATCGATTTTGTATATTTATTATATATTATTTTTGCTTCCTCATAGAGTAAGCTGTGTGACGGTGGGACACAGGTTTGAGGAATCACATGGTCTCCAATGGGAAGACGTGGTTAACGTTCTATTTTTATTTGTATATATATATTGGGGTGGTCCTTAATGGGGTGGTTGACGAATTTCGATGAGTGCACCCCCTAGATGGGTTTGAAATGAATGAATAAAAATACGTGCGAAACCCCAGCACTGTGGTCCAATGAGAAGACGTGGCTGTGAGCTTGTTTTGTTTCCCATTCGAATAACATGGGATTTTCGGACTTGTTCGCTAATTACTTTTTTTTCGAGTTGTCCCTGAGCACGCGAAAAATTCTTCATTCACACAAATCTATTGTTAATGGGTATAACTACTCGTACATTTTTTTACAAGACATTGACACAAATAAATGTCAATTTGTGTTGAAATCGTTTATCAGGTTGTTATCCATCGTTCATCGGTTCGCCGTTGTCGATAATACACAGGTGAGGTCTTGTAAAAAATGTACGAGTAGTCACACCCATTGACAATAGATTTATGCGAATGAAACATTTTTCGCGTGCTCAGGGACAACTCGAAAAAATAATTCCCGAACAAGTCTGAGAATCCCGTGTTATTCGAATGGAAAACAAAACGAGCTTACAGCCACGTCTTCTCATTGGACCACAGTGCTGGGGTTTCGCACGTATTTTCATTGATTTATTTCGAACCAATCTAGGGGGTGCACTTGTCAAAATTTGTCAACACCCCCATGGAGGACCACCCTAATAAATATATATACATTAAAAAGAACGTCAACGACGAATCAAACCCACCGATATGATAATAAAAAAAACTGTTTAACCGTCTGAAACCTATTCGCATGAAAAATCGTAACTCACACATGCCCACGACAGACATATATAATAATTCCCCTCGAAACTCATGACTATTCAATATTCCACATCTTTCAATAGACATCGCGAAATATATGTTAATTAAAAATAAATATACACATATATACACATATATATATATATAATAATCACGATTTAACGTTGATTGAAATAAAATTTCACGCGATTATTAATTGTTCAACTGTGCAAACCAAAATCAGTTCCCATCAGCGAATGGAAATTCTGTCGACCAAAATTAAACGTCCAATGAACCGAATTTCTAGCTGTGCAAATAAATTCGCGAACGGTCGAAGAACCCACGAAAATTAGGTCGAAAGAAAAAAAAAATTCCACCCCCAAAAATCACGATCAACAATTTTTAACGAATTCGTTTGTATGAAATTGTGTGAAAGTGTTGGTGTGAAATTGTTCACGCGACTAATTAGGCACCACACACGTATTACTCACATCGTTGTCATCGAGCAGCGAATAAAGATCGATCTTGTCGAATCTTATGGATCCCTGAAACGGATAGATGAGCGTTCCCGATGGCATGAAAACGTTCGTCCACACGGATATTCGTACATCACCCACGATCGTGCCAACTTCGTTCTTGTAAACATTCTTGCACGTGGTTCTCGTGTTGGGTTTGAGCACCAATGAAAATTCACGGGGTATGAGAACGCAAGTTTCCATAACCGTTTTTACAGGCTCTTCAAATTTTTCATTAAAAAATTTTGAAGAGCCATCTAGCGCAGTTCAGCCGCAATATTTTCACATCAATGTTTTTGTTTTATATGTATATATATATATATATATATGTGTGTATTTTTCGTTTTTGCCAAATTTTGACTCGATCAACGAGAATAAACGTTCGAAATACTTTTTTCACAAAAACAAATTACCAAATTTCTTATCGTTGCAAATTAAAAAAAAAAACAAATTCCACAAAATTTCTTCGTTCATTCACAATTCATCTACTGTTGAACAACAACAAAATCAGCTTCATCGAATTATTCAATATACAGTCCCTCGTGCGTTTGATATGCAACGAAAAAAATAAGTTCGATAAAAAAAAAAATCTTATTTTTTTTTTGTATTTTATTTTTTGAAAATTAAAAAAAAAAAAAAACACTTGGCACCGCGAACGATAACGAACCGAAACTATTATCTGTGCATTATCGTATCGTCGTATCGCTATATATATATTTATATATATCGACGTTAGTCGTTAGCCGTGTCTGACTTTGGTATCGTCGTGCAAGGTGCAAGGCCCTCGGCTGACTGGATGGGATTAACCGACTGATCTTGACCTTGCGACGGGTTATACCAGCAGCATTTGCTACCGAATGGGTAGCAGGCCCTTCCCTCCTTCCTCCCCCCCCCCGCCCCTCCCAACCGCCCGCCGCCTCTACGTCCTTCCCACTCCTCCGCCACTTCGTCTTCTTCGTCTTCTTCGTCATCTGTTTCTCCGTCGATCTCGCGTTCGGGTTCCCCTCCGTCTCCCCAGTCGCCGGGCGTCCCCCTACCCCCTCCCCATCTTCTTCTCCCCCCCACCCCGCCGTCCCACTCGGGCCCAGTCTGGGTGCGCGCGTAGCGGGGCCTCACTGGGGGCCTGCCGGGCCCGGCGGGGCCCGCCGTGAGTCCCCGAGCGGGCGCGGCGAGCCCCGCCAATCTGCTTCTCTACGAAGCTGCGCTCTGCTCCCCTTTACGCGTGGGGGAGGGGGGGGGAGTCGTCCCGTGTATCCCCTAAGCATTACCGCAGCGGCGGACCGAATGAAAGGAACGTACGGGCAAACCTTGTGGCCGTTGCCGCGGTGCCACAAGGAAGAGGGGATAGAGTGGGGGAAGGGGGATATTCGGAATGATCGATTTACGGAGCTGCTAAAATTCGGAACGGCTGAAGCTTTTGAACTTCAATGTTTATGAACGGGTGCGGAATTTTGAACGACTGCAAGTTGCGTGGTTTTTCTACATCGATCGTTTTGATGAGGAACCGAAATTCAGAACGTCCGATGTACAGAACTGCCGGAATTCAGAACGTCCGATGTACGGAATTACCAAAATTCAGAACGTCCGATGTACAGAACTGCCGAAATTCAGAACGTCCGATGTACGGAATTACCAAAATTCAGAACGTCCGATGTACAGAACTGCCGAAATTCAGAACGTCCGATGCACGGATCTGCCAAAATTTTGAACGGCCGATGCTTCTGAACGTCAATGTTCATGAACGTACGGAATTTCGAGTTTCGACTTTCGAGCTTTTCCCACGCGTAAACTATCAATTTTACAAACATGCCGTCCGGAACTTTTTTGTAGAAAATTTCATTGTCTGCAGCATTGTTCATGTGAACTTTTGGTCTTCGGAGCGTTGTTTGGCCAGCGTTGGCACGGGAAGATGAGAATGCATTGCACTGGGCGTTCGACGCATTGGACGTTCTCTATTTTGGTCGTTCGGAACGTCGATCGTTCTGAATTTCGGG
>OY759159.1:11624807-11893115 GCA_963662125.1 Diplazon laetatorius
TCGTTCTGAATTTCGGGCCTTGGTCCAGAAACTGGGCAGCAAGTCGTCTCCGTCTTCGACGTCCCTTTGCTCTCTTTCTTCTTCGTCTTCTTCTTCTTATTCGCATAACTTTTGGTTCACGAACGAACGAAGAGAGGGAGATGGCAAACGGGCGTGCGCCCAGCCCCTCGAAGAAGAGGAGAGAACCCACGTGGGCGATTCTCTCGGCACCTGTCGGCTACCCTATACCACACCCCTCCTTCTCTCTCTCTCCCTCTCTCTTTTCCTCTCGTCCGTTCTATCCGCCGTACTGTGCGAACGAAAAGAATCGTAATGAAAGAGATCCAAGAGTGAGAGAGAGAGAGAGGAGGACATCGTCTCGTTCTCTCATTCCCCGGAGGATCGTGAGTATACATCGCTCTCCCGTTTCTGATCTGGATCTCGCGAGTTTATGTCCGTCTCGCTCGCTCAACGCGCGCGCGCGCGCGTGCGTGCGTGCGTTCAAGTCCCAACGTCCTTTGCGAAACTTCACGGACCGAGCCGAGAGGATTGCGGCTCAACCGAGGATCGCCTGCCAACCTGCTGCCCGTCGGATTCACGTCTCGAAACACACAAACCACCTTATATATATATATATATATATATATATATATATATATATATATATATTTATATTAGGGTGGTCCTTATTTTGGTTTTTTTTTGTTATTTTGGCTCTACCGGAGGATAATATGTTACGAAGTGAATTCAGAAAAATATCCTTGAAATTTGAGGTCCCTATCTCAATTTTTAACCCTGCCGCCTGCTCCTATTTAACTCGCATCATTGAGGACAGAGATATATTGAGGTATTATACATAATATAATACGCGGTCCTCATTTTGGCTTTTATGAATTTAATTTTGGCACATTCGGAGGATAATATGTTTCGAAATGCATTTTTTCAAATACCCTCGAAGTTTTAGCTCCCTATCTCAATTCTTAACCCTGCCGCCAGCCCCCCAAAGCTTGCCATTCAATAGAAAGGGTTGAGGATTCAGATGGGGACCTCAAATTTTGAGGATATTTTTTTCGAAACATTAATTTCGAACCACATTATCTTCTGGCACCGCCAAAAGAAAGAAAGACGAAGTAAGGACCACCCTAACAAATATATAGATATACATATCCTTACTTCGTGTCTTCGTTGTACATAGCTATACAAATCGACGTATATAACCCGTATGGACAGTGTGTACGTTACCATTCGGACAGAAGCGGCCGAAGAAGAGAGACGCGGCGAGCTACCCTCTTCTCGCCGTTTTTTTTTTTTTTCAAATTTATTTTTTTCTTCCAACTTTCTTTTTTTTTTTACTTTTCAAATCGCGCTCACGCACACGCCGGGTTTTAACCGAGCTCGACGGGGCTCGCCTCGCATCAAGTGAGGCGCATCGTTACAGGTAATCCACATGTGTGCGCGTGTGTTACAGAAACTCCATGCGTGAGTGAATTTTTGCCAACGCTTATCTTCGTATATTTCACGAAAGTCATACGAAAATACTGCTTTTTCATGCGGTTTGACTTTAAATGGTGATGACTCAAAATTTTTTATCAAATTGAAATATATATATATACATATATATATATATATATATATATATATATATATATATATATATATATATATTTCAATTTGATAACAAATTTTGAGTACATAACATATAAATAGTATTTTTTTGGGCATTTCTATATTTTTTATTTCTTTTTTTTGGGAAATTTGCATCGTTCTACAAATATATATTTATATAGAAGGATGCAAATTTACCAAAAAAAAATTTTTAAAATAGAGAAATGCCCAAAAAAATACAATTTCATTAATTTCTGAAACCCAAAATCCATTTCATCAATGATCCAAAAAGTCTTTTGCGATATTTTCACACGTTCCTCATCCCGATCATCAACATTTTCCCCAGATATCTTTTGCTCCACATGCATCACGAATCCAACCCGATAGTTCCCGACTTCCCCTCCCCCCCCGCCCCTCCCGCCGCTCTTCGTTCTCACTTCATCGCCGCATCGACCGCGTTCAGACATACGCCGCAGCATCCCGAGGCCGAGAGATAATTCACCCGGGGACTCGTTGAAAATGGTCGGATCCCTCGTCCTTTCGTCTTAAATACAAGCCTCCGATGGGCCGTCTCTTCGGTGCAATATATAGATATATTATTTATTTATTTTTTCTTCTCTTTCTTTCTTTCTCGTTCGACACACAGGAGCCAAGAAGAGTTTCAGCACATTGACTCTCGACTTGCTGGACCGTCTCTCCCTCCTCAGCCTCCTCAGCTTCAACCCCTTCTCCTTATTTTCGTTCGGGCAATCGTCGACTGAATCGCGAACGCAAATGGGCGAGTCTGCAGCCCCCCCCCTCGCCCCCCGGCGCCCCTCGCCCCCCTCGCCCCTTCGACGTCGCAGCTTGTGCGGAATCGGGAGGTAAAGAGTTTTAATGCACGTTGCACCGCATTTACCTATGCATGTATTCAAGCTGGAACGCATCAAAGCCCACCCGAGAAAAAGAGAGAGAGAGAGAGAGAGAGAGAGAGAGAGAGAGGGCAAACGAACGAGCCCGAAGGACTTTGCCGCCGGATCACCATTACACGCACCTCTAGCCCGAGAGAAGGCTTGCGAAACAAAAAAAAAATAAATAAAAAAGACATGTAAGATGACCAAGAAGACGAAGAAGAAGAAGGAGAAGAAGACGAGGACGAGAGCTATCTCCGCAGCCTTGCGGAAAAATAAAACGAGAGCACATATAACCACTGATAACTTGTTTCTGCATGATCTTACTGGACGATCGCTCTCGCCACTTCGCTCATCTTACACTACATGGTGATGGTATATATGTATGTGCATATGTACATGTGTGTCTGTGTGTGTGTGTGTGTATACGTAGATTGTATTTAAAGAGTTCGATACGGCGGTTTGCGTGCGTATTGATCGACTATAGGTTAGGGTGGTCCTTGTTTTTGTTTTTGTTTTTGTTTTTTTTTTTTTTTAATTGTTCGGGCACTCCCGGAGGATCTGATGGTTTGAAATGAGTGAGGGAAAGGATTCTCGAGGTTTTGGGTCCCTGTGTCCATTTTTGAGCTTGCCGCGGAGCCCTCATAGTTTGAGATTTTAATGACACAGGGTTTTTTATGGTTCAGGATTTTTTTTATGTTATTTTGTTGAATGAATTGTCGAAGCGGAGGGAATATTAAATTTGGGCATGAGCTGCGGCAGGATTTGCCGGTCAGTTTTTTTTTTTTTGGGAGGAAGATTTAGATAAATGAATAAATAAATATTGAATTATTGATTTATTTATTTATTTTTTATCTATACCTAGTCTTGAGAATATATCTGAATTTAAAAAAAGGTATAAACAATGAATTATTGATTTATTTATTAATGTAGTTATTTATTAATTCATCTATTTATTTATTTATTTATTCATTGTTAATCTATATCTAGAATATTTTTTCAAAAAATTCAAAATAAACTAAGGACATTAATTTGACCAAAGTCGTTGACGATGAATAAACTTTTACTTACATTGAGTTTTTTCGATAACAATAATGGAATACTCATACTCAACTCATATGTCCCACCTTGAATGACGAATTGATCATGAACTTTCCGTGTCAGTATCGGTCATTAATTTTCTACGTTCGGATTTTTCATCGATTTTTCCAAATCGACGTTGCTTCGATTTTTTTCGCAATTTTTTCGCATCGACGATTTTATCGTCGTAATTTTCGTGATGCCCCTCGTGCTGAGTACCGATGGTCTTAACGTTTCTGACTATCGTCGATCTCATCTCCGGTCTCTTCGGTGCATCATCATTATTCGTTCTATCCTCATCCGGACCCCGATATTTTCCTGATTCTTGGAATCTGATTCAATGAGCATACATACACACGTGAACGAACGTTAATACTTTATCATTATCAGCGAGAGTTGCATTTTCGAGATTATTATTATTATTATTATTATTATTATTATTATTATTATTATTATTATTTTTACCTTATGTAAACGCCGGTGCCCACAATTATGCATCCGGTTAAAATCATAAAAATAATAAACGCCGAAGTCGCGACGAAAGTCTCGTTTGGCATCCAACCGAAAATTGGTTTGGTCAGTTTGTCTTCCATCAAGTGGGTTCGCCAATTGGGTGGTCCTATGACTTAACGTAAGACGAGTTTTATCAGCTTTTGATGAATGAAAAGTTTTAACAAGTTGAAATCTTAAATTTGCTTTCTCTGAAAAAGCATTTTCATTTTTTTTTTCTTGCCATAAGGAAGCAAAATTAAACTGAACAAAATCGTTTTATTACCTTTCACAAATATGGCGTTGGTCGTCCATTTGAATCCCAAATCGTCTTGTTCGACGATGCATTTCCACAAACCATTGTGACTAACGTTCACCCCAGGAACAATGTCGACATTCACCTCGAGATTAAACGCGAAATCAATTCGACCATTCCCACGCAATTGATTCATTATTATATTAAATAAAATATATTTAAAGTTACTCACCGATATCGGCAAAGTTGTTCCATAATTTTTCCACAAATTACGTCCGATGTACCACGAAATTTTCAAATCCGTGTACAAATATCCCAATATGGAACATCGACAGACAACCGTGAGGGAAAGAGTCTCGCGAATAGTGACAACGCTATTGACAGGATGAACCGCGAGGGTCACGAGTTTGAACATCATGTGAGTGCCATCGACGCGGTGCAACGTGATCGTGTATACTCCGGAATCGTTCACCTCCGCTCTCTTTATCACTTTAAAATCGTTATTTCAAAAAATTATCAACGTGGTTGTGTGAATCAATGATTGAAATTGACTTTAATCGGAACGAGTGATGGTAGAAGGACTGGGCCGCTTCCAGACCATCCTTCTTTACCGTGAGAGCTGATCGATAACCTAGCGCTCTACCTTAGCGACATTAGCGGCATGACCGACAGTAATTCGAACTCACTCAGCTCGCATGGTAAAGAAGGATGGTCCGAAAGCGGCCCAGCCCTTCTACTAGTCATTGAAGTATTCGTAAGAGTCTTCGAGAATCGTTTTGTGCGTTTATTTTTGATCCGAGCCCCCTTGAAAACGCTCGTTTCGTGCGTGTGAAGCTCCAGACTGAAATCGGTCACTCTACGTTCGCTTCGCAGGCGTTAAATGACGCGTTTTCGAGGGGGGTCGGATAGAAAGAATTTTTAAAGGGTGTTGCATCGCTCATCAAGGTGGGGCTCGGAATTCAGAATGAGCAGAGTTCTGAACTTTGCTCGTTCTGAATTTTGAACCCCACCCGAACCTAGAAATGTATAAAATCATTGAAAAGTACAGAATTTTTTGTGACAATGAAAATTTTTATTTTAGGAATGAATTATTCGAGACTAAAAAAAATTTAACACGACAATCTCACGTATATTGTGATTCTCGATCTTGATCCTATCGTCATCGGGATACACGAATATTCCGTTGTGCGACCATTCGATTTCCGAATCCGGTGATTCGGTGGTAATGGCTTTTATGACATCCGAATCGGACATGATTGTTATCTCGTGTCCTTCGTTGACCGTCAGAGCCGTGTGATTGTTTCTTATTCGTTTTCTTATCATCGTGACCGTGTCTGTTCAACGTGAAAAATCGTCGAGAAAACAAAATTTACAACGTCAATGAAACAATGACACCTGCCTATTAAGTTCACGATTTTTCGTAGGCTCTCATTTGACCCCTGATTTTTTTTTCAGAGGTTTTAGATCTCTCTACAACGCTGAAAAAAATTAAAGACTACCCGAAAATAAGGAAAAGCGTACTTGGACATTGGAAAAAAAAGTTGCAACAAAGATCTCACTCTGAAATTTCGTCAATCTTCATCTTTCGTCTGGATAAAATCACGAAATAAAAAAATCAACTTTGTTAATTGCGTCCAAGTACGATTTCCCTTATTTGGGGGTGGTTTTTATTTTTTCAGCGTTCCAAGAGCATCTAAAAATTCTGAAAAAAATCACAGTAGTTTTGAAAGGAGCACGAAAGTCAGAAAAAAAAAAATCATAAACTGGTTTTCAATTTTTTTTAAAGGCTTTAGAGGGATGCTGAAATCCTGAGAAAAAATTAGAGATGTTTTTTGGGATCAAATAAAAGCCACGAAGAAAAAAATGGTGAACCGAATTTGATGCAGAATCGTCTCGTGAATTTTTTCAGTTGGACGCACCTTCGGTTATATCACCGCAGGCAATGACGTTGCATCGTCCGGACATGATATTCGGTCCCAGACAGGGTTCCCCCTTGACGTTGGGTTCGGGATTGTTGCACACGCGTTTTCGCGTGCCAACACCGCCGTTGCAACTGGCGCTGCATGCCCATGGTCCCCACTCGGACCAACCACCGTCCACCGGTTCACCGTCTATGTCTACGAGATACGTACAAATCAACAGCTATTGGCTCGGTTTCGATAACATAAAATTAGATTAATCCGCGGGTGTGTTGTACTCGCCCGAGGGTATGCAATTTGCTGCCCAAGTAGCCCAACCTCCGTGTTCAACCGCCAATGAAAAATAATAAAATATCATGGGTTTCGTGTGTTCGTAGTGAAATATCTGTGTTTCGTTCCACAACACGTTTATCGTGCGATTGAACCATCTATCGAAAGGTTTTATCATTAACATTAGAACGCATGGACGAAAATGGGGACTTATGAGATGAATATAGTTTTTGAAATCATTTTTTTTTTTTTCGACAGAATAACAAAATAATTATGAATTAAGGGGGATGAGTTTTTTTCGGGACATGATAGATCTAAATGTTATCAATTGTTACGTTACATCAAAGTTATATTGGTCCAAGTGTTGTTGGTGAATAGCGGCGAAGGGGCTTTTTGTTTGTGAAAAATTCTGACGTTCGGATAATTGTTCGTCGTGAAGATGACCCATTCGTCGAGCTCGCCCAATGTGATCGCGTAATAGCCAGGTGTGGCTGGTAGGATAAACAGGGGAATCAGAACTACACCCTTGGCACGAATCATCAGTTCCAATCTGTTCGGATGGGGCACCCCACTTTTGCTCCATATCGATAGAGGCAAGATTCGCGAAAATGTTTCCGTCTCCGTGTTTTCTATGTGACATCCTGTGAACAAAACATTTCGTTCTAATGAGTTATGAATTTATGAATTTATGAATTTATGAATTTATGAATTTATGAATTTATGAATTTATGAATTTATGAATTTATGAATTTATGAATTTATGAATTTATGAATTTATGAATTTATGAATTTATGAATTTATGAATTTATGAATTTATGAATTTATGAATTTATGAATTTATGAATTTATGAATTTATGAATTTATGAATTTATGAATTTATGAATTTATGAATTTATGAATTTATGAATTTATGAATTTATGAATTTATGAATTTATGAATTTATGAATTTATGAATTTATGAATTTATGAATTTATGAATTTATGAATTTATGAATTTATGAATTTATGAATTTATGAATTTATGAATTTATGAATTTATGAATTTATGAATTTATGAATTTATGAATTTATGAATTTATGAATTTATGAATTTATGAATTTATGAATTTATGAATTTATGAATTTATGAATTTATGAATTTATGAATTTATGAATTTATGAATTTATGAATCTATGAATTTATTAATTTATTAATTTATTAATTTATTAATGCATTAATTCAATAATTGTACAAACTCGTTGCACAGTCGAAAGCGACTCCAATGGTGTGTCCACGTTCGCTCGTGTAATAATAATAAATTGGTAGAAAAGCTTTGTCCGGTTCTGGATGATCCCATTGAAACAGTGGATCCGGTGCGCCCTGATAATAAACCAATACCTGTCCACGAGGTATTTTAATCACGAAGCTGCTCCATTTGCCGAGATACAACAGATGCGGCAATGTTTTTTTCTTCACCAGTTCCATGTCTACGATAAAAATTATTAGACATGCGTAATTGCGTATGTATATGAGGTGTTCCACCCCATTTCGAACGGTCAAAAAGTTTTGCATTCCCGAAAAAATTGAAATTTGGTCAAATTATTCAATTAGACGAAAAAAAGTAGTGTGAATTTTTTCAGATTTTTTGGATCGCATTTTTTTGAGTTTTTCAACATTTCAAAATTTTCTAAATAACGTTATATATTGAAAACATACGATTAAACAGAAAAATGTTTGAGACAAAAAAGTTGCAGTTTTCCATAAACTTTGTGAAAACATTTTTCTTGGAATTTTTCGAGTTCAAAAAATGACCATTTTCATCAAAAATATACGAAAATAATTTTTTT
This sequence comes from Diplazon laetatorius, assembly GCA_963662125.1. Lineage (NCBI taxonomy): Eukaryota > Metazoa > Arthropoda > Insecta > Hymenoptera > Ichneumonidae > Diplazon > Diplazon laetatorius. The sequence continues at coordinate 11,633,126 of OY759159.1, forward strand.
CGGTCGGTATGTCACCTTCGATTTATCTCAAAAAATTCCTGAAAATACTCTGAAATGTGTAAAATACACACGTATTTTTTTTGTCATGGCTCGATTAGTTGTTCCTAAGCTATGCTCTGGTTTATTAATAATATTTATTAAAGTTTTTTTAGAAAAATCCATTATTATGGAAAATCATAATCTCCCGAATTGTTTTTCTCAAATTCACAGATGAGAGAACATTTACAATAATAATATTAATGTTTTTGAGCTTATTGGATAATCGATAACGTAGATGGAACTCGAGATTTAAGCGAGTGAAAGCTGTACCGAAGACCCAAAAACACCTTTGCATTATACCAGGACCGGATGGGATTCTCCAATGCAAAATATATTCGCTCGCCACGGACTTCGTAACTCACCGAGTCTGGAAAAATAAATAACTCGCAACGATCTATTTATGCTTCACTTTTTCCCAGTTCTTACGTTGTGATTCATTTACACAACAATAATAAAAAAATATGATGTTAGGACAGAAAATTATTCACTTAATCATTGAATTTTTTGAACGAGTGATTATAGAGCGTAGCTTTCGAACGAGTTCAATGGAGTTCCATCTACGTTATCGATTATCCAATAAGCTCAAAAACATTAATATTATTATTGTAAATGTTCTCTCATCTGTGAATTTGAGAAAAACAATTCGGGAGATTATGATTTTCCATAATAATGGATTTTTCTAAAAAAACTTTAATAAATATTATTAATAAACCAAAGCATAGCTTAGGAACAACTAATCGAGCCATGACAAAAAAAATACGTGTGTATTTTACACATTTCAGAGTATTTTCAGGAATTTTTTGAGATAAATCGAAGGTGACATACCGACCGAAAAAAATTATTTTCGTATATTTTTGATGAAAATGGTCATTTTTTGAACTCGAAAAATTCCAAGAAAAATGTTTTCACAAAGTTTATGGAAAACTGCAACTTTTTTGTCTCAAACATTTTTCTGTTTAATCGTATGTTTTCAATATATAACGTTATTTAGAAAATTTTGAAATGTTGAAAAACTCAAAAAAATGCGATCCAAAAAATCTGAAAAAATTCACACTACTTTTTTTCGTCTAATTGAATAATTTGACCAAATTTCAATTTTTTCGGGAATGCAAAACTTTTTGACCGTTCGAAATGGGGTGGAACACCTCATATATATCCGATTGAAATTGTGTGGATGCAACTAGTGATAGGTACCTACCTCCCGTCTCGCCCTGATAATAAAGCATAACCTTCTCATTGTCAAGTGCACCGACCTTGAGCATGTAACGCGATTTGAAACCATCGTCAGCGGTGAATACAAATGTAATGGAATCCGGTTGATCGGGTTCCCAGGCTTTCAACGAAAAGTGCAATCCCTCTGATCGATGTTCCGGCAAAACGTACAAACGTCTTCCCACACCGTGGCCTCTCACCAAAAATGTGCACTCCTCTGAAATATTCGTCACATTGGTGATGAAATCCCACGCGTAAATTATCAAAGTTAGATATATGCCGTCCTTAACTTTTTTGTAGGAAATTCAATTCTCCGCAACATTGTTCATGTGAACTTTTGGTCTATATAGCGTTGTTTATCCAGCGTTTGGATGGGAAGGTAAAAACAATAAGAAAATCAATTAATTTTTTCAAAAAAGTTTACTCCTCTGAAATATTCGTCACATTGGTGATTAAATCCCACGCGTAAATATCAAAGTTAGATATATGCCGTCCCTGACTTTTTTATAGAAAATTGAATTCTCTACAACATTGTTTATGTGAACTTTTGGTCTATATAGCGTTGTTTGTCCAGCGTTTGGACGGGAAGGTAAAAACAGTAAAATCAATTCATTTTTACCTTTCCGTCCAAACGCTGGATAAACAACGCTATATACACCGAAAGTTCACATGAACAATGTTGCAGAGAATTGAATTCCCTACAAAAAAGTCAGCGACGTCGTATAACCTAAGTTTGATAATAAAGCGCGTGGGAAAGCTCTGAAGTTCCGAAGAATTTCGAGCCTTCGAAAAGTTGCTCGTTCTGAATTTCCAGACCCACCCAATTTACCTGGTTTGTCGCAATCCCTGACGTCACATAGATCCTGGGGTACCATTGGATCGGTCGTGTAGCACCAAGTGCCGGCAATGTTACGCGACGGGTCTCGGCAATAATTGCTCGCGTTTCTCGCGCTGTGTTCCGGATAAAGCGTGTCATTAAAATATTCCGGATTGACCGGATTAATCGGTTTCGTCAATTTTTCAGCCCGACGACGACGCGCAGCTCCCATGTGACGAATGTCCGTCAATTCGTTGAACCAATCATCTTCCTCGGTTGCGGATTTCACAGTCGTAGTTGTAATATTTTGCGACAAGGACGAAAAAATGGTTTGCGAGTTCCAGGATTTCGAAGTCGTGGTTGTAATATTTTGCAACAAGGACGAAGAAAGATTTTGCGAGTCCGAGGATTTTGAAGTCGTACTCGTTGTGCTCGAGATTTTCGTCACTGAAGTGGAATTGTTGATTACCGAAGTGTTCGCATTGATTGATTTGGCTTTTTCAAGTTGATTCAAGTCGTAATCGCTCAACCACTTGGCACAGGTTCGTCCCGAACGAGTTATCGACATTGTTCCAACGTAATCGTTCGCTGTACCGGCTGTTCGACATTCTTCGATGACGAAAAAAATATTATTCGCAAGCTTTGTCGTGCGAATGGGGTATAAACGTACCCCAGAATTTTTTTTATCGCGTATTCACGGTATGGAAAAATGTTTAATTGGGACAGGATGCAAGTTGCTGCATACCAACTTGCATCATCATTTTTTTAGAACTTTTTTTCTTTTATTTAAAAATTGTAAGCTGTTATTTATCGCAACATTAAATATTTCAATTTTTTTTTCTTTTTTCTTTTAGAACTTGAAATTATTATAGATGTATGACACGTTTGTCGAAGTATGAAGAAAATTCTGAAGTTTTTATAATTTCGTATTTTTATAATTTTTTATAATTTTTAACAAATTTCAGACAATTTCTGAACAATAGCGTTTTCTGCTTGAAGCTCGATTTTAAGAGCTTTTAGTTGGTCCAAACTGAAAATCAATATTTTTTTCGGGAAGTTTAGATGATTTCTCACAAAAATGCACTCCAAGTGTAATTTTCATTCTGCGATGAAATACTGAGAAATTAAATTGAAAAAAAAAAAAAGAAAAACGAAAATGTCACAAAATGTCCATAATTACTACAGCCAAAATAATGAAAGAAAAAATCTGAATAAATTCAGGTACATACAAGTCATCGAGGACTTAATTCTAAAAAAATTTGAAAAGATTCCGGGGTCATCCAAACGGATGTCTATATTTGGTAGAATGATTCAAATATTTTGACGATATTCGATGATTATGAACTTCCGTAGCATTCGCCAAGCAGTTATAATCGAGATTTCTCATCCCGGCGTACTTTTGGCTGGGATTGTACGCGTCACACATCAGTTACATATGAAATATGAATTTTACAGTAACTGGTGGTTGAGAAAAAGAAAATTGAACCAAGACTCACCCGAAGATCTGCAGCTTCGTATCGGACAATATTGTTTGAAAGCTTTGAATCGATTTTCCAGAGAAATGGAATAACAGTAAGGACCCTTGGGATCGTGTCCTGGATTTCTACATTTGTTCAATGCCTTCAGTACCGAACCATCGACGAATAAATTGTCCTTTCTCTCGTTTTCCGGTATCTTTGGATCGATAAATAAATATAGAATAACATTTCGATTTATAAATCATTATTTTAAAGAATGTTTTTTCAAAAAAATTGTTTCAAAGTCGTGACATTGCTACCTCAGAAGATGTCCAGGGAATGCAAGGCATTTCGTTGGTGCTCGTCCATTGGTACCCTTCGTATCTGTAGTCGGCCGGATTGGCCATGCAATTGGGCGACACAGGAGCCTCGACAGGATCGGAATCGGGAACGCAGAAAAATGTCCAATGAGCTATGTTGTTTTGACTGCCCACGCTGAACCATCTGACACTACCGAACAAATCGTCCTTGACGTACAGCACTTCCTCGTTTCCGTAGATTCGTTGCGAATAAATACGCAGATGTGGTCCAAAAATACTGGAGACGAATTGAAAAAATTATTTCAGCGAAGGAACGAACGAAAAAAAAAATGATAATCGAATTTCTGTGCAAGCTCAATCGACAATGCTTTAATATGTTTTTTTATAATTCAAGAAATAATTCGTCAAACGTTTTACGAAATCTCGACGAATTATTAAATGGTATCAATTATTAATTTTATTTATTATATATCATTATATTCGATTGAATGTATAATAAATTATTATTATTATTTAATTTATTATATTGTCAATAATTACCGAAACCTCGTCGACAATCAAATTTCGGTGATTATTAATAATATGATGAATTAAATAATTATATAATGATAAATTAAAAATATAAATCAAATTATAATGATAATTAATTTCCAATATAATATCAATATATATTAATTATATATTTATCATCCATAAAATTAATATAATCATAAAAATCTCGGCGACAATCGAATTTCGATAATTCAATAAATTTGATCAATTATCAATTTTATTTATTATATATTATTATTAAATATGTATAAGGGACAGAGTGTAGATATTGTATTATATATATATTAATTGATAATTATACTATACTATTAAATTATCAATAATTGAATAATTATAAAAAGTTCGTCCACAAAAAAAAAAAATCCAAATGTCTGACCATCAAGCACCGTACTCACTGATACAAGAAATTCAGATTCAATTAGTTAAATCAACATACCTGAGCGTAAAATCTTTCCAGGACCAAAAATCCAGCAAACTTTTGCCTGGAGCATCTTTGAGATGTTGCTTCGTCGATTTTTCGGTCTGTTGGTATACCAGGGTTATCGTGTCCGCATCTCCTATCGTGATCTAAAAAAAAACACCGGAAACCGATGGAAAATTTTGTTGCGGTGCATTGAGAAAATTTTGAAAAAAACAAAAAACTTACGGTGAAGCATGGAAATAAAGTTCCGGGACTTTGATACAATCGCAGGACAATGGCTCTGCTGGCTCGAACGTTGAAACGAATGTCGTAAGTCGTGTTGCTCGGTTGAAGAGGCCAAACTCGCAAAAATTCCGTTCCAAATGTCGTGTGAATCTCGCAAACTATCAAACGTTATTGATATAATTTCTGTTTGTTTTTGTCAATTTAAAATAAATACTAAAATGTAAAAAAAAATATTTTCACATTTTCGTTAAAATATTTGTTCGTGCATGATAATTTGAAAAATTTGAACGTGACCCACCTTCCTGACAAAATTCCGTGCTCCACAAAACACCGGTTCCCATCAGACCGTAATGAAGAAAACTGTCCGGATAGAGACTCGAAATGGTATTCTTCTTTCTGTACTCGTCCAGAAAAAGCGGTTTTGACGAACCGTGCAAACCAACCGATACGAATCCACCGCCCCAGTTGATCCAAAATCCCGTCCATTTGGAACCGAGAATGATGTTTGGAGTCTTTTCCAAATCTTGCTCGTCCTGTGATTTGAAATAAAAAAAAAAATAATTCGGAAAAATTGCAATCGATGATATTCACAGATATACGAACTTTGAATTACATTTTTTTTAATTACATTTTTTCATAAGAATAGAAAAATGGGGAATAAAAAATTACAACACCATCAAAAATGCAATTGTTTTTGTATAAAACGTTGAATTACATTTTCAAATGACAAATAAAAAATGACAATAACAAAAAATGACAATATCAAAGTTGAATTACCTTTTTTTTTTAATTTCATTTCAAAATGACGAATAAAACATGACGAATAAAGAATGGCAACAAAAGAAATGCAATTGTTTGAGCATGAAACCTTGAATTACATTTTCAAATGTCAGATAAAAAATAGCAAAAAGAAAATGCAATTGTTTTTTTTTTTTTTTTTCGAAATATATGTGATAAGGAAAAACTGACATCGGTGATAGGATAGGCTTGACCGGTTCCGGCATTTGACACAATTATTTCCACCCCGGCTCTCCACTCCTGAGCAATTTTTTTCGCTGAAGTTGGAACAGGCACGAGGCTCAAAAGAAGCCGAGCTTCGCCCTGCCGGAAGAAGCAAAATTAAAATGCAATTAAAAAAATTCTTCGGAAGCAATGAAAACGTGAAAAAATAAAAATAAAATAAAATTTAAAAAAAACACACAATACATTTTGCTCGTCCATCGGATTCCAAAGTTTCACCCAAAAAGTTGTATTTCCATAAGTTTCGTTCAATTTCGTTAAGGTGGAATACACCGAGGCATTACGTGCGTAGACCAAGCAATCTGAAAATCATGATATTATTGTAACGACAATTATGAATTAAGTACGTATGATAAAAATCAGTGGATAAAAATATATTTTTATAGATTTTTATAATAAAAATTGATTTTTATAAATTAGATTTTTATAATAAAAATTATAATGGACCTTTGTCATCGCAGAATGGAACATCGCAGTAGTCTTTCTTCACCGTCTCGTAATTTTCCTCCTCGACGTAGCACCAAGGACCGCCCGTGTCGTCATTCGGATTACGACAAAATCCATTCGCCTTGTCGCGCGACAATTCCGGAAATTTTTTGTTCGAAAACTTGTCCGTCTGTGCAAAATATTCCGATTAAATTTCGAAATAACTCGAATGAATTATCAACGTAGCGTTTCACCATTAGTACATTTCTTTTTAATTAGTAGCTCTGTTTATCAATTTGTCGTCTTTGATTCAATTATTTTTGTTTAACTTAAAGGGGCTGAGCCACCTGAAAAATTGAAAAAAATTTTTTTTCAATTTTTAAGGTCACTCAGCCGCCTCAAATTGGAAATCGTCATCGTATCGCCTAATTGCAACGATTTTTCTGATAATATTTTTCCTTTATTTTCAACAAATCGTAAAAATTATTGATACCCGTCCCTCAGCGAGTTTGTGACGCTTGTCCCACGATTTGCATTTTTTTCCGGACGCGCTGATCTTCCGGCTGCCGCCGTATTCGGCACCGGTACCGGATATTCTGCATTCTGAACGAGCACGAATAAAAATTGAGAATATAAAAAAATGCAAAAAAAAAAAAACAAAAAATTAAAAAATATTTTTAACGGAGCAAACGAAAGAAAACCCAAGTTTTTTTATTGCCTCCGTAATTGCAAAGCGTTATTCCGCACTCGTCGTCGATGAGGGTGGGTTCCATGGTGTAACACCATGGACCCTTGGGATCCCTCGTTGGATTTCTGCAATAATTCTTCGCCATTCTCATCGATCTCTCCGGAAAATCATTGTCCTTTATGTCGTGACTTATCTGCGATTGCGCAACATCAATCATATAAATGTACACACGAACGTGATAACCGTGTAATCCTCCATACCGACATTGAGGTGCAATTAAAAAAATGTAACCTTGTGCAAAGGTGTTTCGGAGTGCCACGATTGGCATCTTATGCCACCTCCGGTTGTTCTCTTCGAACCTTTGTACTCGGTACCCAACTGCGTGAGCTTGCATTGCGTCAGGTCAGTTCTCGTGGCATTGTGGACTGAAATAAATGTGAATTCGATGGGGGAATGGTAGCAATTGTGTCGTATTTTTATTTTATTTTATTTTTATCGTATATTTCAGTCACGAGTATTTAATTGTTTCAGAAAAATACACCCCATAGATGCTTAAGATTACGGAAAATAATTTATGCACGTTCCAGCACTTGATTATATATTTTTTTTCTGAGATTTGAGACGATGTGGGTGATTTTTCGCTCGTTCTATGTTCGCTGTGAGTTCGAGAGAGACAGCGCTATAGACGCTCGCTGCGGTGCGACGGAGAAACATTGTTCGTTATCGTTCGTGGGATTTCCGCGGTGAGTGCGAGAGAGAAAGCGCTATCGGCGCGCGCCGCTGAGCGAGAGAGAACGAGCGAGAAGCTTGTCGCACATCATACCGATGACAATTAATTTGTAAACAGCAATTGAAACAGATTATTACCGATCAAAAGTTTATTGCAAACATGGCGTGATCTACAAACATTGTTTTTTAACGTACTTTTTTCTTTTGTGCAATGCACGAGAGTGACTGCAACGCATGCAAAAATAACCGTGAAAATGAAAGATTTGCATTCATCCATTGGCACGATAATTCGTAGTCGAAAGCAACAATTTTCACTGATGGAAAATTCTATGACCTTGGAGCTCGGGGGACGATTGACGATGACTGACATTGAGTGACATTGGTACCAGTGCCCGGACACTCAATGCAAACCGAGACCGTCTTATTCGACCAATTTGTGCCTCGCCCTGATTGGCTGAAGCTGATTCCAGCAAAACTGCAACTCTCGTTTGGGTAGTATCGATACAGCGTAATCGATATATCGAAACTACCGATGCACACACACACACACACACACACACACACACACACATATATATATATATATATATATATATATATATATATATATATATAAATATAAATGTGTGTTATACATCTGATTGCCGTTAATTATAAATAAAATAATACCATTGATAAATAATTGAAGACAAAAATAATATATATATTGTTATTTATTATCGTCGAATTTTGTTCTTTATACATTGGTTATTATTTACGATGTTTTAAATTTTTTCACAACTGAATTTTGCCGCTCTGAATAACGTGAACTTAAAACTATAAAACACTTGACACTATACACAAGTTTATTATTGTTACGGAAAATTGAAAAATTATGAAAAAAACTATGAAAAAAAAAAATTACTGCTATGGAAGGTGAACGCAAATAACCCAAAACTTTGTCAGAAAAATCGCGTCGGAAATTGGTCGAGGCCACTAGTTTTGACAGATGCCGAGATTTTTTCCCGATTTGATGCCCCTTCCAGCTCCTCTTCGCAGATGTTGGCCCTGCCCACAGCTCGCGCGAGCGCAAGATTACTCCAACAGTCTCCGCCCATCCAAGAACCTATTTTTAACGCACGGCGTCGCTAGTATCGGTGACCTTGGTGCCACGAGCGAATGAAACGTCTGCCTCGGGTTTGCTACTTGCATGCAAGCACACACGGCGTCGCTAGTATCGTTGACCTTGGCGCCATCTTTTTTTAAAGCCGACACGAGCCAATCAAATGTCTCTCTCGGGTCCGCTACTTGCATGCCAGCGCACACGGCGTCGCTAGTGTCGGTGACTTTATGGGCGCCAAAAATCGAATTGAAAGTTTAACCCAATTAACGATCTGTTATCACAAAATCATTTTTGATTATTCAAACATGGAGAGACTGCAAATTATAGCCTTATTATTTGCAATAATTACTGCGCTTGAAGCGATCTGGTTTACCGTTGAATATGATTTATCTGTTGCTGTACAACTGGGCCGCGTAGCGAAAATCGACCGATGTTAGTATGCATACAGCATATCGTCAATAGCTCCATATATGTTATGTATACTGATGTATACCACAACCGGATTGTAGGCATATTTTTGAGACAGTCACTTTGACACCGAAATCGCGGGATAGATTCAATCAGCTGGGGCGGGCAAAATAAGTAATCAAAGATTTGATCGTTGTTTAGTAAGCGATTTTGATTGTCGTCAGCAATTGAGATATTTGAAGTGAAAGTGACGATGAATCGGGCGGATCAGGGTGGTCAACCCAGTGGAGAGCACGGGTTTAGATTTACTATTTTAATTAAAATTTCGAAAGTTGGCGCGCATCGGAACAAGCCAGTCGATAGGCGGACGGCTAGAAGAGCGCCTGTTTACGCTATTCGCTGCATGCCATGCCGTGGGCGGTGTCACCAGCCCGCTTCTCCTCACGCGCCGCTCGAAACAGGCATGGAGAGAGGGCAGATTTTTCGAGCAACTTCCCCTAATCTGGCATCACTGAATCGAGGCTCGCGATTCAATTGTTTGAATCGGGCGCCATTCCAACCAATGCCAACAGCCAGATGTGTGAACATCGCTGCACATCGCTGGATATGGATTGGTGTGAACATTGCGGCTTGCACTTTTGCTGGAATCGTGGCCGAGCGAATAAGAAGTGGTGGGGGTATACGAACTGTCCGGGCACTGATTGGTACAGTCCCAGCAGGGAGCAATGAACTTTAAGGAACAGTTCCTCGCTGGTCCGCTAGAGGGCATACCAATGCAGTTCGTGATTTTATGAACAGGTCTGGCCATTCGATCGTCGAATAATAACTCTTCAAAGATGTAAAAAAGTCAATAATTTTCGAAACAGGTCCAACGTTTTTTAACAAAAAAAATGTTCCGAGATATTTTCATCTACAGAATATTGATAAACATAGTTACTTAATTTCATTGCGTAATTTCATTGCATTAACCCAAAAATGTTTTTTTTTCAAACGATGCAAAACCTTTCTCGCCCGCCATATGAGTGCGAGTGAGATAGCTTTATTGGCGCTCGCGGCGGAGCAAAAGAGACGCGTGTCACAAAGTTTCGCATCACGTTAAAAAAATCCTAAAAATCCTGAAAATGCCAGAATAACAAGCAACTCTGCACTCAGGCATGCGTGGGTGGGATAGAGAGGTGACGATAGTCTCCGTCTGTCTCTGTCGCACTCGAGCAGTTTCGATCGTGGCGCTTCAGCCGCTTGCGGACAAACTGACAACTTATTCAGCTGAGTAATCCGAGTGCCCTGATCTCCCCATCTTCGTAATTCTGTACTTTCGGTTGACGCACTCGGAACTTTGACAGACTTAGGTTAGGCTCTCATAACCTAAAAGTTTATTTACTTCAAAAGTTTCGGCATAAAGAATATCATTGAATCTGAAATAAAAACTAGGCCGACAATGGGTCTGTTGACAGATCCGAGAGCGTCGAACGTGAAGATGATCAAATTTGTCTTGCAATGGGAAAAATCTTTGTGCTTCCTCATGTACTTCTGTGGTATTGTGTGGATGTGTCTACTCGCACATCCCACTTTCAATGACAGTAAATATCATTGTTGTTTATTCAACCTATATTTATCGTGTATTGTTTATATTTTTTTTTTCTTTCTTCAAATGTATAATTGATTCTTGTTTCGTCAGATTCATATTTTTCGGAAAACGCTCTTCTGCCCGGTTTGGTTACCAAAGGCAGCAACTTGGATAACGTAGCCCAACAGTTTCACCGCGCCTTTGTTCACGAAATGGAAAGGTTTCCCGATTCCATGCCCTACGACTGGCTCCTAGCTAAATTCAATCAACTGCACCTCGACGTCTATACTCACAATTTTACGCTCAAATATCCGTTTCGCAACAAACAGGTTAGAATTTTAAATCTGCGAATTCGTCGATAAAACAATCCTAACCCTCGCGGGATTTACTACAATCGCGTTTCAATCGAAGATCGGCAGCACTCGGATTAGATCCGTGCCAATTGTTTGTCGCACAAACCGTTTTTGTTCGAGTGTCTAACCTACAATTTTGTTGTACCCGAATTTTGCAGTTTACGGGACAAAATGTTTACGGAATCGTCAGAGCGCCGAGAGCGGCGAGTACCGAAGCCATAGTCGTCAGCGTTCCTTACAGATCGATGAACAGCGCCCATCCGACCACAGCGCCTTCCATAGCGCTGCTTCTCGCTTTCGCTCAATATTGCAGACGTAAGCATCTTTACGATTCGACCGTTCGAGGTCATTCGCAATTTTTTTGTCATTATTTCTGAAACTAATCGATTTATTCGCAACCGTTATGGATTCAGGACAAAAGTATTGGGCGAAGGACATAATATTTCTGGTTACCGAGCACGAGCAGTTGGGAATGCAAGCCTGGCTGGACGCTTATCACGGCGTCACCAGTGGCCAGGAAGACGTTCTCGTGGCGGGAGATTTGTCCGGAAGGGCCGGTTCCATTCAGGCTGCCATAAACTTGGAGATACACGCCATGAAAGTCGGATACATCGACGTCAAGGTAAATATTTGTTGATAAAAATCTCTTTTTTTTTTCTTTTTTTTTTCGAGATCTTCATTTTACGCAAATAATTTTTTCGACATCTCGTTCGAACCGCTTTACAAAACTCGTCATCGCATTCGTTCCCCAAAAGGTCGAAGGTTTGAACGGTCAACTGCCCAATCTGGATCTCTTCAATCTCGCCGAAAACATGATAACCAAGGAAGAAATACCACGTTCGTTTCAGCGTCGTTTCGACGTTAATACGAAACATAAATTCAAAAAATGGTGGTATCAGTTTAACACCCTGATGACGATGATCGCGACTCAGGCCGCGGGGGTGCCTACCGGAAATCACGGACTGTTTCACAGGTAAAACAATTCCCGGATAGTTTTTTTGGAAAATTAAAAAACAATAATCAAATCAATGGATTTTTACCTTCCGTTCCAAACGCTGATCAAACAACGCTATATAGACCAAAATTTCACATAAAAATTATTGTGAAGAATTGAATTTCCTATGAAAAAGTCCCACCATAGATAACAACATTTTTTTTTCCATCCAGATTCGGCATCGAAGCCATAACGCTCGAAGGTTTTGAAAAAATCGGACGCAACGGGGCGTCAGATTTTTCTCACGTCGGACGAGTCGTCGAGAGCATTGTTCGATCGTTGAACAATCTTTTGGAACGTTTTCATCAATCGTTTTTCTTTTATTTGTTGCCATCGACGGATCGTTACATATCGATAGGTAATACACCAAAAAAATAAACGTTCGGACGCATTATAAAGAAAAATAAAAAATCAATTACTAACCAAACAATTATGAAACGCAAGGACTGTACATGCCGTGCTTGGTGCTGATAATCGGCAGTCTCTTCATCAAAGCCTTTTCCATGTGGCTCAAGTTGCAAGACGTTGCCGCGAAGGTCAACGACAAGAGCGAGAAGACGAATGAAGATAATGAGACGACCGTGGTGGGACAAAAAGTGAAGGAGAACAATGGCGAGGCGTCCGAGAAGAAGGAAGAACCGAGTGATGCAGCTTTGGAAAACATCGAAAAGGTATTTTAGATTATTTATTCGATGTTAAATTATACATGACTAGCAGAATTATATGTAACTCTATAGGCCGTATCCCCCCCCCCCCGACGCAACCTGAACTTGATTTTCGAAAAATTATGAAACACGTGTTTTATCATTTTAAAAGGAGATTCTACGTACCAAGTTTCAAGTCTATATCGTGTCTGGTTTTTGAGATATCGGTATCGTCATGAAAAAAAAATTCATACGCCCTTTTCACACTTTGAAGGTTGCGATTTTCGAAAAATCCTTTCTTAGTGGATGTCTGGATGGAAGGATCCTGACTGATTGACTGACTGAGTCATTGACTGATTGACTGACAGAGTCAGTGACTGATTGACTGACAGAGTCAGTGACTGATTGACTGACTGAGTCATTGACTGGCCGAATTATTGACTGACTGACTGACTGAGTCATTGACTGGCTGAATTATTGACTGACTGACTGACTGAGTCATTGGCTGGCTGCATTATTGATTGACTGACTGAATTATGGACTGACTGAATGATTGACTGACTAAATGATTAAGTGACTGAATGATTGACTGACTGAATGATTGACTGACTGAATGATTGACTGACTGAATGATTGACTGACTGACTGACTGACTGACTGACTGACTGACTGACTGACTGCCTGACTGCCTGACTGACTGACTGACTGACTGACTGACCGACTGACTGACTGACTGACTGAATGACTGACTGACTGACCGAATGATTGATTGACTGGATGACGACTGACTAATTGAATGACTTATCAAAGCCCAGCTGAAACCATTTGACCTAGGAACTCAAGATTTGTAAGGTACATTCACACAAACGATTATTCCTGTCTACAGATCGGAGAATTCGACGTTGGAAGCATAGCATCGGAATTTTTGTGGAATCATCTGTTCGGCATCGCCATTATGTCGTCGCCGAAATTATTCACTCACATCGGAACCGAGTACTTGCAATTGACGACGGAAAATTCCATATACTCGGGTTTCGCTACGACGAGCATACTAATGATCACGTGGTTCATCGGGAAAAAAAAGTAATGCAATATTTTCTCGATGATTGGTGACCATAATTGTCACGATTTAAATAAATTCCCAAGGATGAGAAATGAGAAAAAAAAACAATTTTGCAATTCGCATTGTAAAAAAAAAAGCTTTTACATTTCTACTCAATTTATTTATTTATTTATTTATTTATTTTGTTTTTTTTTCTTTTGCAGGACTTCAAGATACATAAATGTCTCATTGATTTGCGTGATCGCACTGGTCGAATTGGCAACGTCTTTGATGTGCATTGCAATGCACAATTTTTCCCTCGCTCTGCTAACGGGAATCGTTTGCGTGCCGATTGTTCTTCACACATCGCCGAAACGAAAAAATACAAAATTGAGAAATTTGTTAAAAATTTTTTGGATACTGTTGCATCCGTTTGTTCTCGCATCGTTGGGTATCACGATATACACTTTTGTGCAATTTGCCGAGGAATCGTTCTTTGGTAAACTCAATCGAGGTTTGGCAGCCACGAAAACTTCGTTCGTTTACGGTATAATCGATTCCATGGTTTATGGCAATTGGTTGTACAACGTGACGATCGCGGTTTTCGTTCCCATATGGCTTTTGCTGGGCAATGTCATCGTCACGGAAACAACGGAGATTCGTCAACCAGCCGAATGAGAATTCGTTCGGATATGAAATTACAAACTCGTTGGAATTGTCATCGAAATCGGGTTACGAAAAAAAAAAAAAAAAACAAATTGTTCGATCGATCATCGTGCTTCGTGTAAATATATCATGTGATGCAACATTCCACTCGAGGATATTCTTATCGTTCTAGATAATGAACCGTTGGAAACAGATTTTTTTGTTTTTTTATATCGCAAATCTGTAATCCGTTATCTGAATAACAATAAATAGTTTGTGTGTTTTTTTTTTGATCGGATGAAGATGTGTGTCGGAGATAGGCATTCATTGATGCTTGTTTTTTTTTTCACGTTGTTGTCCTTGTTTTATTTAATTTTATTTTTTAATGATTATTATTGTTTGTTATTTTTTTTTAAATTTTTTTTTAGGGTTTTGTAGAAGTCTGGAAACTCTTGTGGTTTCGAACAGTCTGTCCGTACGTCCGTCTGTATGTCACATTCCACCCATTTTGTCATTTATGACCCAAAAACAAAAATTATATCATTTGAAAAAAAAAAAAAACCTTGAGAATTGAACTCGAAATTCATTTTTTTTCTTCCTCACCCATCGATTCGAAAAATCCCAAAAAAAAAAAATTCCAGAACGTAGCTTTCAATTGATAAATCAAAAGTTACATTCTGGAATTTTTTTGCGTTCCAAAACGAAAATTATAACGAATACTGTGGCAAAAATAGTTTACGAAAAATATTTAAAAAAAAACAGAACGTTTGCGTTAACGCTTTTGTGATTACACATTTTTTCCGTGCCCCATCTTCGCGAGCTTTTCCGATTACATATATTTTCATTACAGCTAACAAGCTCTTTGGCTTATTTTTTTATTTTTTTTTCGTACGTGGCACCAAGTGGCTGCATTAATTTCTCAACTGTTCACCTGCCGAGGTCTTTGTGAAAAGCATTACATTTTTACGTACCATAATTATATGTTACTTTAAAAATTAACGACCACTTTTGTGTCGAGCTATATAATCATGCATAAATGGTTATTGATCAAATCAATTAGTCACCCGTGAAAAAAATTATTTACAATGTAGTCGCCTTTCTCGGCGTAACCGAATGCGAGTTATCACTCGCAACAGGTTTATCGAGTTGTTTTTATATAATTGTACAAATAAATGTGGATGATGTATCTATCATTCCCACTCGATCGCCCGTTTGCTCTCGTGTGTATAAAACGCGTGTGCATCATCCACGCCTTATCAATATTACCCAAACTACTTTTTCGTGCACTTGTCACGTTAAAGGGGCATGTACATCGGGAAACAAAAAAAGAGGTAAAAATGCAATAAAGACAAAAAAAAATTGTAGCTAAACGAATAAAGATATTGTTCCTTTTTTAAATTGTATAAATAAATAAAATAAATAACAATAAATGAAATAAATAAAAACTCAATCGTTCAAACTCAAGTTTTTGTTATACTTTTATTATACTGACTGGAAATAAAAAAAAAGATGATTCAATTAAGAAAAAAAAGTTATAGCTAAACAAATGAAGATATTGTTCCAGTCTTTTAAAAATCGTTGAAAAAAAATCAAATAAATAAGAATAAATGAAATAAATAAAAATTGAATCGTTCAAACTCTTCTATTATATCTGACTGGAAATTGAAAAAAAAAAGGTAATTCAAGAAAGAAAAAAAATTATAGCTAAACGAATGAAGATATCGTTCTATTTTTTTTAAATCGTATGAAAAAATGAAATAAATAAAATGAAAATATATTAAAAATAAAATAAACAAGGGTGCGAAGTAGAACCTTGCACATTGCTTCCTCATAGTTTTGTACCGTTTTCAAATTATTGAGATGTAAAGTAGAACCTTGTGTCGATCAATTCTGGCTTCCTCATAGAGGAAGCTTTGGCAAATGTGTAAGAAGATAAGGAAGCCATAAGCAAGGTTCTACTTTACATCTCAATAATTTAAAAACGGTACAAAACTATGAGGAAGCAATGTGCAAGGTTCTACTTTGCACCCTTGTTCACTTTCGTGACGTTGAGGACTCCTTGTGAGTGATGTAAGTCGAAATCAATATACATGGGGCAATTCATGTGAAATTTCAAAAATCATAATTCGCATATAATCTGAACTCCTTATTAGATTTTATCCAAATTCAATAGGAAATCCCTTCGGATGATAGTGCAACTTCGTACTAAATTTCAGCCGGATATCTAGAAAATTATGGAAGCTAGAGCACTTACATTGAATTTTGGAAAAATTCCAAAATGCCATAAAATCTGAACGTCTTGTTGGATTTTGTCTAAATTCAATACGAAACCTCTTTCGATGGTAGTGCAACTTTGTACTAAATTCCAGCCAGATATCTCAAAAATTATGGAAGCTAGAGCAGTTACATTGATTTTTGGAAAAATTCCAAAACGCCATAAAATATGAATGGCTTGATGGATTTCGCCCAAATTCAATCGGGTTTCTCTTTGGATAATTGCGCAACTTCGTACCAAATTTAAGTCCGATATCTCAAAAATTGCTCCAGTTAGAGTGTAAAGATCGTTTTTTTTACATGAAAAAATGCTTTGAAAGTAAAGCAATGCGTGGATTTTTTCCAAATTCGGTATCGAGCATCTCCCTGTACTCGTACAACATTATACTGAATTTGAGCTCGATATCTCTGAAATTGTGGGAGCTAGAGACCAAAAATTATTTTTTGAATTTCGAAAAAATGATGTGAAAACAAAATAACTTGATAGATTTTTCCAAAAATTAAATTGTGCTATGCGCCGTGAACCCTTCACATGTATGACAAATTTCAGCTTGATATCTCGAACCGTTCTCAAGTTGTGAGCGGTCAACCATTACTACACACACACACACACACACACATACATACATCCGGACATTTTTTCTAAATGTGTTTTTTAGGTGTTTTGAGACATACTGAACACGTTTTCATGAACATCTCGAAAAAAAAAAATTTCACGAAAACAAAGCTTCCTCTACGAGGAAGCAAAAAAAATAAAAATAAAATAAAAATAAAATAAAAATAAAATAAAAATAAAATAAAAATAAAATAAAAATAAAATAAAAATAAAATAAAAATAAAATAAAAATAAAATAAAAATAAAATAAAAATAAAATAAAAATAAAATAAAAATAAAATAAAAATAAAATAATTGAAACGTTAAAACTCTCTAATTACATCTGTCTTTGTATTTTCTTGGGTAAGCACGCGTGTGATAGTTGACGACTATGGTACGTCAAAAGACTGCAAAGTTATCTCGTCTGATAACCCGTGTTGCAGTCATCACGATTAAATATATATTCCACATCGTTTGCTCGTTTGTTCGTCATTGATTCCGTAACCCTCGACGAGTAATGTTGATCGTGCGGTTTGCGAACGAAGAGCTTGGCCAGTGGCTGTCGTCGAATTTGTTCTCATGAAGACAGAAACTACTTGTGATTAGAAAACGATCAAGTACGGTGATACAATTTAATTTTCTTATTGTTGTTGTTATTTTTTCTTTTTCTCTTCTGTCTTTATTTATTTTGTTCAACCGCGTACTTCGGATGTCCTCATTCCGACCGTATGTCGTCTCGTAATATTCAAACGAGTTATATCTCGACGATATAATCATTCGTTTAATTCAACCACATGACATATGTCACAGATGTGTGTGAGGGTAATCCTCCAGTCCCG
The DNA here is from genome assembly GCA_963662125.1 of Diplazon laetatorius. Lineage (NCBI taxonomy): Eukaryota > Metazoa > Arthropoda > Insecta > Hymenoptera > Ichneumonidae > Diplazon > Diplazon laetatorius. The sequence goes on from OY759159.1 coordinate 11,651,495, forward strand.
CAAAATAATCTTCACCCACTCATCGATCCATAGATCCATCTAGAAGGTTGGATCGCTCGGTGCGAAGCGACGGAAAGTGTTGAATAATAATAATAATAATAATAATAATAATAATAATAATAATAATAATAGACTTCAGTTTGTAAGTGTGGTTGATTTTAATTATTTCATTTTTATTTTGCAAAACGACCAAAAGAGTTGAAATAATAATAATAATAATAACAACAATAATTTGATCCAGTTTAAAAGTGCGGTTGATTTTTATTTCAATTAATATTATTTTATTTTCATTTTGTAAAACGACCGAATAAGTTGAAATAATAATGATAATTAAATAGTAATGATAATAATAATAATACATATAATAAGGAGATGACAAATAATAATAATAATAATAATAATAATAATAATAATAATAATAACGATCATTGGATTCAGTTTGCAAGTGAGATTGATTTTTATTTTAATTTTTATTTTGTGAAACGATCGAAAAAGTTGAACTAATAATAATAATAATCATCATAATAACAATTGACTCCAGTTTCGGAGTGAGGATGATTTTTGATCTTTATTTTCATCTCATGTTAATAACTTTGTGGAATTTTTAATTATTTTTAATCTCATCGAGCAGCACGAGAGTGAAGACACGTGGTGCTTCGTATACGTAAGTGCAATTTAACAAGGAAGAGGTGGTGGGAGTACCGTTAACATTCCTCGACGCTCGAGAGTTTGCAGTTTGTGCACTGTGACTGTGCGCAGTCGATCGTCCGAGCGCTGCGAAAATTCGTTCGGATCGCGAAAAATTAACGAAAAAAATGTTATGAATTTTTTTTTTTCAAAGCGAAATAGTTGTTTGTACATTGTGCAAGTTGTTCGGAATTGTGAGTACTTTTTGTTATCTATTTAACAGCATCGGGGATTAATGACGTCGATCGCTTGACGTAACATCGCGACAAAATATTGTTTTTTTTTCTTTCTATTTTATGAATTTGCATCGCAGCCCTGAATAAGTTGGAAACACGATGCATTGCAGTGCAATAAATGCTAAGAATCAAGGCTCGTGTAACACATTCCAACTAAATTGTAATACGATCGTTTAATTATTTTTTTTTTTTCTTTCGCAGATCTAGTGAGTTTAGGTGGTAAAAACGAATAAATAATAATGGAAAAACATAAGATGAATGGGTTCGTCGACGAGACTAATTTAACAAATGGTCATTCGATTGCCAACGGAATTACACGTTCGCTACCGAAGGAATGTCGGACTCTCGTTTTTTACGTCAATGGAAGAAAGGTACGTAAATTTTTGAATTTTAAGGAATTTTCTAATTTTTCATATTTAAAATCTTCTTAATTTTTTAATTTTCAATGTTGAAAACTTTTTAATTTTTAATTTATTGAAAAATTTTTTATTTTTTTAATTTTCAATCTTTCAGATTTATTTATTTTTTTAAATGTTTCAAATTTTCCACTTTTTCTGAATTTCTATGTTTTAATCCGCAACTTCTTTTAATTATTAATTTAAAAAAATTCTTAATTTTGCAATCCAATTTTTTTTTTCGATAAATAATTTTTCAATGTTATTGTTTTTCTTTTTTTCTCAGATATCCGACTCTTCGGTCGATCCGGAGTGGACGCTGCTCTATTATCTTCGTAATCAACGTATCCTTTGAGCAAAAAGAAAAAAAAACAAACATAGAAACAAAAAAAAACTAATTTGTGAAATAGTCGAGCCTCGGTTTTTATCTCGTTATCGATAAAAATTCACCTTGACTCTGATAACGGCAGTGCGTCTGTGTGGAACGAAACTCGGATGTGCCGAAGGCGGTTGTGGGGCCTGTACCGTCATGGTTTCTCGAATTGACAGGAGAAATGGAAAAATCGTGTATCCTTCGATATAAATAATCGTCATTCAATCAATTTTACATCGACGCAATGAAAATAATATTCAAACTCATGAATGTCGATAGTTCGAATGTCATTCACTTAACGAAAAAAAGAAAAATAAAAAAAAACAATTGAACCGCGAAAAATATGATTACACTGATAACATATCACGAATAATTCATTATTCAAACGACAAATCGTTATCGTGTGTGGAAAATTGGATTTTTCAGCTGACTCGACACTCACAGCATTTCAATCGCATTATCACACGAATTCCAACTACTTTGCATTTACCATTTTGCACGACTGGCAATTTTTTTCTTCATATACTCGTGAAAGTAAAACATCTTTTAATTTTTTAAATATCTAATCGTGATATTATTTTTCATTTTTTTTCTTTTCAATCAAATTTTTAACAGCTCGTGAAATTAATATTTTTTTAAATGTACTTTTTATTATAACGCAATAAAAAATAATTAAATGATAATTTTATTATCATGATTAATTTTAATTTTTTCTTTTCAATAAAATATTTATTGACCCTCCTGAATTAAAAATAAAAATTGAGGGTAATCGACTTTGATGTAAAGTGAAATCAAACTTTCATTATCATGTAAAAATAAAATGTATCTATTAGAAAAAAATATTAAGATACATTCGAATCACCGTTAAATACAAAAAAAATTGAAACAAAAAAAATATTTTTCTGAATCTAGAATTTTAGTCATTTGGCAGTGAATGCTTGTTTAGCTCCGGTATGCAGTTTGCACGGTATGGCAGTTACCACCGTCGAGGGAATCGGTAGTACGAGAACGAAGCTTCATCCGGTTCAGGAACGCATAGCCAAAGCTCATGGTTCTCAGTGTGGTTTTTGTACACCTGGAATTGTCATGTCCATGTACGCACTGTTGAGATCCATACCGAAACCAACGATGGAAAATCTTGAAATTGCTTTTCAAGGTAAACGTAGTTCATATTCGTATCATTTAACAGAATTATTAATTTAATATTCAAATTCATATTCATTTAATATTCAAATTCATTTTCAATTAATATTCAAATTCGTATTAATTCAATATTGAAATGCATATTGATTTAATATTGAACAATTAAAATATTGAATAAATAAAAAAAATTATATTTTATACTCAATTTTATTATTATTCGCCTGTCACGATAAAAAAATTGTTTGTTCAACGGTTGACGAATTTGTCGAAATTGAAATTTTCAGGAAATCTGTGCAGGTGCACCGGTTATCGACCGATAATCGAAGGATTTCGAACTTTCACCGAAGAATGGGAACTGTCGCAATTGTCGTCGAAAATCGTCGATGAAAAATCAAATGGGGATACGAAAAAATGTGGAATGGGAGAAAATTGTTGCAGAATAAAAGCCTTCACTTCGGAACCCACGGAAGTTTTTAATTCCCGAGAATTTTTACCCTACGATCCGACTCAAGAAGCCATCTTTCCACCAAAGATAACAGTGAGGACGAATAACAGTTTCTTTCACGTATAATCATCTCGAAAATTTATTATCATTATTTATTCGTGTGAATAATAAATTCACAATTTAAAAAGAAATGTATTTTATTTTATTTTACTTATTTATTTATTTATTTATTTTTTAACATTCTGCAGTTGTCGTCCGAATTGGACGATCAATATTTGGTGATCGAAGGCAAAGAATCCACGTGGTACAGACCCACGAGGCTCGATCAGGTTTTGACATTGAAAAAAAAATATCCCAATGCAAAAATAATCGTTGGCAATACGGAAGTCGGTAAGTTGAACGTTTATTGGGCACTTTTCGCACTTTCTGCACTTAGAATAGTCTAAGAATTTTTTTTTTTTAATTATGAAAAATGAAAAGCTGTGAAAAAAATGAAAAATTATGAAAAAAGAAAAAAAAATAAAAAAAAATTTAAAAAAATGAAAAAAAATGATATCTTACTTGTCACCAGGCGTGGAGGTAAAATTCAAACATTGCTCGTATCCGATTTTGATAAATCCAATGCAAGTCATGGAAATGCGTGAGATAGTTAATACGAAGGATTATATACGCATTGGATCGAGTGTTACTCTGATGGAAATGGAAGAGGCCCTTCGTGAAAGGGTGAAAATCGAACCAGGTACGCAATACTGTTTTATTTTCATTTTTTTATATTTTTTTTTGTTGTTGAAAATTATTTACTTGTTAATTTGTGGGAAGCTTTGAGGATAGACGACGATATTATTTTTCAATATTTTTGCATAAACGGTTTCTTTGCTTGGTCCGAAAGTAAAATAAAAAAAATGTAAGTTCAGAATTTTGTGCATCCCACACGAGCTTTCAAAGTTTTCAAAAATTAAAATAAAATAATTTTTTATTTCAACTGTTTAAATTTTTATTTCAATTCTTTTAACCCTTGTAACGGAACGGAAGAAAATTATTTCAAAAAATTTCAGCTCTCAATTCGATAACCAGAAAGTTCAAGCTTTCGATTGACCGATTGATCATCCGAATCCAACAACTTTCGCTGCTATAAAAAGATTCTCAAATTATTTTATTTTTTTTTCTAAGTTTATTTTCGATCAAAACGTTCATACGAAAAATAATTTTTTTTTTCCAGAATTCAGAACGAGAATATTCGTCGAAGTTGCTAATATGATGCATTGGTTTGCCGGCAAACAAATTCGAAACGTAGCTGTGAGTTTTTTTCATAAATATTCTCGAAACGAATTATTTTCTTTTCCAATTAAAAATCATTCGAAAAATGTAGAACAAAAACGTTATATGAAAAAAAATGATAATTTGAACCAGGCAATCGGGGGCAACATAATGACCGGAAGTCCGATATCGGATCAAGTACCGGTACTCATGGCAGCCGACGCAAAATTAACGGTTTGCAGTCTCGATCGTGGATCGAGAACGATTCCCCTGGATCACACATTTTTCGTCGGTTATCGTCGCAACGTCGTGCAAAACGACGAAATTTTGTTGTCCATAGACATTCCTTATGCGAAAGAATCGCAATATTTCGTGGCTTACAAGCAAGCCAAGAGAAGGGACGACGACATAGCCATCGTGAACATGGCTTTTAATGTTACGTTTAAAAAAAATACAAACGAGATCGAGAATGCACATTTGGCTTATGGAGGTATGGCTCCAACGACAAAATTGGCCGTCGATACTTGTCGTGGAATGATTGGAAAGTACGTTTATTTTTTTCCCTCAATTTATTATAAAAAAAAAAAAATTTTAATATTTTTAAAAAATCGTTTTTCCGGAAAAATTTGTTTTAACGACAAAAAACGTTGATTGTTTCAGAAAATGGACGAGTGAAATGTTGGAATCGACTTATCAGTCGCTCGTTGAAGAATTTCCACTGCCCGACAGTGTGCCCGGTGGACAATGTCACTATCGTCGATCGCTCACACTGAGGTACACAATAGTGATTTCGGTTTTGTGTAAAAGTGTAAAAATCGAGGTTGTACAAATTGTCCGGGAGAGATGGCACATTCTCATGAATTTCAATAGAACCAATTTTTTTAATAATTTCAATCAATGAAAATCGCAACTTTATTGCACGAAACAACTTTATTCATTTATTCAACACTCAAATTGAACGAGTAAGCGGGTTAAACGTTCTTTTATTTTCAAATATCAAAAATTCTACGTCCCGTTGATTATTATGGGGTCCGATTTTTCGCTCGTACATCGTCGGCATTTTCTTTACGGGGAAGAATATGTCAACTGTTTCGGATTGAAAATGTTATCGTGTTGGAAATTAAAAATATGTCGCAAAGGACCGTCCGATGCAGCGTGGGGTATCACCCTAATCGATGTTGCCCGCGTGCGCCATGTGTCCCGGAACAAAACGGTGTGCCATCTCTCCCGATTGCCAGACGAGAGATGGAACCCTCGGCGATGCATCGCTGTGCCGTTCGATTCGATGAATCCCGTGAAAATAGCTTCCGGAAGGTTCCCAATGCCTCGGCGCGTCTGTGGGATTAACAACGAAAAAAAAAACATTATTTTCGAATCAACGGGATATCAGAGCGGAAGGTGAACAAAATTTTTGGCTTCCGCGATCCGCGACTCGGTACAAACTTTCAATCGCAACGAGGCGAATATCCAGCGAAAAGACGATTTTTTTTCACTTACCTCGCGTCATTCACGTCGAAACACAATTGAACTGTGAATGGCGTGAAGATGGGACAATTACAACTAATAAATTTGAAGGGTGTGCCATTTGTCCCTGTGTGCCAACTCACCGGGTTTTGCCCTATCCAATTCTTTCTTACAATTTTCTGTAATTTTTTCCACAGCTTATTCTTCAAAGGTTTCATCGAAATAACAAAACAAATGCAACGACATCAGCCGGGTCTGGAATCGCTTCCTCGACACTTGTTATCAGCCGCAGATGCATTTCACTACGTACCACCGAAGAGTTCACAATATTACGAAGTCGTACGTAAAAAAAATATAAAAAATAAAAAAATTAATAAAAAAAAATTTAATAAAATAAAAAAAAATAATAAGGATAAAATAAAAATTCGAAATAATTATTTCTAACGTCTCACAGGCACCGAAAGATCAAAATCCGGACGATTTGATCGGCAGACCGATAGTTCACGCGAGTGCTTACAAACAGGCGACCGGTGAAGCCGTTTATTGCGACGACATTCCACGTTTGTCCGGTGAATTGTATCTGGCAATTGTGACATCGACGAAGGCTCACGCCAATATAATCAGCATCGACGCCACCAAAGCTCTCGAAGTCGAAGGAGTCGTGGCTTTCTACAGCGCGAAGGACATTTCCGATCACGATCGATGGGTCGGACCGATTCTTCACGACGAAGAAGTATTCGTCTCGAAAAAGGTAACTCATTCATCAACTATTTAATACCAAGTTTACTGTTTATCGATGAAAAAAATAATAATAATTGTGTGAAAGGATAAATTATCACAGAAGTGTTTGTCCAGGTTACCAGTCAAGGACAGCCCTTGGGAGCGATCGTGGCCAAGGATCAGTCGACCGCTCAGAAAGCCGCGAGAATGGTGGAAGTTAAATACGAGGAGCTTCAACCGATAATCGTTACCATCGAGGTAATCTCATTTTTTATTTCTCAGAATTGAAATTTGAGGAAGAATTGAAATCTGAGAAAGAATTGAAATTTGAGGAAGAATTGAAATTTGAGGAATAATTGAAATTTGAGGAAGAATGGAAATTCGAGGAAGAATTGAGATTTGAAAAAAAATTGAAATCTGAGAAAGAATTGAAATTTGAGGAAGAATTGGCATTTGAGGAATAATTGACATTTGAGGAAGAATTAAAATTTGAGTAAGAATTGAAATTTGAGGAAGAATTGAAATTTGAGGAAAAATTGAAATTCGAGAAAAAATTGAAATTTGAGGGAGAATTGAAATTTGAGGAAGAATTTAAATTTGAGAAAGAATTGAAATTTGAGGAATAATTGAAATTCGAGGAAGAATTGAAATTTGAGGGAGAATTGAAATTTGAGGGAGAATTGAAATTTGAGGAATAATTGAAATTTGAGGAATAATTGAAATTCGAGGAAGAATCGAAATTTTATACACCTACCGATGAATATTTAAATATAAAAACAAGCTGCAACTCTGCAATTTGCTCCCTTCGAATCGTGGGCAGTCAACGAAGATTTCTCTATGAGGAAGCTTGTTTTTTTTTTCAATTCTGTAGCTTCCTCATAGAGGAATCTTCGTTGACTGTCTACGATTCGGAGAAAGCAAATTGCAAGGGTTTCAAACTCTGTTTCAATTAAATGTATCTTCGATAGGACGCCATAAAAGAAAATTCGTACATCCCGGATTGTCCGATGATAATCGCCAAAGGAGATCACGAAAAGGCTTTCGCCGAGTCCGATCACGTTTTGGAGGGTGAAGTACGAATGGGAGGACAAGAGCATTTTTATCTGGAGACTCATTGCGCGTTGGTCGTGCCGAAAGAGGGAGACGAATTGGAGGTTTATTGCTCGACCCAACATCCCACGGAAATTCAGAAACTCATAGCTCACGTTCTTCACATATCCATCAACAGGGTCAACGTCAGGGTCAAGCGTATGGGAGGAGGTTTCGGTGGCAAAGAATCACGTGGAATGTTGGTGGCTCTGCCGACTGCTCTTGCTGCGCACAAGTACGTCACGACATATGTCGAAAAACTTTAAATAAAATTATTTTCATGTTCTTTAAGGGGAAAAAATTTCTTTAAGGGGTTGTTCGGGGATTTTTAAGATTTTTTTAAAACCAAAATTGTGGGTTTTTTGCGACGAAACTGATGAGTGAATATGTTTATCAATCCTACGAGATAATCCTGCAATTTTTTTTTCACTGAATGAGTGAACCCTCAAGGTGTTTCAAGCTTAAGGTGTAAAACTGTTTTTTATCGGTCTGGGCGACGATTGCGGCTGTTTCGACGATCTGAAAAATTGAAAACCAGGCACATTCGTATCCGCAAGATGAGTCGACTATCTTCTGAACTGAAATCTCAATAGGCCCTCTAAATTTCGAGTCAATCGGTTAATCGGTTGCTGAGATATCTTGGTCCTAGGTTGCAAAAAAAATTCAATTTCAAGAAAGAAAAAAACAAGCGTTGAAAGTTTTTTTTTTGCAGTCTCGATAGAAATCTCAATAACTCCGATAATTTTGTTTATACGTTAACGATATTCGAAAAGATTATTTTCAAGGCCATAAAATTTACGAAAATGCAATAATCGAAGAACAGGCGACTCTCCCATTAAAAAAAAAAATAAAAAAAAAAAATAATAAAATTCTACAAAATTATTCGTATCGTTGAATTGCAGATTGCAACGACCAGTTCGTTGCATGTTGGATCGAGACGAGGATATGTTGATGACCGGTGGCAGACATCCATTTCTATTTCGTTACAAAGTCGGATTCACGAACGAAGGTTTGCTCAAAGTTGCAAAAATTGACATCTACAACAACGCTGGTTATTCGTCGGATCTGTCGAGTTCTGTATTGTCACGTGCCATGTTTCATTTTGAAAATGCCTACAAAATACCCGTGTCGAACGTTCGCGGTTACGGTTGCATCACAAATTTGCCATCGAACACGGCGTTTCGTGGCTTCGGAGGACCCCAAGGAATGTTCGCCGGTGAGAATATAATGTGGGACGTTGCCAATTATCTCGATCTCGACGTTGTCAAGGTAAAAAAAAACGTTTTTACGGAATATCGCGAATCGATGAAATAATTTTTTTTTTCGACTACGTGTCTGTATTGACCCTGGATCACCTTTGTGGGGTCATTCTTGTCCTTCCGAATTTTTTACAATGCTCCGTTGCAAGATTTTGAATATTTTTTTTTTTTTTTTTTTTTCGAAGACGTTTCAAAACCATTTTGAATTTTTTTTACGATGTAAAAAAATTTAAATATATTGAATAAAAATTGTATCGTTTAGTAGAAAAGTTGTATAACATTTCAGAATTTTTACAAAGTTTTTGGTGCACAATAAGTAGCAAAAAAAAAAATAATGCAATAGACACGAGTGACCCCAATACGTTTCAAGACCACTATGAATTTTTTTTACGATTAAAAAAAAATAAAATATATGAAATAAAAATTGTATCGTTTAGTAGAAAAGTTGTACAACATTTCAGAATTTTTACAAAGTTTTGGTGCACAATGAGTAGCCAAAAAAAAAAAATAATGCAATAGACACGAGTGACCCCATTACAGGCATCTGGGGTCAATAATCTTATCACAAAATCAACATAAATCTTTTTTCTCTCAAATTTCGTCGTCAGCTCGCGGAATTGAATCTCTACGATGAAGGTGACATAACGCACTACAATCAGCAACTCGTTCATTGCAACATAAAACGTTGTTGGAAAGAGTGCATCGCGTCGTCCAATTATGACGAACGAATCGTCGCGATATCACGTTACAACAAGTGAGTCAAACGACTTTTGCAAGCTCTCCAATATAAATTTATTAAAAAAAAAAGAAGAAGAAGCAAAGATTCCAACGATAAAAATTTTATCACGATGACTGAAGATATAATTTCATTGAATTTTTTCAACTCCCAGCTGAAAAAAAAAAAAAGGAAAATCGAAATTAAAACGCTAAACCATTTTCTTGTTTACAGAGAAAATAGATACAAGAAGAAAGGAATAGCCGTGATACCGACGAAATTTGGAATAGCGTTCACCGCGCTGTTTTTGAATCAAGGAGGAGCCCTCGTTCACGTGTACACCGACGGTTCGGTGCTGATAAGTCACGGTGGCACGGAAATGGGACAGGGTCTTCACACGAAAATGATACAAGTCGCGAGTAGAATACTCAAAGTTAATCCGGAAAAAATTCACATATCGGAAACAGCGACGGACAAAGTTCCCAACACGTCGGCCACAGCAGCTAGTGCCGGATCCGATCTCAATGGAATGGCAGTCATGGTTAGAACAAAAAAAATAAACAAGATTCTTACACAATATTTAAAGAAAAAAAGAAAAAAAAAAGTTGTAACAGCAAAATTTAAATTAATCTTAATCTTAATTTAATCAATTTTAAATAATAATTCAAACGAAATTTTTGCAACCAACGAGCTTCCAATTGTTTTTGAGGTTTTTATTTTTGTTCTTGACAAAATGATTCGTCATTTTAGTATCAGTGAAAATTTGCACTGTTATTAATTTGTATCGATCAATTTCCATGGGATTTATTTGTCGACCGGTTTCAGAACGCATGCAACAAAATAATGAGTCGTATAAAACACATAATCGATGAAAATCCGAACGCAACGTGGGAGCAATGGGTGGAAAAAGCGTTTTTCGCGCGAATAAGTCTGTCGGCGACCGGTTTCTACAGAACTCCGGATATCGGTTACTCGTTCGAGACGAATTCCGGAAATCCGTTCAATTATTTCACATTCGGGGTTGCCTGTACGGAGGTGGAGATAGATTGTCTCACCGGTGATCATCAGGTAAAGTGGAAGACAAACATCCAAGACAATATCGATTGTTCGATGAAATAATGAAATTGACAAAAATTTCAATGGTCGGTAAATAGTGATCCAATAAATTTTGCTTTCTCCGGACGAGTCCGATCATGTGTTTCTCATTTTCGATTATAATTCGAATATTTGAATATCAAATGAACTTATTCGACGTTTCTAAATCAATATTAATATACATATATATATTTTTTTTTGTTCAGGTGTTAAGGACTGACATTGTGATGGATTTGGGAAACAGTTTGAATCCGGCCATAGATATCGGACAGGTGGAGGGTGGTTTTGTCCAGGGATACGGTTTGTTCACCCTCGAGGAACTAATTTACTCGCCCACCGGAACCATGTACAGTCGTGGACCCGGAGCCTACAAGTTACCCGGTTTCACGGACATACCCCAACAGTTCAACGTTTCCCTGCTCAAAAATGCGTCCAATCCACGAGCCGTGTACTCGTCGAAGGTACAATTTTTTTTCCAGTTAAACCTTCCAATGGTCGAATAAATTCAACTGTTTTGCTATTGTTCAATCGATCAACCTCCCGAAAGTCCAGTCCCATCGATTTTTACCCCCGATTTTGGGAGTTTGATCCGTAAAACGATTTTCCGACGAACCTATGTTGAAAACGCGTCATTTCGCGCCTGCGTAGCGGACGCAAAGTGACCTATTTCAGTCCAGAGGCGATTGCGCATGCGCACTCAGCCGGCGGTGGATAATTTTTACATTTTATCCGACTTCGCCTCGAAAAAGCGTCATTTCATGCGTGCGTAGCGGGCGCAAAGCGACTGTTTTCAGTCCGGAGTATGAAAAAGCCTTCTTTCCGCCCTTGATAAGAAATATAATATTTTCAGTCCGTAAAACATTGTCGTTGTTGAAATGATATTTCAGGCTGTCGGAGAACCGCCTCTGTTTCTTGCGTGTTCAGCGTTCTTTGCTATTAAGGAAGCCATCAAAGCCGCTAGAAAGGACATGAACGTCACAGGACGTTTCAGACTGGATTCTCCGGCAACCGCTGCTCGTATACGCATGGCTTGCACCGATCATTTGACACAAAAGGTAATCGTAATTACGATTAACACTATTTCGATGTTATAGTAATTTAAAAAAAAAAAAAGTTAAAGCAAGTTTCAACATTTTTTTATACACAAAAAATGATGAGAATGATGAAATTGATGAAATTTTTTGTTTTTCTCACAGTTTCCAGTACCTGATCCAAAGAAATCGTGGAACATAGCGCCATAAAGTGTGATAAAATGATGATCAAAAGCTCGGACCAATTTTATAAACGTAGAATAGTCCTTATTGTGAATACAAAAATTTATTATTTTTTCATCGCATGTGAAAAATATATAACTGTGAATGTATAGTTCGGGATGAAATTCTCAAAATGCGATTGAGCATCACAATTCATTGGTGTGAATTATTTTGTGATGAGTGTTGCTGAATTATTGTTAAGCGTATAAATTGTGATAAACGAAAATAAATACCATGGTCGATGAATAATAATTGTAACACAAAACGGAAAGTTTGTTACCCGATTATATTTTAAAAGCGATCGAGTCACAGCCCTGGGGTTAGACTAGGATCATCGCCTGAGGATTGTGCGAGTGAAAATAATCATTCGAACTTATATTATTATATATTTTTCGTAAACTATGAATATTTATGGTACAATTATTTTCAATCATCGGATTGTTTTTCATTTCGATGGACAATCATCATACGCTACTTATACCCGACTTCTCTATCGTATCCAGCAGAGCTTGCAAATTTGTTTCGAATAGTTCGCAACGAATGGGCATTTCCAGCGAATAGAACGGATTTTTCAAAGCAAAGTCGGCGTAAAGTTCGTAAACTCTTTTGGACAAAATTTCCATGCCCGGTTGGGAAGGTTCGGCGACTAGCATGAACTTGACGCCCGTCAAGGTCTGATAACAATACAGTCTGAAAGTATCCGATTCGAGCACTTCGATTCCCGAACATCGCGGCTCGGGACTCAATTGACTGGCTATGGCGAACAACGGATAGAACATTGACGCGAGAAATATTTTTTCGTTGGTCGTCATTTTGGCGCGATTGAACTTTAACGTGAGTGGAAAATTTTTTTGCTGTTCCAACATGTCTAAGACGTCCCTACCGTCCTCCAGTTCACGACCGACCACCGGACTTCCGTTCACGGCTGTCAAAACGTGACCCACTGAAAAAACGAACGTTTAATTTTCGTTGTTTGACAATAAACTGTTTTTTTTTCTCGGTTTTTGGGGTTATATTACCGTTTATTCCATCTCGCTGACCGAAAGCCACGACGATCTTTTTGTTTTCGTAAACCAGCTTAACGTCCAGTGGATAAGAAAACATTTTTTCCGTCTCGACTTTTGGCACGTTGTGATCATGATTGAATATAAGACCACCGGATTTTGAAACTATGTAAACACCGTATATGACCATTTCGCAGTATCCGAGGTTAGGTTGGGGAAGCTTCAAACAACGAAGGACCAATGAAGACGAAAGCACTCTGTTATTTGAATTGGTCTCTTTAATGTACAGTATAACCTCTCAGTATTCGAAACTGGGATCATCAAGACAATGGAAGTAATTTAACAGTAACACAAATACATTAAACTGTTTCGCTACTGATCAATCGATTGACCTCCCAATAGCCCGATCCCGCCCATTCACAATATTTACATCAACGATTTTGGACACTTTTACTCTAAATTCCGAGAATTCCAGAGGTTTTACTGTACAACGCCTCTGTCGGCGTCACATCAAACAACAGGAGTTTAGACAAAATGGACCGTTAGCTTTCGTTCCCTGCCACTGGCGGCGTGGCAGCACCGGCTCAATTCTCGGAACGCTTAGAAGCTTGCATTTGCTTGCATCGCTTGCATTATAGATCTTCTGGTGTATCCTGTTGTTTGTCGTTAATTGCTGTATTTGTTATTAATCATTTGAGTCGTTTGCATTCGCGTTCCATAGTGATAACGCAAATACGTTATAATATACGAGAGAACATAACCATCATAATCCATTCACGATGGAGGAAAAAATCAGACGAATGGAGGACGAGATGGATAGGTTAGGAACGCTCCCAACAGCTCTCATGCACGATCATCACACATTTGCACATTATCTTACCTCTGTTTACCACATATTTCACAATCTGTTGCAGGTTCGAGGCGGAAATCGGAGGTCAAATGGTCACTCCCATGATAAGACCTGTTATAGGAGCGAACACTTACAGTCAAGTTGCGAGACAATTGGAGCAGCACGACATGCCGACGCCGGTGGTCGCCGCAGCCGCCGCGTCGTTGGCCTTTCCTCCGATGATGTTTCCGCCGCCTCCGCCACCACCTCCGCCTCCGCCTCAGGTGCCGTTGCTCATACCGCCGCAAGTGTCCAGACAAGGTTGGTACAACAGATCCCGAATTTTTGGTCCGTGTCGATTAACGAACTCTCAATGTCTGCATTTGGTTTTTATGAAGGCTGGTGTTCGTTCCTCAGGAAGCGTTTCGATAGCCAGTTATTCGTCGCCGGCTCAAATCAACAATCCCTACATGCAAAACGTATCGGAGTCGCGATCGAATTCCAAGAATTACGAACCTCCATCGGCGCCCATGATACGTCCCGAAATAATGGAACAAATTATAAATACCAAAGTGCCGGAGGAAGAGACGAAGAGAAAATCCAAAGCGAAGGGCGTAAGCACGGCCGCTGAGTTGGCTATAAGCCAGGGAAAAGCCAGTTCGATAATGGCCAACGCCAGCGCCGAAGACACTCATCCGAAGGGAAAGGGAAAGAAGAACAAGAAGATTATCAGAATGGCGGGTGGACAGACGTGGGAGGATCAGTCGCTTCTCGATTGGGACGACGGTGAGTTAACCTAACTTTTTACATGATTCGCTGTGAAAATTTTTTTTCCATAACAAAGTTAATGAAATTGTTCGACCCATCGATTCTTGCGATTTACAGACGACTTCAGAATATTCTGCGGAGATCTCGGCAACGACGTGACAGACGAGATGCTGGTGCGAGTATTCGGAAAGTATCCGAGTTTTCAAAAAGCCAAAGTCGTTCGCGACAAAAGAACTAACAAGACGAAAGGTTTTGGCTTCGTGTCTTTCAAGGATCCTCAGGATTTCATCAAGGCAATGAAGGAGATGAACGGTGAGTCGCGCTGCTTGATATTTTTTTCTTTCATTGTTTTTTTTTTTTTCCCTCATTCTTTGGTTTGTTTTACACAATTTAAACATTAAACATGTAGCATTTACAGTCAACATAAATCACGAGAATTTTTCGTGATTGCGAGATTCCAACGATTATGGTAATTATCCGATAAATTTCGCGTTAATTTGAATCCACGTTTGTTTAATTTTGTAATTCTCTCGTTCTCTCTCGCTCACACCTCGGCTTAACAGTACGAGAAGGGCTCGCGAGTCACTTGTTCGATGTGCGAGCGACGATTTCTCGAATTTTTTTTTATACAATCTAGATTCAACAATCATGAAGATCACATTCGTGTCGACAAATATATGAGAATTTTTTGTGGTGCTGGGATGTCGTTTCGTTCGTCGATAAATGTTTATTTCGCGATATATTTTTTTTTCGTTAAATTGAATTTTTTTTTTTAAATTTTTTTTTTACTTCCCGAGCGGTCCCCAACCGTACGATATAAAGAGTTGGGGTATTATCGAGTATTGTCTTCGTGGCTGACCGGAAGCCCCGTTGCGCAAAGCCACCCGATAATTCGGGTGCTTCGACGGTGGCGACGTCGGCGGTGGACCCTCGAACGATCGTCCGACGATCGGTTGCAACGTCGTCTTCGGCGCTGCCACCTCCGGCATTCCTGCAAACGTTGAAAAACGACTTATATACAACACACACACCGTAAAGTTTACAGAACAGTCCTAGGACAATAAAAAGTTCCTGACTCAACTCTGTTGGACGGTTAGAATTTTTTTTTCCCATCGTTTCGATAATATGCATCCCCAATTTGTTCAATTTATTTTTTTTATTGGAAATCGTTGATACTATATTTATGAAAAGTTGGTCTAAATAGTCCTAGGACGATAAAGTCTCTGAGTCAACGCTGTTGAGCGGTTGGATTAAAAAAAAATAGTTTCGATAATATTCATCCCAATTTTATTAATTTATTTTTTATTGGAAATCGGTTGATTCTATATTTATGAAAATAATTGCAGAAGTATTTATTCTTACCGAATATCATTTTTTTTTAAATAGTATTTATTTTTAACAAATTTGCTTATATATATATTAAATAAGATTCAAGGACGTTGCAATGGAGTTGACGTTTAACGTATAGCACGAATCGTTTGATTTTACTTACCGGTATTGGCATGATTACCACGAGATGGATGTGGGTTCATGTACAGAACGGAGAATGGCAAACCTCCGGGACCCCAACTGCGCGACATGAAAACGTCCTTTTTCACCGGTCTCGGTGAGATTTGTCGAACTATGGGGGATGGCGATCTGGCTGCCGGTACCAAAACCGTACTCTCATCCTTCCATCCGTCTGTTCTTGAATCCCCTTCGCGATGAATTTCTCGTTGATTTTGCAATCTGAATTTCGTTTTTTTTGGATTTGAAGAAAAAAAAACATTTTTTTTTTTCAATTAAAAACGAATTGCATATTTCACGTACTTTAGGAGTGATGAAAATATTGTGTAAATGTAATTTGTTCAAAACTTCGGTAATTATTCAGAAAGTGGGGACCACTTTGATTTTTTTTTCAAAGACCAAGTAATTTCATTTAATAAATATGTTGGGTGGTTTCACGCGATTCGAAGGTCACTGATGTAACTACAATTTTGGGATTTTTACGGTCTTTGAGAGTTGGGGTAAGTTAGATCAGTTTGGTATTTTCGGGTTTTTTAGGTTCTTCGGATTTTGTGGCTAAATAAATAAATAAATAAATAAATAAATAAATAAATAAATAAATAAATCAATAAATAAATAAATAAATAAACTAACCGAACTTACCCTAACTCCTAAACCAACAACTCATGACTTTATTGTACTACCTTCAAACTCGTGACTGGGGTCCGAATGTACCCCACGCTTTTCTCGATGATATCCTGATGATCAACATGCCAAATTAAAAAAAATGTAGTCGATGAAAAACCCATTTGAAGACTGAAAAAAAAACGAATGAAATCCGGAAAAAGCCAATTTTTTTTTCAGAGTTCTCGTGGGGTTCGTTCGGACCCCAGTCACGAGTTCTAGAGTTAAGAACCGAAAAATTCGATTTCCTTAACATATGTTTAACATATATGTGTACGAAATTACGGAGAGCCGCCTCCATGACATATTTCAATCCGAAGGGGAAACAAAGTGGTGTCCCCCCACTTTCTTCGTGATTAGTGAGAAGGTCGATCGTACCTGGGACTGTTGGGCGATTGTTCCTGAAGTACGTAGGCCTCGTCGTTGCGGGTAACGGGGACAGCGGTCAACCATTCCCAGCAGCGTTCGCCGATCGAACAGGGTTGCGATATAACGGGGGTGGGAACGTTTTCCATCCAAGGTTTCATCTCGAGTTCCGGATCGTACGGTGCAGCGTTTATCGTCGTTGTCAAAAGTACATTGAACGCCATGACAATGAGAAACTTTGTTCCCACTGGCATCGCGATTTTTTTATTTCTTCGTTGCATGTTCGTTCGCTTTTTTTTCGTTTTTTTTTTATTTAGCTTCGTTCGTGATTTCTTTGTTTGGAGATTTTCCCTGGGGAAATTTTTTTTGATGTGACGATGGGGAGAGAGAGCTTTTGTCAACTGCGAACATGAAAATTTATCGATCGTTCGTTAAACAGTCGGCAATTATTGTGTATTGATTTTTGGGTTTTTTTTTTTGTATTTTTTCTTTTTTAATTTTCTTCAAGGTCACCGAGTTTTTTTTATTAGGGTTGGGTAGCAATCTGGGAATCCTTATGGCGACGGTCTGCTCGTACGTCTGTCCGGTGTCACAGTTTTCCCACTCTCCAATTGATACAGTCGGACCTCGTGATAAGAGACCAAAAGCCCCCAGGGGGAAGAGTTTTTCTCGGAAATCGCGTACCTCCGTATACGAGTTCGAGTCGAAGTGGTGGAAGCGCTCGAGCGAGAAACTGGGGAAAGTCTCTTATTGCCGAGTCTCTTATTTCGAGGTCGGACTGTACACCTACTGACACGAGTTTTGGTATACGGATGTGGATTTATGACCCAAAAAGAGAAATGATGAGATTTTTGAGGAAAAAAAATATTTTCGACACCCCTCAAATATATTGAAGGGGGTGGTCGACAATTTTTTCCCTAATAAACCCATCGAGTGGGTAGTCTTTAAACAGGTCTCCTCAAATGCAACGAATATCGTTCAACGACTTTTCGATTTCAACCCTTCAGTCACGAGATATTTGCTTTCAAAGTCGTTATCGGACTGCCCGTCTCCCTTCCCCCTCTCTAATTTGTAAACTATCGATGCAAAAATTCGGAAAAAAAATCCATAATGTTGATTACAATCGGTACTTTCAATGAAAATTATAACAAACACTCTGGCGAAAAATTGTTGATGAAAAAAATTTATAAATAACGTTTTTTTTTTTTTTTTTTACGTTGATACAGAGCGGTCAAAGAGCTCACCGGCTCAACGTGACAATTATTTGCAAAAAAAAAAAAAAAAGAAAAATTCAAAAGTATTCGTCACCGACTCGTAGATCCTCGCTGTTTACGCGGCCAAGAATTTCGGTAATGCCCGTGGCTATTTATAACAAACAATATTGTTATATTTAGGTGGATTTGCGGTATATTTGTGAGGATCGACGTGGGCGGGTCGAATCGGTGTGGCTACTACGTGGCAGAAAGAAATAAAAAAAAATATTAAAAAAGAGAAAAAAAAAACTTGATCGTTTTTGTGACAAGATCTATGGATCTGTGAGCCCGCGTGGTTTCGATGAAATCATCGCTACCGAAAACTAACGTGTTCGATAAAAAAAAAAAAAGAAACACGTCACGTGGTCGCTCCATAATTTGTTCCCGGTTGCTCCTTTCAATTTTTATCATTTTTTAAAAAATCTGATTTATTATTTTAGCTTTTATTTTGTGTTTTTTTTTTTTTAATTTTTTTTAATTTTCGAATTATAAGATAAAGGTCGTGGTTAGTGAATATCAGTGTGAGAAATAGACAATATTTCATTTCTTATTTTCTGTTTATCATCGAAAAGCTGTCATCTAAAAATATTAATGACAGGATAAACGTTATTATTGAATGTCAGTAACTGATTGCCCGAAAAGTCGTTCGATTCTAACTAGATTTACAGTACAAGTACTCATTGAGACCATAGAACACGATTCTCAACCCGCAAGACAAAGGTCTAATGAAAAAAAAAAATAAAAAAATAAAAAAAAATAAAATAATAAAAAAATAATTTATTTATTTGGAAATAATTTTTTTTTCAAATCCTAAATTTCTGTTCTATTCTGACAAGAACCGTTGGGCTCACACTTGATGCACGATTACGTCTAAAAATAATCAAAACTGCAATGAAAAAAAAAAACTTTCAATTATAATTGTCGTGAAAATGATTTTGATGCTAGTTTTTGTTGAGTGAGGAAACTTTTCGCGTGGTCGAGTATAGAATTTATCGTGTCGTGGATCAAGTTAATCGTGTGACGAAAGCTTTTTTTTTTTTTTTTTTTTTGGCGTTAGGGTCGTGTGGCAATATACTCATAATTGTGAGTCGTTCGTGAACTCGACACGGTGTCACATCGAGTAATGAAACGAGGATTTGGTACGGATGAAAATGAGAAATATTTCATTTATTTTCGTGGAAAATCTCGATCCCCATAAATCTCTCTCTCTCTCTTGTGTGTGTGCTATGTGATGGGGTCAGGCTTGGACCACGAACGAACGATTTTCACAATGTGAGTGGACGTATTAGAGTAACCTCATTGGGTTAACGTGTCAAGCTCTATTGAATCTCTGGATTACATCCGACTGCACGAACCCCAAAACTTTTCTCACATTCGATTCTTCCAATGTCGCATCGTTATTGCCGTCCCACAATCACCATTGCATCAAAAACTCATTCTGTGTTTCATAATTTTCTTACTTTTTATCACACAGTCGATGAAAAAAAAAATTAATTGGGTTGTTAAAAAAAAATTTTCACATCTAGAAAAATGTTTCAACTAGGCTTAGAATTGTTTGTGACAATTGTTGATTGTTAATTTTGATTGCAATTCAAAGTTGCTGGGGTGAATTTTTTTTTTTTTTCATTGTAAAAGATGAAACACATCATTACGTGTTTCATCTTTTTCTCCCTTTTTATCACACAGTCGATAAAAAAAAATGATTGGGCTATAATAAAAAATGTGTATATCTAAAAAAATGTTTCAACTAGGCTCAGAATTGTTTGTGACAATTGTTGATTGTTAATTGTTAATTGTCATTGCAATTCAAGTTGCTGGGGTGAATTTTTTTTTTTTTTTCATTGTGACTAAATCCCAATTTTACTGAAGTGTGACTGAGGAGGGTCGAAGAAAAAATAAATCAGGGGCTTCATTCTTACACGGATGAAGTTGATCGGATGATTGCCGCATACCATCGGTGTACACGACTGGGAAGTACTTCTTTCAATATTTTTCTCATATAAAAGCTCAATGGAATGCAGTCAAGAGTTTTTCCCATTCATGCAAAATTTTATTTTTCAAGACTTCTGTTGATTTTTTTTTTTACCGTGCAGGCCCTTGTACGAACGTTTGCGACGTAAGCTTTTTTCATTGCTTTCAGAAAGTAGTCTTCGCTTTCGATAAATCCGTCCAAAATGGAATACGTATATTAAATTTTTTTTTTTTTTTAAGTTTACTTTGATTTTTTTGAAAAGAAGACTCGGTCTTTTTCATGGACTGTTGGTCGATTGCATCGACGAAGTACGAGCTTCTACAAGCTTCGGTATTCATTACATTCCTCTCATGCTCCAATAACTTTTGAACATGTATGTATATATATTTTTTTCATTTATACCGATTCGATTGAATTAATCGGGATATTGTGACGACAAAAGGGGTGTATTATGTGATGATGGCGCGTGGATAATTATATTTTCGGATTATATGAACACGAGATGAATAATTATATATAAACCATATATGAAACTGGGCATGTATAGTATATATATATATATTATATATATATATTAGACTGGCCGTTAAAAAACAGATTTTCGATTTTCCTTCGGAAATCTAAAGTTGACTTCGTAGAACAAATGTCATCTACATTTGAGCCCCTTATCGTGATGCTAAGGGGTGCCTCAATTATGTTTATTATTATTTTCATCGACTTTTTTTTTTTTTTTTTTTTTTTTTAAGTTGAACGATCTGAAGTTGATCTCAAAGAGAACAAGTTCTCAAAGTTTCAGCTCTCTATCTCAATATTCAGGCGTGCCCGTTAGTTTTTTTTTACACTGATATAAATAATAATAATAATAATAATAATAATAATAATAATAATAATACATAAACCACATAGTCTCTATAAAGACTATGTATAATTTTTTCAATTGAAAAGAAATGAGAAAAAAAGAAGAAAGAAAAAACGAGAAACAAAAAAAAGTAAATTTACAAAAATTATTCGAAAATCGGTAGCACCGTATAAAATAAAAAAAGCGACAATTCCACCGGGTTAGTCTCGTTGTCTACCCGTGAATGTGATCTCTAGTCGTAAGGATTTAACCCTCCAATGCCTCTGACCGCCTCCAGGCGGGCTACACCTTACGAGTCATTACACGTGTCGTTATCATTTTTTTCATCGGAACTGCTCAGCCCTGATTATAGTCGAAGGATCAGTGTTACTTTTTGGCGTTCGCCACGTTGTCCTGGTGCGTTCCGTTTCCGAGCAACTTCAATTCAACGACAAAATTGACCGCGTAAACACGAAAATAAATATTTTTCTCCAAACACGACTCACGCATGTAAATAGTAATTTTGACAAAAAATAAAATAGTAATTTTGGTCGAATCGTTTGAAAAAAAAAAAAAAAAAAAATGGGTGAGTGGTTAGAAGTGTGTTCTATCGAATGGCGAAAGAGGTTTCAGACTTTCAATGATTCTTCTGTAAAATATTTGAGTTCGCTTTTGTGATTGATTGACGAAAATTGAAAAATGAGGCATTAGAGGGTTAACGTTCGAAGGATTATCGTGCATTGAGCGAAGGCACGATAGGTCTGACAACCACTTATCGCTTATCCAATCTCTAGTCTTTATGGTACATTAAAAGCTGCTGTCAAGTACAGAATTTTCCAAATTGTAACGAAAATTTGATACAGCCGGGTTACGTGTGGCATGGAAAACAAAGGTTAAACAATGGAAGCGTGGAAACAAAAGAGCGAGATGATACGAGTGAAGTTCGACATTATATTACTTGTGCTAATGAAGTTGATGGAGGTTACATAATGTGCTCGAAACAATTCGCAGTTTGATTCAGAATAGTTATTGGAGTTGTGTAATGTCGAAATTGTATGGCAATGTCATAATTGACGAGGGGGAAAAAAAATTACATTGATGAAAATGTATCAACTACTTTGATGGCAATCAAACATTATCAGTCAATGGCATTGTTAATTGATAAATTACATTCTACAATTTAATAACTTTTGAATTTTCGATCCGACTATCACAGGAATGCAACATTTTCACCCTCGTGATTTAATACAAGAGGGTGAAAATCTTCACAACACTTCATCACGAGTATTATATATATATAGATATATATATATGTATATGTTTTATGCATTTCTATTGACTTGGGACTAGACTGAGTCCAAGTATTCAACGGTGCTTCTGATAATTGTTTTTATTTGTTTATTTTATTATTTTTTATTATTGTTTTTTTTTGTCATATACATTGAAAAAAAAAATTGGAGTTGTATAATTGTTCAAATTTATACACTGTTCGCTATTGGATTGGCAATACTTATTCTACGTTTTGTTTTATCGAAATTTTATGGTAATACCATAATTAAATAATAATAATAATAATAATAATAATAATAATAATAATAATAATAATAATAATAATAATAATAATAATAATAATAATAATAATATAGCAACGCCTTTAATCACAATCAAAAATCAAAATTCAATGACATTGGAAATTGATAAATCACATTCTTCAATTACATACATTTTTAATTTTCGATGTGCCAATTTCAATGCAACATTGTTATAATCATGGTTTTATGGAAGAGGGTGAAAATCTTTACTCCATTCAATGACGAGTCTATTTATTTATTTATTCATTTAAAAATTATTTTTTTTTATCTCCAATGAAATTGACGTCCAAGTATTTTACGATGCTTCGGACAATTTTTCCGACCAATTATACAGAAAGTGGGCAGCAACTCTGATTTTTGTACATTCACGTATATTCCAGACGACACGTCACTTACCATGAAAAATCAGAATTACCGTTCACTTTTCGTATAATCATATTTTTATCATAACAAAACATTGAAAAAAAAATATATATATATAGACATTGAAACTGTCGGGAATTACCTTTCGAAGATTTTTGCTGTCTTTCCTTCTTATTTCTGGTTCTCGTTCGTTTATTCTGCGCGCGGTGAGTTTAAAACGAAAAAAGAATCACTGATTAATTCACGACACCTTTGAACGTTACAATCGAATGGTTGGGGTCGTTTGTCGATTTGTCGCTGATAGATCGATGTCGAATTTAAAAAGTGGCAAGAGAGAGAGAAAGAGAGATGAAGAGTTAACTCGGACTTTACCGCGAAAAACTTTTCGGATCGAATCCTTATTTTTTTTTCTATATTTCTGTTTTTTTTTTTGTTCGTTTCCGTTCACCGTTGGGGTTACTGAGACGGAATGACGCGAAACGCCTGGCGTCTCGGTACTCATTCAACCCCCTACCCCCATACTCGTGCTTCCGAAGTCACATCCCACCCCCCACCCCCCACCAAACCGTTGGCCAATCACGATCTCGTATCCGAACGGTAAACCCCTTAATTTTTACGGACGATTTTTTTTTGTTTTGTTTTTTTTTATTTTTTTTTAGACAAAAATTTGTCGATTCGATGATTTTCACAGAATTCATGATTATCGGAAACCTGAATTTTGTCAAAGTAATACGTGTCATTGATTCGTATATTTTGTACCAGTTAACACTTGAATATTCATATGAGAGTCGAAGAGGGCGAATGAAGTATTTGAAAAAAATGAGAAATTATAAAAATTATGAAAAATTAGAAATAAATGAGTTTATTTCATGCATCGTGTGGGGTATCATTTGAAAGGGATTGTTATGTGGAATGCAAAAAACGTATATTAATATTCTTTTTTTTTTTTTCATAATTTTTAACAGCATATTTGCGAAAATATCGTGAGATGTATGCGATGTTAGAGCGTTGACCCTCCCCGGCCCCTTAATTCTGTAACTAGTGGTCCTAGAATTTAAACTAAATCAGGGAATATTACGTTTTGCTTGAAGTTTAGCGGAAAAAATTATGACGAAAGTCCTGGGTCTCGTAGATTTCTAGAAACTGATGTTACAAACGTTGTTGCTTATATTATTTTACAATATTTATTGTTTGTATTATTCTACTAAATTCATTGCTTGTATTATTAAACAAATTTATTGTTTTCATTATTTTAAATGTATTGTTTATATTATTTTACAACATTCATTGCTTATATTATTTTACAAAATGTATTGTTTATATTATTTCACAAAATTTATCGCTTACATTATTTACAAACTTATTGTTGATACCATTTTACAAACTTATTATTTTTCTTTTCTTACTAGACTGAGCTAGCAGATGCCCCCCCCCCTTTAAATAGTCAATTGTCGTATGCTTCATTCACAAAAAAAGGGAAGAGGTTGCTACAAAAAGTAATATGAAAAAGTAAATATGGTACAAAACTCTATGCTCGTGAGTCAAAGTCCAGTAAAGGGTCCGAGTCTCCCACAGTCCGAGTCTCCCACAGTCCGAATCTCCCACAGTCCGAGTCTTACTCAGCCAATCCAATTAGTAAGTAACTAGGGCCAGTAAATAACCAATTAGTATTAACCAGGGCTCACTCAGCATTGTCAGCGGGCTCGCTCGAGTCGAGTAAGACTCAGACCGTGGAAGACTCGGACCCTCCCCCAAGTTTTTTTCAATCGTTGCCTTTTTTTTTTTTTTTTTTTTTTTGTGTCTCTATCTACATGTCGTGTGCCAACCGCTATATGGAGTTGGCCACTTGGCACTTTTACTTTTGTTCGTGGTGAATCAGACGAGGAACATTCTTTCGTGGGCGACGAACGCGAGGAATGCGAAATAGCCCGCTGGACTTTTGACGGGGTAAGATTTTTTTTTTTTTTTTTTTTTTCATTTATTTTATTTTATTTTTTCAAATTTTTTTTTATCGAGACCGCGCTCATCGAACGGGTGCGTTGGACCATGAAGAATGTCACCGATATTTGCAACGAATACTTCGGAAATTTTACTCAATTGTGATAGGCTGTAAAATGTTTCTTTTTCGGACCGGTGAGATCTTGAAGATCCGAAAATTTTATTGGCTTTATTTATTTTTTCAAATTTTTATAAATTTTATTTTTCAATATTTTTTTTTCAACCTCGCCGACATTGATACCAGATATGGGCGCATTTGAGTGAAAAGAAAACGTATTTAAATACAGGTGTAAATACAACTTTTTTTTTCACTCTGTATTTATTTCCAATTTAAATGCAAAATTATTCATTACTCGGTATTTATTTCGGGAATGAAAACAAAAATTCTATTTCACTCACTAATGAGTTCCGGAATAAATACAAATTATTTTTTCTTTTTTCACCCTGTATTTATTTCCGAATTACAAAATTAAATTATTTTTTTTTCATAAATACCAATTTTATTTCTTTCACTCAGTATTTAACGATTCTACAGATCTTCAATCGATGATAAATAACTGAGTGAAAAAAACGTTGTATCTAATTTTTTTTCTATATTGATATCCACTCTCGGTCATGTGATAATTTTTTCTTCCGCGTTTCACGATGCTTCACGATTTTGCCGGGTGAAAAGCGTGAAAAAAAAGATGTGTGAAGACGTGGCCCAAAGTGCGTGTGTGGGGGTGGGGGGTGGGAAAGGTTTTTTTTTCTTCGAAGGAATGCCGGTGACGACGCCCACGCGTTTTGACGAAACGCTTGGAAAACCGTAGATACCGTCGTACGTACGAACCAATCGCTTTGGACCCGTGAATATAACAAATCATGGTTTGATTTCGTGTTTGTGTGACGTAAATCAAGCACGATGGTTTGTTTTTTTTTTAAATTTTTTTTATTTTTTTTTGCTGACAAAACGACGGTTATAGAGCGGTACACTTAAGGCGGGTGATACTTCATGGATTTAATGGGCCGTGAAGTTCGAAGGTCACATACTCGACTGTGCCATTTGGGGAATCGCGAAAATCTGGGATCGACGGCCCTTTTAAGGTTTCAAGGAGGGATTCCCGGTTTTTTCCCCATAAATGAGCTTTTCGTTTTTTTTTCTCGTTTTTTTTTTCTTTTTTGATTGATTAATTTATTTTATTTTATATTTGTGTGATAATAAAAGCTTTCAGTGTGGACATATGTGGGACAGAGGGTGTGTGTAACGATCAAACATGAACTTTCATTCGTTATTGAAAAACCGACCGATCGTCGTAATTGTTCGGAAGTATCCAATTGATTGACTCTATATATATATAATTCATCGATGGCAACGTCACGTCGATCGAATGCACTTGGAATAATTATGGAAAATGAGTGAACTCTGATTTGCGCATATATTAAAAGATTTACGAGCCTGTAGCAAATTCATGGATAATTGATTAATTGTTTCTTCTTCTTTTTTTTTTTTTGTTACGTCGATAAACGTAAATTTTCGGTAATTACATAATTTTGGTACTTGGGAAATTTCGTCGGGGTTGCGAAAATGATGAATCATTGAACGGATATATGAGTAATGTTTGAGGTACCTGGTCGATGAATTCTGTGAATTACGTCCCGGGTGTAACCTTGCATCACTGACTAAAATCACACTCCTGATTCGCCACCCTCGAATTTTTATATTCAGAACAAACAATCATAGTCCACGTTTATTTATTCATTCATTTAATTATCCATTTTTGTTTTATTTTATTTGTAACATTTTTTAATTTATTTATTTATTTTTCAAATAAAATTTAGCAAAGTCTAAACTTTGACGCGGCATTCGAAATAATAATTGTCGTAATTTGTGGTTGACGCGATTATAATTTCGATAAATTTTTTTCGTCTATGGGAATCATAATCCATTTTTGAACTTCGGGCCTGTCCCTTTAATCAATGGAAATATATTTACAAATTTCATTAAATTGCAATTTATTATTTATCGTCCTGATCCAGCGAAAGACTTTTTTTTTGGTTAAAAATATCAAAGAACCATCACTGATGGTACCGAAAAATTTATAAAATCGAGTTAAATATTCAGCTGAAAGTTGTAAAATTATCGCAACAATATTGCTCCACATGGTTTTTCGTTTGACAATCAAGCTAGTTTCGTTCGCATAATATTTCGACCGGACTTTCGGGTACTCGGTCCCGGAGAATAGCCACAATTTTGCGGTAACAAGAAAATTCGATCATCATCGACGTAACTTCACACGTGCAATGTCGCCGACTTTGGGTTCGAAACCACGTAACTCGTGACCGAACATATTTTACGACAACCGAGAATCGAACGAATTTTATTGAAAGTGCTTAAATTCCACGATGATACGTAAAAACGAACTTCAACTTTTGCCAAGCGTTTCACAGTTAAAAAAAAAAAGAAGGAAGAAAGAAAAGAATGTAAAAAAAAAACCACGACTGCTAGCTCGATAATTCAAAAATGAATTACTTATTTTTAATTACTTAATATAATATTTAATTACTATAGTGATGAGTGTGAAAGCATTTATCGAGAGCTTGAGGTGTTGGGCAACTCTCGGTCGGTAACACCAAAAACTGTAAACCATTGTTCTCGGCCACGGTTCATAATTGCGACGAGATTCGAGAACGTTTGACTGGTCCCCGAGATTCGTCGGTAAACCGTTCTCGTCTTTTATACGACGGTTCAATAGTTTCGGAGAATAATGGATTTCGAAGATTCAGCTATCTCCCTCGCTATTTGAGAAAGATAGAGAGAAAGAGAGAGAGACAGACGATAGGTCAGCACATCGCTTTGGTAAACCGACTTTGCCATAAACGAGCACGTATTGTATTTTATAGAAAATCAAGATGCATTCATTTACTCGGCTGAAAGTTTATCGTCAACAAAACGTGACATTGTGCGAAATATGAGAAAATAAGGTTTAATTTTGATCTCGAGAGGCTGTGCGTTCTCCACGGATGAATCCAGTAAGACTGGCTGGAATAAATTCTGTGGGCGGTAAAACTTTTGCCAGATCGGTTCAAATTATTGTCTTTGATTCTCAAAAGTGCTGAAAAGCTCTGAAAATATTTCTCAATTCGTGGAACGAACAATTTCGAAAAAAAAAATTGTTGTATGGCAATATTTTTTTTTTTTTTTCATGAAACTTTGAAAAAATTATATTTGATACATTTTTTTTACAGTCGGGACTGAGACTGTGCTATGAAATATATTTAAAAAACTACAAAATACAATAAAATACTATGAAATATACTAGATAAATATTTTTATTATTTTTTTCACGCGTTTGATTAGTTATTGCTAAATTTTTTTTTATAATTATAATATTTTATAATTCTATCATAAAGAAAAACGCTTGAAAATAATGTCATGCATTTTTCCAAATTTAAAAACTATTTTTACTACACTTTACTGTAGAAATTTTGATAAGGCAGGGTCGATCCGACTCCCCTATCAGGAATGCCCTTTTTTGCACCTCAAAGCCAGGTTTTCAGGTGCAAAAAAAGCGTTTCAGAAATGATTGGATCGCCCATGTTTTACACAAACAATCTTCGAAAACGCGATAAATTTTTCGTGTCATGAAAATGTATGAATTGAAGAGTGTTTTTTTTTTTTGTTTTCGTGCGTGTTGCAGGAAGATACGTTGGATCGAGACCGATAAAATTGCGAAAGAGTTCGTGGAAGCAAAGAAATCTCGAGACTGTGCGAAAAAAGGAAAAGGACAAGCAGGCCCTGATCGGTTTGCTGACAGGACGGTGACGCGATGTCAACAGTTGGCGCCTCGTTTCGGCATCCCGATGGATCATCGAGACACCCAAATGGCAAAATTTTCCATACGTGACGATCTTCGATTCACCCAAAATCATCATTCGTTAACGTTTAATTTTTCTATTCTTTTTTGAAATTGTAGATTCTCACTTCATTAATCTCCGACGAAAAGAAGAAAAAGGAAAAAAAAAACAAGATATAACGTGTAACTTGTACAAATTTTCACACCCCAAGCTGGTCTCCATCGGTCAGGAAAACTTCGGCAACGAATCAATCCGGCAACGAGATTTGGCTTGTCGAATAAAAAAAAAAATTATTTCCGAAGAAGGAAATTAACGCATCCTAAATAAATAAATAACTAAATAAATAAATAAATCTATGGGCCTCTAATTGTGTTTTCATTCAATTCTCGCAACGACGAAAGAAATAAGATTTTTGTTTTTCATTTTATATTATTTTTCGAATTTAAGAGATTAACGTGAATAGTTATCAATGCAATGTTTGTTTTTTTTTCAGAATTAATTCGTTTTAAGAATTAATCACGAGTCGATAGATTTACGAAGAAACACATGACTCGCTCTTAAAAACTTCTTTTACTACCCTATAAAAACATTTGAAGTTGCAGGATCCGCCATTTGTGTAGACGGAGAAACAATTGAATGATCGGGCACGTCAGTTTCTCGGAATAATTGTCAAGTGGGTTAATTAATATTAGTAAACGTGATTGGGTAAGCATCGTGCAGTTTACGGATTTCGCGGTGAAGATTAATCCACGGGGCCGGATCAAAGGTCGTCAATGGCTTCGACGGTCGGGGAGAATGACGAAGCAACTGGCGAGAACGAGACAAATCCGCTTGGGGTGAGCATACGAAACTCGAAGACATTCGTCTAATCTCGTTGATCACGTTTTCGCGAGGAATATCGCGTCTTGTCATTGTTGCAACAATCGAAATTCCAGTCTTTCCATTATTGCAATAATCGAAATTCCAGTCTTTTTAACCCCTACGTGGGCAAACAAATTTTTCTACGTCGATTTGCGACCGAGTAAACCGGTTAACCACCTCCGAATCATTGTAAATCGATTCGTTTCAGTGAATAAACATTTTTATAAGTGATCGAGCTATATTTAAGGTGTGTTTATTTATAAACCTATTCCTAGGTGCCGATGAAATATTTATTGACATTGACTTTGATTTACATGTGGATATAAAAAATTTAAAAAGGTATCTAGTGGGTAACCTGGTTGCACACTGGAACTACCCGTACTTCGATGTCATTTTTCTGAAGCAAAAAAAAAAATGGTACAAGTAGAGTAGTGCGAATCGGTGGACTTGTCCACCTCTGAACAAGAAACCCTGCAAGACAGACCAACTATGTATTCAATGTTATAATAATAGCAGCTTATAGTTAATCACTGGATAAGCAATGTATAAAAAAAATTGTTTTTTCGAAACACAGCGATGACAATGTGTTCATAAAGATTCAAACTTCCTAGATCCCCGAAGGCTTGGGTCGAAAAAAAAAACAAATTTTTTGAAAAAATTACGAGCAAATATGTGACGAGGTAAAAAAAAAAAAAAATTCTACGTGCCGAACTTCATTACCTATCCGTGCATATTGTGTCCAAATTTTGAAGGAATCGGTCAATCCGTTATCTAAAAAAAAATTGGGAATCGACTTTGAAAAAGTTATTTTACGCCGGCCGGAATAACAGCGCTCCGATTCACTATACATTCGAACAAAAATTCGTCAACGTACCTCAATGTATGTACTTTCGAATGAAACCAACTTGAATTCAATCGGACGAATAGTTTCTGAGATAATAATTCCCAAAATTCACGAACAGATGCACCCCCTCAACGAAATTCCAATCAAATGACAATTGTATTTTTTCTTCGAGGCTTACGAGGGTGAGAGAAACGATCGGGGCGAGAGACACGGTAAAGGCAAAACAATTTTGCCAAACGGCGATATGTACGTTGGCGATTATTGCAAAGGCATGCGTCACGGTAAGGGTCTTTACGTGTTCAAAAACGGTGCCAGATACGACGGGGAATGGCGACGTGGCGTGAAATACGGTCAAGGCACTTTTTGGTACCCCGATGGCACGCGTTACGAAGGTACGTCACGGAGGTCAATTGATCAATCGACCAAATCACTCAAAACAAAAAATCATTTTAACTTGAAACTTGCAATTTGCTCCTTTTTGAATCGTAGTAAGTTGCACAAAGTTCTTCTGGGAGGAAGCATTTTTTTTCTTCAATTCTTTGGTTTTTTCATAGAGAAATCGTTATTCGTTAGCAATTTTTGAAAGAAATTTGACAAATTAAAAAATAAATAAATAAAACAAATCAGTACCAAAAGATGCAAATCAATTGTTACGTCCAAGATGACATTTTGAAGGAGTGTATTACACTCTCTTCGAATTAAAAATGATTCCCAATCGGTCGATGCTTCAATTTTTCAAATATATGATGTATAATTAATTAAAAAATCTATTTTGTTTCGGATAGATTTTTTTTCTTCTTTATTTTCACAAACTGACGAAATTCGATGAGAATAAACGACGAAATTGTTCGAGCACACATTATTATGATGAAAAAACCCCATTAATTAATTAGAAATCGGATGTGAAAGAAGATGGAAATGAATAATGAAAAATATAAAAATGAATTGTTATAAAAGACACATGAGAGATTTATAAAAAATAAAGAAACGAATTAGAAATGCAAATGGAAATTTGTACGAGATTACTTCTCGTACATTGTTTTTGTGTAAAGTTTATGATTGAAATATGTGAAAAATAACGCAAAGGCGATTGGAAACGCGACACGAGATACGGTTTCGGTGCATACTACTACGCAAATCGGGACTTTTACGAGGGAGGTTGGAAAAAAAATTATCGCCACGGGCTTGGAACTTATGTCTACGCAGCCACCGGCACAAAGTTCATGGGTACGTGGATCATGGATCGCATGGAAGGACCAGGCCAACTCGTTCATCCTCGCCATCGTTTTCACGGATTATGGAAACGCAACTTGGTAATTATTCGCTTTGTCGATCTCTCGCCGACTCCAAAGGACATGGCTCGCTCATTCTACCAGGAAATTTCATTAAAAATCCACTTCAGCGTGATCCTGTTGCACATCGTACGAAATATTTTTTGTGTTATTTTGAATTAATTGTTTTCCTCATTTTTTTCCTAATGCGAGAATATTGACACAAATCCAACGAACGATGATAATTCATGTTTATATTATGTTCCAGATTTAGCGATAATAGAAGTTTAACTTATTATTAAACAATATCGGATGGAAAATAAATGATAAAATCAATCGATAATTTTTGTGACAAAAATACTTTCGTATTGGAAATTCATCTTTTATCATTTTTTTCAATGCAGAAGCCGTTCGAAAAATCTGTAAAAATTCTGGAATACTTCTTAGAGTTTATATTTTATAGTCCAATAGGTTTTTTTCTCGTGGTTTGTTGGAAATTAATTTTTTTCATAAATTGAATTAAACTGAAATTTAAATTAAATAAAATCGACGAAAAAAAAAGTTTCACTAAAAAATTCACATCTCAGTCAAATATCGACATAAAAATGTCACACTTTTACAGTTGAAGATACAAATGCATATTCTTTCAGAAAAAAAATAGTGCACAAGTGGGTTGCTTCCAAAAAGCACAGTTTTTTTTAATTCAAAACTATACATACACGTTTTATCAAATAAAGACGCATAATTTTTTTTTTTCAATTTTGCCAGCCATACGGAATTGGATGTTACGTATTTGGAAATTCCTGTATGCAACACGGTCACTATATCCACATAAACGATCCAAATTACAAACCCGTCGATGGGGATGCGGATGCGGTAATTATACATTTTATTTCTGAAATACTTTTTTTTTAATTTTCTTTTTTATTTTTGTTTTGCAAACTTTCCAATCGACGTGGTTATCACACGTTGTCGCAACGAATTTGTACGATCCACGGGACATTTGTAAATTCTCATAGGAAGCGAATTCCGATGAGGTGGAAACGATGGGCGACGGAAATAAAGTGGGTGGAACCGAACCACCCCCGTCGGAGGAACCGATCCAGCTGAAACGAGGAGTCCTAGCTGTGTGGCGGGGTCGTTACGTCACCGCTTACAATCCGGATTTGCTTCCGTCTGAGCCAGTTCCAATTAAAGATCAGGTGAGAGTACGCTTTTTACCGTCCCCTCGTCTGTTATCTTCGGCGAAAAAAAATTAAAAAAATAAATACAAATTTTTAATAATTTTTAAATAATTTAACGTGGATGATAATTTTCATTGAGGATCAAAGTTTTTGAGGAACTCGATTGATTGTCTCAATTAATATTACGACAATCGATCCATTACTGTTTTTTTAAATTTTTTCTAAATTCCTTTTTTGTTCCAGTTTTGATTCTGATAACTTAATATTCTGTGATTGAAGAATTTTTTAAAATCTGTTTATACCGAATGGAAAATTGAAAATCAACAGAAATTTTTATGACTTTATTCGATTATTTTGAATAACGTTGACCAAGCTGGCTCTCTCATAATATTTGAATCAATTAATAATCAATTAATTGTAATTTTTTTTTCGAAAGCTTGCACATTTTTATGATTTTATTCGATTACTGAACTGCATTGATCAAGCTAACTCGCATGAACTTGAAACTAACAAAATTTGAGATTTTTGTCGTAATCAAAGTTGTAAATATTTTTTTTTTCAAAGCTTGCAACATTGCTTTCTAATTTTTTTATTCGACACATTTAACAAAGTTCGTCATTTACTAATCTCCATTGACTCGTCAAAATCGATTTCTACGAATTCTTCTTCATCGATTGAAAATACAAAAATAATAACAATTGCGATTCTTTGCGCAGTTGAAAAAAAAAACGACTATCGATCAGAAAAACGCACAAGCAACGTGATTCCAAAAATATTATTCCGATCGAAAAATATCCGTCGCAATTTAATTCGCTGAATAAATTTCATCGACATTTGCGAAAATTCTCGCCGTGTTCGCGAATTACCGCGAATCAAGTGTTCAGACACCGGAAGTGACCGTACCGGAATTTATTTCCCAGACAGCTTGATATCTCGCATAATTAGAGTCGGATTTTTTGGATTCGAAGTCCTCTCCGCGGCTTCCGTAGTTCCGGATAATCCGGTACGACCGTTATACAGACATTTCCTCGTCCGAACGGCAACCAGACTGACGCAAATCCGATAAACACCGTAGTTTGTCAAGAATTGTGATATTGATTGCAATTATAAATGAGAACTTCCACCTGTTATATCCGCTCGGCTTTCATCCGGTTCTGTCGTATTATCGATTTAATGAAATCACGATATCCGGTGTCTGCGGAAAATTGCGAATTTCCATCCACGATTTTCCAACATCGCGTCGTTGAAAAATTAAACGATGACGCATTATTATTATTATTATTATTATTATTATTTTGCCAAGGAGTTGTTTTTTTTATATGTAGCTTTTTCAGTGGTTAACTATAAGCTGTTATTATTAAAGCATTATATAGTTGGTTTATCTTGCAGGGTTCTCTACTTATAAGAAATTGTTGAGGATAAAAATGTATTTGTCGGGGTTTTTTTTGGAACGGAGTTTTTTTGTGCGGAATATTTTTTTTTGGGAGCGGGGTTTTTTTGACAAGGTTTTTTTGTCGCAAGGCGTTTTGACCAGGTTTTTCAGACATGTAACCATCTATATGACAATATGTCGCCTCCAGTATTTGTCTCATTACTTGTCAGCGATCACATTCGGAAAAACGTATCATCTCCGCGTCGTCTCGAGTTCGTTATCGCAGTATTTACAGTCCGATTATCGTACTCTATACATGTTGTATAGGTACCGTATAAAGTAACCGTGTCCCCGACAGCAGTCGGACGATTAAAAAATTCACGTCCCCAAATTCCCGTTCGGTCCAATTACTATTACTGTCATTATTGTTATTATTCTTTTCAGGATTCGACGGAATCGTTGCCGGAACAGTGCGGGGAGGATGGAAATTGGAGCGATAAGGAAGAATATTTGAATTATCCGGAAGTGGAATATCGTGGCGAATCCGTCTACGATTATGGCGAAGACCCGAGACCCATCACTCCAAATTTTGATCGATGAACATGTAATCCGAAGCTTTTCGTCATCTCCAAAGCCCATTTATTTACGAAATTATTATTATCGTTATTATTTTTTTAACGAATTTTCTTTTTTTTTGTGTTTTTTTTTTGTTCTTTTCATAATGTTTTTCGCACATTCCACGTGTGACATTGTTTTATCGTTTGGTAATAAATATATGCGTTACAGACACGTACAACGTAAATGGTCTGGGACTCAAATTTTCGTCGAGCTCGAAATTACGAGTTATTGTTTTTTTTTTTTTTTCCTCGTAATATCGAGTCTATAAGTTTTTTGTTTTACGTTTATTCGATCACTAAGCTAGTCACATTTTAAGTCTATATATGTATATTTATAGTATTTACATTCTACGAGGTTTTATTAATTTTACGAACCATCGATTTTTTTTTTTTTTGCATGTTCTTGCATTTTTTTTTTACACGTATGACTATGCGTTAGTTTTCGCTATTGACATTTCAAACACGGATCTAACGAGAGAGTAAAAAAAATTCTTAAGAATAAGGGATGATTCGATGTGTAGGATATAAAATAAAAATGTGTTATTTTATTTGTTTTTTTGTTTTTTTTGTTTTCTTTTTATGTAGATGAAGGACGGAGTTGAAATCGGGTGAAAGAAATGCACGTGGGACATATGTTGACATGAGTTTGCAGTTTCGTAACCGATCAAAATTGTGTCACAGAGGGCAGATTATTCGATCTATTTATTTTCATCGTTTTTCTGTTTGTTCGTGTTTTCTCTAACTTTATTTCTGTTCTTCGGTATTATGAGCTTGCCGAACTAGACGAAGACACCCGGTACCGCAACCCAATATATATGTATATATATATGTATCATATATATATAATCAAAAAATAAAGATTTCCGGTCAATCCACAATTCCATACGGATAGCGTAAATTCTAAAGAAAATACGTATTAATTCTCACTCGTCATCATTGATCCGCGAAACATCGCTTTCATCGGATTAAAAAATAAAAAAAAAATGAAGAAAAACTGATTTGTCAAACTAGTTTAAAAAAAAAAAAGGAAAAAAATGTCGTTGCAATTTCTATACAATGTAATTTACAATTAAAAGACTTACAAAAAAAGTTTCATGGTACGCGGAACTCTGGACCCGTAATCTCAAAATTATAAAAAAAAAATTTGTAATTACAAATATTGTGATTCTGGACGATATAAAAAAAAAATTGCGAGATCTCTTCAACTTGCGACAGTCGATCGCTCATTGTTCGCTGCTCATGATCAAAATACAGTTTTATTTTTATTTTTTTTTTTCATTTCATGCTGAGGTAAGCTCAGTACCCTAGTTGTTGGGAGAATTGCCGTTTAGATTTTCATAAAAGTTCGACATCGCCGTAGAAATTTATAAGAAAAAGATTCGGTTAAATTTTCATGGCTTTTCAGAACGTGAGAAAAAAAAAATATCAACACTTTTTTTATTTTCCCACGTTTATCATCGAGTCTCATGGAAAATCATCCGTTTTTGTCCATTCAATTTCGTGGGACGCAAAAAGTATCGTTCGAATTTTTATGAAAAAACGGAATTATGAAGAATGTAACACAACCAACCTATTATCGTTTAAAAACACTTTCTCACAAGTTTATGTCACTGTTTTTGTAGCACATCGTTGTAAAGACGAAAATGCTACACGTTTGTCGTTCTCTCTCTGTTTTTTTTTTCATTCATCACACGATAGCCAATGGCCCACAAAAAAAAAAAAAAAAAAAAAAAAAAAAAAAGAAAAAAAAACGTAATCTCCGACTTTTCCAAAACGGTCCAATCGATCGTCATTTTAAAAAAAATTGACTAAACTATGATCCAAGAATTTTCACAAAATTCGTTCGAGCTATCACTTTTCGAGATTTCTTGGTTTTTTTTCTTTCGCGTTTCAAAGACAAATTAAATACAAATCTCATTTTGGAATAATTTGCTTCTCTGCACAAGCTAAATATTCAAATGCTGCGCTTCAAAGAATCAGACAATACGATGGCCCCTAAAAAAAAATATACAACACACAAACATAAACACTAGACTACTAAAAAAAATAATACATGTATATAAAATGCCAAAATCGTGAGGGAAAAAAAAACCTTTCCGTGATTTCGCAATTTTGTTCGGAGAAAAAAAGAATTCCTCGTCGCTTCGTCGCCACGAACGTCTTATCTTGGCACAAATTATCAAAAGATCGTTGCAACGATGAAATCGTTGCGACAATCCACAGCCCTGGTCATGATTCTCGAGTCAACTGTTTCCACGTAAAACGTCAGTCGATGTGCGCGTACGTCGAACAATACCGACGTTCCTCTCACGCATTTATTTCATTTTATTTTCAAATTTAGTTTTCAGTTTTTTTTTTTTTTTTGGCACGTTCACCACACGTCCCGCATTTGGACAATCAGGCACACGAATCCGTGAACGATTTATCGACGTTCTGCATTACCGACGTGTCGAAACTTCTTTGTTGTTTTTTTTTTTGTTTTTATTTTATTTTCCTCTTCTTGCGTTGTGTAATTTTTTTAAATTCAGTTCTTTTAGCTTCGTTTCACTCGCTCTTCGAACCCTTGAGTTTCTGCAAAACGTTGTTGCATTCGAGCGATTGGAATTTTCAATTCGCGTGTTGTCGAGCACGTCTCTGAGACACGACTCACATGAGATTGGTGGGGGTCGGCCCCTCACTGAAACGCTATGCTCGCCACGGAAACGATGCAGAGACAGGCCGTTGCGACACCCAAAATTATGTACGACGATGTTATCAGCCAAAATGCGAACAGATACAAAGTTTTGTTGCAGTATTTGCCCAACGATGGGTCGTAGTTTGGCTCGTATTCCTTGTACACCCACATGGAACCTGTTTTTGAATTTTTTTAAAATTTTTTTAGAGAAAGAAAGAAAAATTTAATGAGGCTTGCGTGGAAATTTTTTTTTTTACTGGCTGAAGTGATGCGAAATGCCATATATATATATAACGTCTTATGTATTCATGTTTGATAATGAAAATAATTGTAAATATCGTATAATCACCAATGATGAACCATCCGAGCATGAAACAATTCATGAGGGTGAGAGTAGCCGATTGTCTCATTCTCTCGTCGTCGCGATCTTCCTGACGCTGTCTAACCCCCGCCGACACCTGCAACAGCTGTCTGAAAACTCCGAACCCACCGCCGACCAGCAAATAAACCGGTATGTATTCGCCTTGGGGACAATCGTTCAGATAAAGACCGCCGATGACCATCATGCATATAGGTATTGCGAACATCACTCCGACGATGATCGTACAACATACTGAAATTAAAATCACCGAATAATCGCCAAAATTGTACATCCTGAAATTTTTCTTTTTCCTATTCAATTGCGTGTAACAAAAAAAAAAAAAAAAAAAGAAAACTGTGTACTCACTGGTGCCCAGTAGCAGAACAATGATGTTCTTCAAGAAGTTGAAAATTCCTTTGGACGCTTTGTGAGCTTGTCGCATGCGACCGAACAGAGAGTCGTAGGACGGAGGCGGCGCTGCGGAATTGACAAAAAATGTTTTTTTTTTTTTTTTTGTCTTTTTTGTTCGATTTGCGATTTGTTATGATTTTTGGCAATTACGGTGGGCGAATGAAGTTCCGTCTTTGTCATTAGTGCGGATGTTACCCACCGTTAGGATCTATAACCTCCTCGTACGAAGGAGGAGCGCCTCGATCGTTGATCAGAATAGCCGTGTAACCCGGCGGAAGATTGACGTCTTCCGCAGTTCCGTGATACGTGGGCGGCGGCGTGCAGCTTATCGGAGCGACGTGCTGCGCCGCTCCCGGATTGACTCCGCCGCTCGTCGAATCGTTCATTATTTGTTGAACGCTCTGACTTTGGGACATCTCGATCCACGAATCGTTCGTCTATTGTGTGCGTAACTACCGATCTGCAAATATCGTTGTCCATTGAAATTTAACCTCTCGCCTCGTCGCGCATAGTTCTCGCTCTTGTTTTTCATAACTCGCCGAACAAGACGCATCGTCTCCGGGCATTGCGGCACGAGCAAGAGAAAGCACCCAAGAAAGTGCACAAGTCGCATCGTACAAAGACAAAGCAAATAGTGCTCGATCGGTAACGAAAAAACTGTAATCCACTATTCTCACAAACGTTGAATGCTTCATTGTGAAAGTTGAGTCTGACGTCATGGGTTCGATAATTCTGCAAGCTGTGAGATTTTTGTTTCGACGAAAAATCATTTACGATGTTGAAGAAAATTGTTTACAGTTTTTCGTTACCGACCGAGCACGAAATGGCCGGATAGGGTGCAGGGACGCCCTTTCATAAGAAAACCCATTGTTGGAGAATACATTTTGTTGTGTTTTGTTCGAGTCTCGTTAGTCCCAACGTTTATCCAATAACCTCTTTGTTTTTTTTTCTTTTATCGTCACCTGTGCAAAATGGAAAGCGATTAGAAAGTGCCGGTTCGTTGGTCCAGCTTTACCTTGTTCAACAAACAGCTTTAACGAGCTGTCACACCCCCGCTTCAAGCGGTGATACACTGCTGGTGCGTATCATCGTCACCATAACTTGTCCACAAACATTTAATTCAACCGAGATCTCGGAGTTTTAACCTCACTTTCGAAAATCACGATTGGCTTGCGCAATTCGCGAATTTTTTTTTTTTTTTTAATCCTTTCGTCGAGTCCGGGATTTTATGAAAGTCGGAGTTGTCGGTAGTCGTGGTTGACGTTGATAATCGAGAGTTTGTGCGGTGCCATAACAAGACGAGCCATGTGCGGAGGCAGCACGGATTTGTTCTGGCTCGATGTTGGTGTCGGTCCATCCCCTCCACCCGGATATTCGACCGTTCGAGAAACGCGATACGCGACGCCATCGATCATCTCGGACCCGCGAAATTTCAAACCTATCATATCTTTTTGTGACGTTGGGCGATGATAATGATCGCTTGTGGACTATATTGAGAAGGTTGACGCAATGTATCGCGTCAATCTATACGAATTTGATATATATTGCACAATACATATTGTGAGACATATTGCATATCGTCCGTGGTTCGAATAGGACATCCCTGATGCGTCCCGCCGGGCGACCGAGCCACGCGTGCCGGCCCTGACGTGCCTCGCGGTCACCTCCGAACGCTCACGCCACCGCGAGATGGCGCACGCACGGCAGTGTTACCCGCAGCCGCTGGCCAGGCTGGCGCGTATATAAGGATAGTCAAAAGGAGACTAAGCTCTTGAGCCGGTCCTTAAAAATAGATTGATTCGTAATAGACGAATATTATTCATAGTATTAAGTCCTTCTCGGCGTGCTTATCGAAGTGCCACAGTATATTTTCCTTCTTTGACTGTATACGGTTAAGTCTCCTCTCCCTTAGTCCTTTTTTCCATATTCTTTTTCATGTGCTTGGTTCCGACCAGAGCCAGATACAATCATATGAAGAAGAAGAAAAAACCGCCCAGATTTTTTCTGGGCCGGACGTAATACTCCAACCGTCCCGAAAACATCGATTTGAATGGAGTAAAATGAGGATGGGTGGCAGTCTGCCTCCCGGCAGTTCTACCTTTCCCAGTCTTCCTTATCGCTTACAGTCTTACTTTTCCCAATCTAACTCGCCTCTGGTTGGTTGGTTAGTTCATTTACCCACACCAGCACCAAATGAATGAGCCAACCAACGTCGAGTTAGACTGAGAAAAGTAGGAGGGTCCATAGCCACGCGTGAGCAGCGCTCTTTCTTAAGTTCATGGACTCCCATTAATGAGTGCGAGAGAGTTAGCGCTATAGACGCTCACTGCGGAGCGATAAAATAAATGCAGTCCATTGCCTTAAAACGATGAACTACATAAACTCTCTCCTTCTCTCTCGAATCATCTTAAAGCGGTCGGGGCAATGGCGCCCCGAAAAATCCTGCCACTTCGCAAGCAACAAGAACTCCATCGCATTAAGGTAGTAACGCACAAACCGTAAGAGTCAAAGCAAGCCTAAAGCTATACCATCTCCAAATGAGTTACGTAGTACCTGTGTGTGACAAAGACGCGTGGTATGATGTCGATTAGAGAGAAAGAGAGAGAGACGATATTTTCCGATGTTTATTTGCTTATTATTCTCGTCACAGTCTGTTGATCTTTACGGTCAAGTGCCCAAAATGTTGCCCGAATATTAAACTTGCAGCTCGAAGTGTTTTCATTAAAATCTGACGGCAACTTTTTGTATTATATCAAATTTAGCGTGTTTTTCCATAAGGCTCAATGTTAAACGTGAAAAAATTAAAGTGTTGATATCTTTTTTCTCGTGCTCCGGAGGGCCATAAAAATTTAACTGGGCCTTTTTCTCATCAATACCCATAAGTATGCCAAGTTTCATGAAAATCGGACGGTAAAGTCTCCTATGTGCGTTACTACCTTAACGCATTTCCCGATGCTTTTGCACCTTCCAACTGAACTATTATCATGCCAGCTCTCCCCCGACGGCAAAATCGAGATTGCAAAACATCGGATATATAATGAATTAATTGATAATGAAAAATGCAAAATTTTCGAATTAGTAAAACGTACACGTGCGTTGCCGTTTCTTGCGTCCTCCGCCATATAAATGAAACTGCGAACAAGATTAAATCACGTTTTCTCGGGGTTTCATTCTTTTTTCTTTTTTTTTTTTTTTTTTTTGCATCAGGATCGTATATGCACGTGGCCGTTGGGAAATGGTCGTTGTTCAACGCATTCCTGGACTCGGTGAAGGTCTTTTCGAATCGCGCGCGACAGAGTGGGGCCTCTCTCGCGTCGCGCGACCAAGCAAAAGTACGAAACCCGCGATGATCGCGGTCATGAGTTCGTAGGATTCGCTCTTCGAAACACTTGCTCTTGTTGTGTTGTCACATTTTCATCATAATATATCATAATAATGGCGGAAA
This sequence comes from Diplazon laetatorius, assembly GCA_963662125.1. NCBI lineage: Eukaryota > Metazoa > Arthropoda > Insecta > Hymenoptera > Ichneumonidae > Diplazon > Diplazon laetatorius. Next base: position 11,693,652 of record OY759159.1, read on the forward strand.
AAATATATATATCGAAGATGTTCGATATGTTTAATCATTGGAATACGATAATTAACATCACTTTGAGAGGTACGATGAAACATTTTTTTGAAAACATTTAAAAAAAAATGTAATTTTGTAATTGAAAATTTGGTCGTTATTATTTGACTTTGAGTATGAAAGTCGATTGTTCGAAATAGAATGAAGAGATTTTTTGAAATATTAAACGATTTTTGAATAATTGAACGATTTTTGAAAAATTGAACGATTTTTTGGAAAATGAAACGATTTTTTGAAAAATTAAACGATATGAAAAAAAATATTTTGTTGTCCACAGAATTTTTACTTGTACTCGTTCTAACGTCCACCACGTTGTGGATGATTTCTGTGTACACGATAAATTGGAGATCTCGACGTTCGCGTTTGGTGAAACTCGCGAAATTTCTTCCGGGACCTCCGACTTTGCCAATCGTCGGAAATGCTCTGAGATTCGCTTGCAAACCCGAACGTAAGTCGTGTTCATAATTCCTTGACTCACTATCGGGTCACAAACACGTGTGTCGAACGGTCGAACGATTATTGTGTCCATAAACCTGTCGATTAACGACAAGGCCGCGTAAAGTTCGTGAGGCTCGTTAACAAGACAATTGCGATCATGAAATCTCGTTGTTTTGTCATCTCAATCAATAATTCCATGGAACTCATGATAAAATTGAATTGAAATAAAAACAAACGACTACACGTGTTAATAATAATTTGTTTCAATCTGAAAATGACGCGATGAAAAAATGTCAGCACAAGAATTATCTTCAGAGTTCGCAGTTGCAATAAAAAAAAAATCATTTTTCATAATCTATATTATGAGTTTTATCGAATTATCACGCTTTAACATTTATATAATTATCGGATATATGATATATTATATACTGATAGTATAATTTAGGTTGTATATTAGATAATATATTATACTGCTTTCTATATTATACTAATCTTCCTTTTTTCTTATGGAATATTTTTTTTAATTACATTTTTTTTATAATTTATAATTTTTATTATTGGTGGTATAATATATTATATATCCATTTATATGATTATCTAAGATATTGGATAATTATGTATTATGATCTATGTCTATATATATATAATCAACTAATATATTAGATAATATATTACACTACCGATAATATAAATTGAAAATAAATAAAAAATTTCACAATAAAAAAAATGTCATTACAAAAAAAAAAATAAATAAGATTATCCGTACCCAATTGTCATGCTCTTTGAGACAAACATTTACTTATTTCCACAAACGCGTGTCCTATCGTAAAAAATGCTAAACATTAAAATCCTGCATTTAAAAAAGTATTCGATGATAAAATTACAATCTCGTTTTTCACATATCTCTTTCACACACACATACACACACACACACAAACAAACACACCGAATTAACTCCAATGCCATAGATTTTTGGATTACCGTGAGTATTGGACTAAACGCGGCCTGATTTCTTCCTCAGAGTTGTTCGAACGTATCGTAAGTACCATCGTACCTTACAAGGACGTAACACCCATAAGATTTTGGATGGGACCGGCACTTTACATCGTTGTCACGGAACCTCGTGACATCGAGGTAACGAATTTCATACAAATTTATGTTTTTTTTTATCACTTGAAATTATTATTATTTTTTTTTATTTTTTTTATTTTTCAAGTCACTGCAAAAAATAGAAACGCGAGTAACTCGCAACAGGGTCGCACGAACATTGTGCACCGAAACGCAATAACGTCGAAGACGTTCGAAGACCCGACAATTTTCATCGTTATAACGCGTTCGAGTCACGTAGAAATTACATACCGGAATGCCATTCGATTTTTTCTCTCGTGTGTGTGTGTGTGTGTAGAGGTTTATTCAACATTGTGTATAGTTAACATAATTGTATTCGATCAATGGACATTGGTGTGTTTATATATATATATATATATATTTATATATATATAGCCGGAGCGTTGGCTGTAATGGCTCGACGCATAACGATTTAACGCGAAGAATATAAATCGAGCTATTTCCTCGTCCGTGCCACCATCGAAGGCTTCGTGTGCTGGCCAATGAATTATTTTTTTTCGTTTTTGTTTTTTTTTTTGTTTCCCACTTTTTTGCGTCTCGAGAAGCGATAAGTGTTGAATAATGCGAGTCGTTGATACGATTTTCATCTGATTTTTTTTTTTTTTGGTTTTCCGTGTAACTCATTAATGAGGAATCGTTAAAGTTTATATTTAGAATGTTTGATATTCATTTATCGAAAATCTTTCTCGTGGTCTGAAAAAAAAAAAAAAAATAATCGAATAGGATTTTAGTTCGTGCACAGCTAGTTGTCTTTTAAATAGAAAATTAAGTTTTCAAATTTTATTTTTTTTACATGCATCTTATTTACGCTGAGAAAAAAAATCCAAAAAATTTGTTTTCGCCGTGAAATTTTCTCAGCTTCTCGAAAAAAATATCGGTTCTTTACGCCGAATCTCAAAAATCCGTTGAAATCGAATTGGAAACTCAAAACAGTATTTTTTCGGCCGTTGCCCCAATTTTGAAAAAAATTTTCAATACTCTTATCGGAAAGCTCAGACCATTTCGAACGATATATATATATATTTTTCAAGTTGGGTTCTCAGTAAGTTATCCTAGAATCGCTTGATTCTAGGATTCCAGGAAAACTCACTTAGAACCCAACTCAGTATTTTTTTCGGCATCGTAAGCATATAAAAAGAATACTTGATGAAAAAAAAAATAAAAACGGTATAAATAAAAAAATACCTCAATTGACAGCCGCCAAAATAATGGAAAAAAAAAATCTGGAAAAAATTTGAGAATTTATTCTTCAACATGCACTTCAAGCTGTGTAAATATCATAAAGATCCCAGATAGTGATGTCCAAAATTGTTCAATATTTGATGGGATGGCTCATACACATGGATGAGAATATATAATAATAATAATAATAATAATAATAACAACAATACATAATCCATACATGAAATATTTACAGATACATGAATATATATATATATATTTATTTGTTTATTGACATCGTAGATCGTCCTGAATAGTCAACAGGCGTCGATCAAGGGAATGCCCTACAGATTTTTATATCCATTTATCGGTGACGGGCTCATAAGCGGTTCTGGTAAATATACAATAAAAAAACGACAATAACTGCATAAAGTTAATCTGTAGTCGTAACTCAAACACAATTGCTCTCACAATTAATAATTAAAAAAAAAAAAACCCAAAACGAAATATTAATCATCAGGAAAGAATTGGAGATCGCACAGAAAAATGGTCGCTCCAACGCTAAATCCGCGAACCCTTCGCGATTACGTCGAAGTTTTCGACAGACGCAGTCAAATATTGATGAACAAATTACAAGCATCGGCCGACGGAAGAGTGTTGGACATACTCGAATGGTTCGAAGGATGCACCATTGACATGGTGTGCGGTACGTCTAAAAACAAAAAAAAACTATTAAGAAAACCGTCGTTCCGACAAAGTCATTAAATCTATTAAATGAAAAAAAATTCAATATCATTTATGAAAGTGTGAAAAAAAAATTGATTAATTATTCAACCGTCGTAATTTAGAAACTGTAATGGGCTGCACCGACATAAACGCTCAAGAAAATCCTGATCACCAATTTATTCATTACACAGCCGAGTGAGTAGCATCTTGCATCGTCGTTAATTTATTTCACAGTGATGAACAAATTTTTCTAATTTTAGAAAAAAATCGTTCGTTAATTTTTTTTTCTCCTTTTTTTTCCCCGAGAATATATCAAATCTTGTACGATCGAATGCTGAAGTTGTGGCTTCAGCCCGATTGGATATTCAAACTTACATCGTATCACAAAAGACAGTGCAAAGCACAAAGCGTCATTCGAGAATTCACGGAAAAGGTATGACGATTATATTTTTAACACTATGAAAATATTTTTTTTTTTTTACGAAATGAATAAAATGAATAAAATAAATAAAATAAATAAAATAAATAAAATAAATAAAATAAATAAAATAAATAAAATAAATAAAATAAATAAAATAAATAAAATAAATAAAATAAATAAAATAAATAAAATAAATAAAATAAATAAAATAAATAAAATTTACCATCACAAATGAATTAATTTACTAATCAACTCATATCGATTTGCACGTTTCTAGTGCATTGCTGCGAAGAGAAAAGAAATTTTGGAATTTTCGAAATCCCGCGATAACGAATCATCGTCACCTCACAGCGCAAGTGACTCAATTTTGGATCGAATTCTAAAAATCAACAACGTAACCGGTGAATTGTCGAACGAACAACTCAGAGACGAAATTTACACAATTTACATAGCTGTGAGCAATTCTGATTCGAAATTAATTAAAAAAAAAATATATATATTTTTTTTTAAAACGATTCAATTATATTTCTCGTCTGAAATTGTGATCATTTTTGTTCAGGCACAAGACACGTTGGCTCTGACGAGTAGTTTCGCCACTTTGATGTTGGCTATGCATCAAGACGTTCAAGCAAAGGCACGGCAAGAAGTGCAGAGCGTTTTGTCGGACGACGAACGAATTACGATGGAATCCCTGACTAATTTGAAATACATAGAGATGATTGTCAAGGAAACATTGAGACTTTTTCCGATAGCTCCGCTGTTGGTCAGACGTCTGGGTAACGAACTTGTCTTGGGTGAGCGACGAGTTAACAATCGATTGGCTTTGGAAAAAGAAAAAAAAATTGCCGGGGACACGATAAATTTCCAAACGACTGAATTGAATTTACAAAATCGTGCATTTTACAGTGTGAATAGAAAATTATGCAACCCTGAGCACAGAACTAACAAGAGCAACTTACAGCTGACAAAAGTAACTTAACTTTGTTTCACGAAATTTTTCTCCAGTTAATATGAAATTGGAGACACAACCGTATCGGCAATTTTTTCAGGAGTGACCTGATAACTCGTATTAAGGAGCCACCAAGGTTCATTCGATACAAAAAAAAATCATATTTTCGATAATTCTTTTTTTTTTTAATATGCTTTTTTCTGTATCGAATTAACCTTTCTCCCCCCTTAAAACCTTACAAAAAAAAAAGATGTCGATTAAAAATTGAAAACGTAGTCTCATATGCGCATCTCCCAGCCACGTTGATTTTTTTATGACCGCTCAAGGTCGCCGACGTGGAAGGGGATCAACTTTCGTATGCGCGGATGCAACTTTGCTGTCATGTTTTGTCAACTCCTTTTCCGTAATTGCACGATGTTCGCCACGATATTCACTCGTTAATTCCGGAATGCATATCAATCGGCCACACGTTTATAACGAAAACCGTTTATTAAATGTTAAACGAATTTCCATTTTTATTTCCATTTATCGCGTGCTACTAAGTGATCCCTCATTATGCGCCACACACGCTAATGCTCACTCGATCTGCATTCTGCCACTTTTAGCCATTGACGAAACACGTAATCTCCAACGAAAAAAAAAGCATCAACGAAATTTTTTTTATTTTTGATATTTTTCGTAAATTATTTTTGCCAAGTTGTTCGTGATAATTTTCATTGAATGTACTAATGAAAAGCTACATTCTGACATTTTTCCCGATTTTCTGAACTGATAGTTTTGAAATTAGAGGAGAGGGGAGACACTTCGGTGATGACTTTGACTTTGAAAGCGATTATCTCGTGACCGAAGGGTTGAAATGAAAAAGGTCTGGGAACATTTTAAATTGCATTTGAGGAGACCTATTGAAAGACACCCCACTCGATGGGGTGACCATAAAAAAAATGATATACATTTTTTTCCGATACGCACACAAAGTTAATTGTATATAATTACTGATCGATGGTTATTACTTGCAGATAATTGTACGTTACCGGATAACTGTGAAATAGTGATAGCGGGTTTCGTGACCCACAGGAGCGAAAAATATTGGACAAATCCGGAAGAGTTCATGCCGGAAAGATTTACAAGCGAGGAAAATGCAAAGAGACATCCTTATGCGTTTATTCCATTCAGCGGTGGTTCGATGGGTTGCATAGGTTTGTTTCCTAAAATCGAATACTAATTGGCGACGGATTATCGACAACGTTTTAATTTAATAATTGTCCATTTAATTACTCTTAGGCAAAAATACATTTTAATTACTCTTATAAATATTTTAATTACACTCTGATGCAGGACAAAAGTTTGCGTTGATGAGTCTGAAAACTTTGATGGCGAATCTCGTGCGAAATTACAAGATAACCACGAAAGTTAAAATGCAGGACATCAAACTGCGAACTGACATTTCGATACGATCGATCAACGGTTACAAAGTTTCTTTGGAACCTCTGATGTCCAACGTTTCACGGTGACAAATCAAAGACTCGGACTTGACGATTCGTCGAACACCGTGGGACAATTTTTTTCAAATATTTTTCCGAAGTTGCAGCGTTGCAGCTGCAACTTCGGAATCGCTACTTGATATTTTTCATGGAAAATCTTTGGATGTTGAACATTAATCGGGTATCATTTGTTTTATGATTTTCTGTTTATTATTCAAATGTATTTCGTGGGAATGAAAAAAAAATAGATGTTTGCGATAATAATTTATGATGTAATAGTGTAATAATAGATTAAACGATACTTTTTGATAAAATAATCACTGTTTGTGCGCATGATTTTTTAAATTAATTTTCCACATCGAATTTTGGTGATCTTGGAAGAAACGATCGCAAAACATCATTACAGAAATATAAATCGTCGAATATCGGAAAAAATGATCAAAAGTCAAATATCGAAATAAGAATATAATGTTCAAAATATTTAAAAACTATAAAAAAAGTCCGAATATCGACAAACGAATAAAATATTGAAAATATTTGAAAACTATAAAAAAGTCCGAATATCGAAAAAATAATAAAATATTGAAAATATTTGAGGACTATCAAAAAATAAAATACCAACAAGGTTATAAAATATTTGAAATAGCTAAAACAGTTCCAATAGTAAAAAATTCTTAGTTCCAATCGTTCCAACTCTCAATATTAACAACTCGTGAAAATTTTACAAAAATCTCACAAGCAGATGTAAGCTCTTCGACTCTCGAATCCAAACTGTCACGATCAATCCAACAATTTTCCCAATCTGGTTTAACGATAGCGTGCCAACTGAAAAACCTTGAATTACGTAAATTCAAAAAAAAAAAAAAAATAATAAATGAATAAATTCCCAAGCTCGATTTCAACGAAAAATTTCCCACGATAAATGTTTGTAAATCCGAGAAAAATAATTCATCACGCATTGCTAAAACTTTTCTGTCCGAAGCAATTCGATCGATTCGAAGGCGTTTGAATTAAAATCGGATGTAATCCATCCTGTCCGCATGTTTTCACTCAATTACAATTAAATGTCAATCGCGTTGTGCACGCAATTTCAATCATCGGTGTGTTTACGTGTGAGTTATTCGTGTATTGCAATCGAATCGGTATAAAACGACGAAGAACTCGACGAAAAGTATCAAATCAATTCCAAGGGACATCGAACGTCCATAAATCAGCCAATATGTCGGTGTCTACGTTTCTCGGACTTGCACTTTCCGTCGTTGCATTCAGTCAACTGGTCTCTGGTGATGTACGTAAAAAAATTTAAAAAAATTGTTCACTAAACTTTTGTTATTGTATTTCTTATTTTTGAAAAAAAAAAAAAAATTACGAATTATTCAGACGCTTGTAATAATAGCATATTTACTGTCGCAAATGCTGTTTGATTTTATTTCATTGTATTTCAATTTTATATCTGTTTCCAGTGAATTTTGGTAAATTAATTTGTAATTTAGGGATCGTATTTAGTTGATTGCTCGAAAATTGAGAATTTTGTCTTAATTCTTTTTTTTCAGCCATGTTAACACAATTCTATTGTGATACACTGTGGAGAATTAATTACAACGTGTATGAAGTTACTTGTATGAATTTTTTCGCGAAAAAATATTCAATTTTGAGGTAATTATCGCCGTTGTTCCAAAACACTTTTTTTAAAGATCGCTTTGATTTATTTGGAACGGTTCGTCCGAAATGAAAAAACCAAAAAGATCGAAAAATCATCGATTTTTCCGAAAAGTTTTTGATTTTGTATCGAATAATTCTTTTTGGTTTTCCAATTTTTATTTGGTTCTCATGTTGAAATAATAAAAACGAAAAATAAAAAAATAAAATAAAAAAATGTTTTTGGGACAACGGCTATAGTTCCCCCAAAATTGAAAATTCTTTCATGAAAAAATTGACACAAGTCACCTCAATATACGTTATAATTTATACTGCACAGTGTGTTACAATAAAATCATGTTAACGTGGCTAAAAAAATTAAAAATAATGAAAAATTCGTTAATTTTCGAGCAAACAAACGGATATAACCCCTTAAATCAATTGAGTGTGTTCTTACAGGCTGGGGCAGTGATCACCATGTCCAGCACCAAAGTGACGAATAACGCTAATGATTACTTTGATCCGTGTTCCGTGGAAATTCACAAAACTAAAAGAAGCTCATTGCTTTCTGTGAAACTTCCGACGAAGAAAGAGCTGCCGGACACGATGATGGTAATTATGCAAAACGTCTTTATCAAACGTCGTTATCAAACCTCGTCACATTAATCTCCCATTTATTATTCCCGGGAAAATTCAATTAGCCAATCATACGAAAATAAATGTCGAGACTGAAAAATATATTTTTTTTAGATGAAACTCACAATAATAATGAATGGTCAAGATCCAATCGAGCACATCACAAGCATATGCGAGGCTCTCGACGACGACACGGTTGGCAAGAGTTTCGTTGAGGCCGGTCTGCCCAAAGGCAAATTTCCGAAGGAATGTCCGTTTGGCGCGGTGAGTCGTGAAAAACCAAAAAAAAATTGACCAATTCCACGAAACAAAGTTTTGAAATTGGGTAACCATTTCTTTTATAACTAAAAAACTAATTGATAAAAAACTAGTCATCGTCTTTTTGTTTTTCACGATTTCAAAGGAAAAACCAAAAATGTGAAATTGAAAAATCACGCGAAACTAGTAATTGCAGGAAATTTAAAAGAAAACAAAAATGAAAAATGAAAAAAAAAAAAAAAAAAAAAAAATTGATCGATCATCGAAAAATGTTTTATTGATAATTCAAAAATAAATGCCACAGGGTAACTGGGAAATATCGAAATGGGATCCACCAGCGGAGAAGATACCCCCTGGCTCGGACGGTCCAATCAGCGGTAACGTGATGATCATGGAAGAGGGCAAAGAGCCGTATATTCAAATCGACTTCGAGGGTGAAGTGTCCCACAAAGCCCCTGGCCCATGAATCAACGAATGATTGTCAAAGAAAAAAAAAAAAACAACAACAAGAAAAAAAGGACTGTCAGACCGAATAACGACGAATTCACAGCGATAGAATGTCCCTAGATAATGTACAAGCTTAGGATAATAGTTGAATAAACATATTAGAGTGCCTGCAATTTTTTATTTTTCATTTTATTTGTCATAGTTTATAAATACATTTTTCAAAATTATTTTTCCTAGTTGACCAACAATATTTATTGCGTCGGGACCATTTTGAGGGGTTGCGCAATATATTGCGGCAATCAAAAAGAATTTTTAATAAATTGCTATGCAAACTTCTGATCAATAAAATGTTATTATTATTATGACAAATTACTGGCTCACTGATTTACAATTCGAGGGCATTGATGTTGACCAAAGATGCTGATCATTGTCTAAAATACGTAAAATAACTCAATTGACTGTTAAAAATAGGATATTGTGCAACAAGGACGTAAAGAAGGCCATTATTTGCAAAAACAAGACACAAAATCGCCTCACGTCCGCGATGCACACGACTTCTTGTCCAACCCCCCTTAAAAACGCTTATTTCATACGTGTGAAGCTCCGTAATGAAATCGGTCACTTTACGGTCGCTTCGCAGGCGTCAAATGACGCTTTTTTCAAGGGGGGTCAAATAAAAGTGTCTTTTAACTACTCAAGATTTTTCCCTGTGCTTCAGGTACAAGGAATCAAGTACAAGTAACCGAGTGAAAAATATTCTTCGAATGCAATCCGTTCCCGGACATTTTCAGCAGGAGTTAAAGGGGGACGCCTAGGCGTGACTGTCCTAAAATTCAATCATTTTTTTTGACTAAACGAATGAAGATATCGACGATTACTTTCTTTCAATGTTCAGTGCATTCGTTGAAGAAACTTCGATGTAATTTTCAGGTAAAATTATCACAAAATGGCGGGGTTATCCTGATTCTCCTGGCAGCCTGTTTTTTTTTTTTAATGCAAAAGTTGAAAAAAAATTAAATTCAAAATTCAAAAATTCGAAATATGGGTCTGAAATAAAAAATGATGATTGTTCATCGTTTTAAGAGAGTTAATCTTGAAAGTAAGGGAAGGATTTTTTCGTTGTTAGGCAAATGGCGGGTATTTGAACGTTTTTTGACTTCTACATTTAAAGTCGATATTATCAGAAGGGATCTTTCAACATTTCATAACAATCTGACAATATTTCGAAATTCCCGCTTCTACATTGAATTCGTAAAAGCAGAACCTCTAATTATGATTCCGATTGGAATAAAATTTTGATAAACGTCTCCTTCAAGTATATCTACTTAAAATGTAGAATTCGCCATAAGAATCGTAAAAACTTTTTAATTTATTTGTCATCACGACCTAACGAACATCGAAGGGTCCTCCAATAATTAATACAATAACTGAAAAAATAGTCATTGCGTGAAAATGATACATCACAGTTGATCATGAACAGGTTTGACAAGTCGCACCTTATCCAGAAACCAACTGACATGATTTATCGTAATTTCGAGAGCTACTCGGATCGTTCGAACATTGAAAAGAGATATTAATACAAAAATTTTGATTAACAACAAAAAATCGATCCTAAGTTGGATCAAAGGGTAACAATGTCTCTGTGAAAATTTGCCGATTGTACCACAGCCATTGACCGATTGACGACGACTGAACGAGCGTTGCAGCTCCTCGTTGACCGTTTCAACAAAGTCCTTGAATTATCCAAAACAAAAGTTATTCCGAGCTTATCGGGGGCGCCAAGGGAAGTACTTGCAACACGCACGGAGAAAAAAGAGCATGTTTCAATAATGTGCGATATTTCATCTCGATTATGATCATTTTGCGCGAGCCACTGAAATCTTTTCATTGTTGCACTTGACATTGTCGATGTTTCGGATCCGATTGCACCGAAGTCGCGGATGTGATACTTCCTGTTTATTTGACATTATTCCCCCGTCGGTTAACGAATGAAAATTCCACACACGCGACATAAATCCGTGCAATTATTTATTATCGAAAGAATATCGCGTTTCCTCCCGATGCATCTCTCCACCCGGCGTGTAATGTCGCACGAACGCAGATTTATAAAAGGATGAAAATTTTGTGGAAAAAGTTCAGTGATTGAACAGCATAGCAATAGCACAACATGTCGCTCCTCACGAATATTGGACTTTTGTTGTCGGTGATTACGTTGGGCAACGTAGTCGTTGGAGACGTCTGTATTTTACGAAAAATATTATTAATCCATGGTGAAATTTACGAAAATTATTTTTTGTAAAAAAAATACATATTATTTATTTTTACAGCCGCTGAGTGTTCTCACTATATCCAGCGCCAAAGTCACAAACAATCCTAACGATTACTTCGATGCTTGGACCATCGACATTGTCAAGGGTAGAAAGAGTTCTCAGGTCAATGCGAAAATTCCCACGAAAATGGAATTGCCATCGACGATGCAAGTACGTTGATTTTTGATAAACAGTACATTACGATACTAGTACGAAAAAAATGGTTTCTTTCATTTTTTTTTTTTTTTCGTGAAAATGTTTTTTTTTTTTGCACGAGTGTCGTATAGATTTTAATGGCACAAGGTGTGAAAATCGCACTTTTACGCACAGCGTGTCATAAAAAACATTTTACGACTCCTAGTAATTATGTGGTGGAAATAATTATCATTAGATTGAATTTATTATTCAATTTCTTGGCCATTCTTGTTTTTTAATGTTCGATCTGCGTGGTCGATTTTTTTCAAAAAGGACAAATCACGAGTACCACAAATTATTATCACCAATATCAATTATTACATCTGAGTCATTCATCGATGAATCTATATTATAAAAATATTATAAAAGTAATTCAATGATAAACAAAATTTCGAACACTTCATTATTAATTCTTAATTTTATTTCAGTTGAAAATGACTATCGTGATGAACGGTCAGGATCCGTTCGAATACGCGATACCCATATGCGACGCATTGAGCGACCCCATGATCGGTTCGACCTTCGTCAAGGCCGGCCAGCCCAAAGACACGTTTCCAAAAGCGTGTCCTTTCGGTCCCGTGAGTCTCAAAAAATTATCACCGACGATAAACAAAACATTAGAATTAATTATCAATTTAATTAATCGATCATTCAAATGAATCAATTCAAATTACATTAAAATTAAAATTAAAAACTATAAAATTAAATTGATAAAACCATTTCCACTCCCAAACAAATTTCATCCAGTTTCTGGATTCTGCTGGTGATTCAAAAAAATTACACACATTTTAGACAACAATTTAATTTATTGAAAAATCATTAATTGTTTTTTTTTTATATTGATATTTTCTATCTTATGTGAAACGGTGAGAATTGGGAGAATTATGAAGCAAACATTTCACACAGTTTAACGATAATCGACGATGTAATCAATCGTGTGTTCATTTATTTTTTTCGCAGGGTGATTGGTCGATTTTGAAGTGGGATCCGCCGGTCGATAAAATACCGCCTGGCATCCCCGACGGTCCGGTTTCCGGAAAAGTCATGATCGTGGACGAGGGTCAGTCGCCGTGCGTCGAGATCGATTACGAGGGTGCATTGTCCCATGCTCTGCCCAGCTTCGGACGTTGATAACGATCGATAAACGAACACACATTTTTCATCACGATTAACAGACAAGGATCGACCCAAATTTTATCCGGAATTTAATTATTATAAAAAATTATATAGTTTTGTTATAGAATAAATTTCGATGTTGATAAAAATATATTTTATTTCAATATAACTTTATGGCTATCAACTTTCGTGGCTCATTGAGAAGAACAAAAAATAAATGTCCCACCTTCCCATAGCTTCTTCCACGTCGAAGCGAAAATATTTCTATATATATATATATTTATATGTATTGTTATAGAAAAAAAAAAAAAAATATTTCTATCCAATAATCAAGTCCCAAAAGTTTGTGGCCACTGATGTCTCACATCGGACTACGAAAATTATGGGAAACATTTGAATCCCTTATTAAATATAATTATTCGTAAACTTTCTGAGAGGGGCAACCATCAAATATTTCGCCGTAACGATGACTCTTCGCAAACGACAAGTAATAAGTCAACAAAAAGTGCATGTAGAGCAGTAAAACGCTGAGTTTACTGACAGCACGAAGAATCTTCATTTGTTCGTTCGTTGTTTCGTCGTTTCTCGTCGACGTCGGTGGTTTTTTATGATTGTGATGATTTTTCGTGCGTTCCATTCCATTCGACGAAGTCTGTTGCACGAATGAATCACGAGAAAAAAAAAACGCTCAGTGGGCCATTCAAGGCGACAATTTAAATGTTTCATTTTTTAGCTTACTTTTAGATTCACACCGGTGATCAATCTCGGGCCGATCAAACGTGCGGTAGATTTATCTACATTGTCAATCAACAATTCTATTTTATTTCATTTTTTTTTTTAAATTTGTTTTTATCTTTTTATTTTATTTTATTTTATTTTTTTTAGTTTTTTACAAAATAAAAAGTTGTAGAATAATTGTGTGGGCCTTGTTTGTTGGAAAATTAAATGTCGGATACAGATTTTGAAATGAAAAATAATTCGCACAGTCGATCAAAGCGATGGAATAAATTTTTTCCGATGTGGTTTTCTTGGATTTTTGAAAATTTGTCTCTTGGAAATTTTTTAGAAGAACGTTCGATTCGATCACAAAGACTCACGCAATGGCCTGCAGGCGAATCCGATATTATCGCGTGGCAAAATCGGCTTGCGAGGCTTCGTCGGATCGTCTCTCGGTCGTCTCACGTTGCTAAAACCCATTTCGATTGGCTGCAACGTCGTAATTCATGGTGATGGATGTTTTTTTTAATCGAATTTCAGAACGAAGAAGATTATTAGAAAAATGAGCTTTTATTGATTTACTTTCTCTGTGTTTTTCGTTCTTAAATTAGAAAAAAAATAGAAAGACTTGATAATTAATTCGTACACGTAATATATTCGAAGAGGATTTTAAGGATTCTTTTTTTTTTTAATTTTAGAAAGTCATTGTATACATTAATTTTCGTTTTTAAATAATTTTTAAAAATTAATTTTTATTTTTAATATTTCAAAAAAATTAATTCAAAGTTTTTAATAATTTTTTTAGATTAATTAAAATTTTTATTTTTTGTTAGTACGCTTAATATTTTTTTTTCCTAAATAATTGGTTGATTTTACTGGCTCTCTGATTTTGTTGTACTCACGAATTTATGTTCGGTATTTTTGGATTCGCCGGATTTCTTGGACCATTCCTTTCTGGGCTCGTAGCACAGCAATCCAACGGTGTCCTGACGCTTGCACGATCGACCACGATCGAACCGCGAGATCCGATTTGTAATTGGATCATTCTCGGTGCTCGAAGTCTTCGAAGATAAAAAAAAATATAAAAACTCCAACTTATAGCGTAAACTTCGTGAAAAATTGATAAACGCATTTTGCAATTCGAAAATTTTCTTGAATTACCGTTGTTCGATCGTTCGTTGTCAATTCGTTCGTCGATAAATCTGTTTTCGTTGATAGTGGAAATTTCAATATCCGATTTTTCGATGATTCACGATGTGACTGCACAAAAATGGGGACAAAATCTTACAGCTTTCATATGCTTCATACGGCTATGAAAAAATTTGAAACGATATAGCTAAGTACAAGTATTTCATAAGGGTATTATCGATTTAAATTTTGGATTGATCATGTCATGAAAAAAATAAGAAAATAAAAAAATAAATAACTAAATAAATGAATAAATAAATAAATAAATAAATAAATAAATCAAAATTCCATTTTTTTAGGTGACTCAGCCCTCTTAAATAATAAAACGACAATATTCTTTTTATCGCAGGATTTTTTCTCGAGCGCATCAGTCGTCAACCTTTGGTTCGTCCTCTTCCCCCGAGGACTCGTATTCCGGTACTTCCAAAATATTGTCCAATCTCTCGGCGGTTGGGAGACAAGCTATACCGATATTATCACGTGGCACCGCGAGTGATCGTCTTCGTCCGGACAAAATAATCTCCTTTGGGCTAACGGCTGTTTCGCGAAAATAGACGAAACACATTGAACCATCGATCGATCGATAGATCGTTAGATCTACAAATACTTCGGAACATTGGGTCACGGGGTTTGACCTTGGACCGTGCAAGAAACTCCAATGTTGTCCGGTGGATGCGAACTCGAATGACGTCGACGTGGCTGCGACTCAAATCGCGTGGTAATTGATTTCGCTTTGCGAACCATCGATCGTCACAGACCTTTGACTTTTCGACAAAAATTACTTTTTAATCTATTTTCGAATCCTTTTACAGCGTTAAATTCCCTCAATGCCGAGTCGCTGTCGAAACTGTGAAAGTTCGTTGCTTATTGTCATTTGTTTTTTTATTTATTTATTTTTCATAGACTCGGTGTGTTTTAGCGACGGGATCGGTTTGATTAAGACCCCATAAGTCCTAAGGCCTGCATAGACGTTTCTTTCAGGGGAATTTTTTTAGGACAGAAAAAAATAAGAAAGTCTAGCGAACATTTTGGATTATTTTATTGCATATATGTTTGAAAATTGAAATGAACATTTTTTTTGGCAAAAAATATTCAATCGCAGCAGTTTTTTGTGCACATTTGTGCAACCTTGTAGTCTCTAATAGGCGGAAAAGATGATAGCTCGTAATTTTTGTCTCAAACAAAAATTTAGTTTTGACTTTAGTTATCACTTTGAGAGGATCCCGAACGTTTCGCGTCTGCAACGAGTGCGAGAGAGATAGCGCCATGGGCGCTCGCGGCGGAGCGACAGAGACCGAGCTCCACACGTTCGGGATCCTCTCGAGCCGCAGCGGCCAAGGCAACGAACTACAAAAAATATGATCATCACGTCGGTCGGTATTACAGATTCCCCTTTCAGTCGACATCACGGTAATGGACTACATGATGCAGTGCGAGAGAGATAGCACTATCGGCCCACGCCGCTGGATGCAATGCATTGAATCACACTGGCCATTTTCAATTCTTGTTGGTCATTCGTTGGGAATTGTCGGACTAATTGGAAAACATTTGATTGAAGTTAAAATCTGATTTGCTCGTAATGGCGCAAGGTTTTTCCCTTCGCCGTGCACTTCACACACCTAGCTGCCTGATACACGCAGCGCCGCGGGTGATGAACGTTGGAAGCAAATTTTTTCGAACTTAGAGGTAGAATTTCGCATCCACCGTGGACTGTATGGTTATGGACGATAAAACGCCGCCGCAAAATCTGTTTTATAATCCATAACCCGTTCAAGCTTACTCCGTACGTGACTCGCGATTGTGTCAAGTCCGGCTTCTGTTGATTCGAAGAATTTTTTCCGGTCGAAATACGAATTAACCGTTAAGGTAATAAGCTTCGCTTAAAAAATATCAATAATTCGCATATTTTTATTTGAAAGACAATGAATAAACAAATGAAACAATACACCATTTGCTCCATTGATGTTTTGCAATGTCATTCTTGGTTATCCTAACATTCCTACTGTTGTCGAATTTGTAGCTCTGATTCCTGTATCATTCACAATGTAATTCTTATACAATCGACATGTTTGATATCTAGGATTTCAGATTATTAATGAAATTTGTCTTTGTTCGGTATAAATAGACGCAATGCCAGCATAACCTCAAAACCGTTAGTTCCTCCAAAGTACATGCCTATGAGAGTGTGCTTTGAGCATAACTTCGAAATGCGGTTTTGAGGTGAGAAACTGCATGTTCTGTGCTGATTGATCACAACTAACCTCACTTTGTAGTAAATTGTGCAATTTACGCGCACCGATATAATTTTCATATTCTCGTTAGGATATTTTATCACTCTCGCGACGAGGTTGAACATAATTTTTTGTTTTTTCACGCATCACAGTCGAAGAAAAATTGAATTCGCTCATCGTGTACATTTACCACCCTCCGGCGTTGAATTTCCGATTAACGAATCCATGGACGATAAACAAAAATTTCAGATGTTTCTCACTCGTTCCGAGTACGACAGAGGGGTGAATACTTTCTCGCCCGAGGGACGTCTATTTCAGGTGGAATACGCCATAGAAGCCATAAAGCTTGGTTCCACGGTAATCGGAATATCCACGTCCGAGGGCGTTCTCCTGGCTTCGGAGAAACGCATAACGTCGACGCTCATGGAACCTACCACGGTGGAAAAGATATTCGAGGTGGACAGGCACATAGGTTGCGCGTCGTCCGGCCTCATGGCCGATTCCAGAACCATGGTCGACAGGGCGCGAGCCGAGTGCCAGAATCATTGGTTCATATACAACGAAAAAATGACGGTCGAATCGGCGGCCCAAGCCGTTTCCAATTTGGCCATACAATTCGGCGACAGCGACGACGACGGCAGCGCCATGTCCAGACCGTTCGGCGTCGCGATACTTCTCGCCGGCATCGACGAAAAGGGACCGCAACTTTTTCACATGGATCCGTCTGGCACTTTCGTTCAATTCGATGCCAAAGCCATTGGGTCCGGAAGCGAAGGAGCGCAACAGTCGCTGCAGGATGTCTATAACAAGGTTACAAATATTAGAATTTGACATCGTGGTTTATTTATTTATTTATTTTTTTGTTAATTAAAATTGAAGCTTTTTATACGCGACTTCGTCGATTTTTGAAGCTGCTCTTCTAGACGCGGTTGAAAAAAAATTATTTTTGACATTTTTGCAATTATGTTAATCTCAAAATATTCGTTACCGTTCAAGCTAATGGAATCAAAATTCAAAAAAATATAATTTTTTTTTTACTTTCGCACAGTCGATGACTCTGAAGGAAGCGACGAAGGCGGCACTGACCATATTGAAACAGGTGATGGAAGAAAAGTTGAACGACACTAACATCGAAGTTATGACGATGACACCGGGTCCCCTGTTTCACATGTTTACAAAGGAAGAGTTGCAGGAGGTGATTAAAGACATTGTTTGAATTTACGATGCCAAGGGCCGATCATCCGCGTTCCGCGATATAAAAAAAAAAAAAAAAAAACAAAAAAAACAAAAAAAAAACACGATAAATAAATAAAAAGTAAGTGGACATTCGTCGTTTTATGAATACGAAAAGTGCATCGGAAAATAATTTAACGATCATGTAAAACGTGTTTTTTTGCCGGTTTGAAGAACAGAATTTTTTTTTAAACGAACAATACCCAGCTGTCTCAAATTTTTTTACGAATCACAAAAGAACGTCTTGTTTTTTTATAATACGAAATAATTGATATCCAATCCTGACCGAGCCCTATGGATAAAAATGTCCATTTCCTATCCGCGCAAAAGCCTAAATTGCCGATCATAGTCCTCGTGGATTCGCACGTTAGTCCGCTCTCTAATCCTTCCTCCATTCCCGGTTAACAATTTTTCCTTTTCACAATTTGTCGAATACAGATGATAGAAGGTTTGCCATCGTGGAGAGAGGACGCATCGCGTCAAAGCTCGGACAGTTCCGCACCGGTTTCCAAGCCCTCGACGTCCGTGAAAACCTCCTGAACGAACTTCGATTTTTTTGCAAAATTTTGTGAAAAAAAAAAAAAAAAAAAAAAACAAATTGTTGTTCGTGCGATTTTGATTATTTCCGTGTAATCGTATTTTAATATCGAATAAAATGAAATATTTCTAATCGCGATGTTTCAAATTTATCGTTTTTCTTTATTTAAGGAGCATGCACACCTGGAAATTGATTTTTTTCTAATTTCTCAAAAGAGTGACTGTAAAAAAATATTGAGTTGTAATCTCATTGATAAATTGGAGAAATTGGCTGAGTTAAAAAAAAAAATGTAATTGATCATGCAATTTTTTGACGCAGTTGGGTTCTAATGATGGAGTGGAATATGAGTTAACGGTTTTATAGACCAAAGTTTGCGACGGCGTGTCCCTTTAATTTTGGATTTTCCGTTTTGTCGATTTGCAAGCGTATTTCGCTTTTTTTCACTGAAAATGATAACCACCAAATGTATAGACAATTGAATTCTCTATATTTTTCATACAAACAATTTTGTTGTAGAATAATTATTTATCGTTAATAATAAGCAAAGAGTGTGAAAAATTAGGACGTTGACCCAATTTTTTTCTAACTCTTGGACTATTTTTATCGAAAATAAATGACACATTTAAATGGCAGAGTTACAGAAGCGAAAAAATGCAATGCAACGCAACACACCTTTAAAATAAATTAAAATAAAACGTTCCATTTATTCTGCACAGGGGATGAAAAAATTGAGTTTCGGTAAAAAAAAAAAAAAAAACAACAATATATAAATGGAATATTTTTTCTCTATTTTTTTATCCACACGGCCACGTTGGATTAATAAAAAAAAATCCATCGGCGACAAAACTGTCGTCCACGGATGACAGCCTCGTCCTCGATAATTCTCTCTATATATATATATATATATTAAAAAAAAAAGAATTGAAAGAAACGCAATCGACGAAGAATGGGCGAGGCAGCAGCAGCAGAGAAGCGTCAACGTTTGAAGGTTGTGAAAGCGCGCGGAGTGGAAACCGGTGGAAAACGGAAGGCGGAGGTGACGGCCCGGTTCGCTTTCGATTACGAAAGCTTTTCAACGCTCGTATCCGAAATCAATAATTAATTTCGTTCGGCGGGGCGAGAGAGCTTTCGAAGCGAGCTTTCGAGAGAGCGCGAGACCGGATCGACGGGGGGGCTGCGAGTGAGAAAGAAAATATCGTTGGTTCGGTTATACCGCCCGCCGGCTCTGCGATGTCACGATAACGCCACCCTTTTTATCCCCCTTTCCTCATCCGGCCACCGCACACAGATTATTGGATATTATTCCATTTTCAAGCGTTCAATCCCGGTATACGATTCGCTCTCCCGGATTTCCCGAGGGCTCACTCACTGACACCTCACTCATTGTGAGACACGTTCGATATTATATTGTTAAACATATATATATATATATATAAACATTGTGGAGTCAGAGTCGTTGAACGTCATTTAATATCGAAAAGTGGCATCAACTTTATTTTCATGTGAAATGAACTTTATTTACAGCCAGGTGTTCAGAGTGATTGCCATTGGAATCGATGCAGCATTGCAATCTCCTTTTATCGCGCTATCGTGTAGAATTTCTCATCACTTCGGGACTTATCGAATCACACGTTCGAACAATTGTCTGTCGCGTGTCATCAGGCGCAGTTGGACGTTCTCAATGATGATCTTGAATGACCTCGAACGACTCTGACCCCTCAATGGTTTTTCATGTAGTTTGCGATGCTCCGCAAGATGGTTGAATGAAAAATGGTACCGTACCATTTGAAAAAGTGCAGGTGACCTTCACTGTGCGTCAGCGCTTCCGCTGAAATAAAAAAAAAAATTGTTGCACTCGATGATCCCCTTCGTACCGTACATTCTTCGTTTGCAACATTTTTCGGTGACGTCGATGATTACAGAGATATTTGAGGTGGCACGAGTTAGTGCCTCACCCTGAATAGTGTACTCCAATAAAATTATGCTAGGCTTTGGAAAAAAAAATCATGAAAATTCCTCAATTTTTCTCCAAATAATTACATATATATATGAGTGATTCCACGTGACTTCAGCCACTAAAAAAAAATGTTACCACAAATAATTTAAAAAAATTGAGATATTTTATTGCAATATATTCACCGAGTGCCGATTTTTAAAAAAAAATTCTGACGGTTTTATCGTTAATTAACTTTTTTTTAAACTATTCCATTCAAATGGATGTATCTGTTGCAGGATTCGACGTACTTACATTTTTGAAAAAACGAAAACGTGCGTCTTTTCATGGCCTTCCAAAAAAAAATTACTTTAGATTTTATCGAGCAAGTTGAACGTCCGTTTCACGCAAAAATATGCAAAAATATTTGTATTCTTCTCAAATAATGCACTCTCTATTTCAATTTTCAAAACTTTTCCAAATTTAGAATACGAAAAACGAAATTTTTGATATTTTTTATATCGTGGAATCGGTAATTCCTAATTTTACCGATTTTATTAATACATTTCTTTCAGTTTAATTTCTTTCTTTTTTTTTCTTTCATGTCTTATCTTAATGTCAAATTTGCAATTATCCATGAAGAGGGATGAAGACATCCCCACGAAGAGGGATGAAGGAGAGCCGTGAAGAGAAAATCGTTTGTCGAAAGAGTTTGAAAAGATATGGTGACGGGTTTTTTGGGTGAACGATCGCGATTGTGAGGAGCGCCTCACGCCGACGATACGGCCGGGGGTCGAGGGGCCAGGGGCCAGGGGGGGGGCTTTGCAAGGAATCGTCGTCTGCTAGGCTGGTCTATACAACCATTTGAACACCCACACACACACACACCCAAGGAGAGAGTTGGGGATACGGGAAATTGTGGAGAACGGCAGTGAGGAGTCTCCGTAATTAACAGCTATGAGAGAACCAACCCCGGGATGAGATACAGCGGACCGTTCGAGTGGCTGAGAATCCCCGGGGGACCCCGACCCGGCCCCTATCAGACGCCGACACTCACTCGCAGTTCGCAACACCGGGCAACGTTCAAGTTTCGCTACGATAATTGCCTCGCGCTTCACAGTCGCGCCCCCTCCCCCCCCCCACCCCCTCCGCCCCTCAGCCCCTCGATATCCGTGATGGAACACCGAGAGACTCACACTGCCAATGACGAAACGGTTAACTGTTACGCGAGAATCCGAAACAATTTTCTTTTTTTTTCGATTCGAATTCGTATTTTTTGTCTCAAACGACTCACAATTTATTGTTCAATTTAATTTATATTATTTATTTATATATAATATATATTAGGGTGGTCGTTAAAAAATCGATATTCGATTTTTGTCCCGAAATCGAAAGTTGTCCTCATAATACTAAAGTTCTCGAAATTTGAGTATAAATTATAATGTTTATTATAGAGTTTTATTGATCATTCTCATTGATGTAATTTTGATTCTGAGGGGGCTGAGTTGTCTAAAATGAATTGAATGTTTTTTTTTTTTCGTGGGATGATCGATCCGAAAGGTTTCCATCCGAAAGATGGAAAATCGATGTTTAAATTTGGATCGATCGTGTCACGTGAACATTTTTTTTTTATTGAATTTTTGTCGGTGACTCAGCCTCCATAATGCTTTATCACGTGTTTTTGGATATTTTTGGACTTTGGATGGTGGAATTATCGGCGAGTATCATGGCTGGCACGCTGGGGTCTGTTTCGACCCCGAGGCTTGAAAACGCTCGCTTCAAGCGACCGATGGATTTTTTTGACTCGGAAAAATTGTTATATTATTCTTCGGTACTTGCTTCTATATGTGCCACAGGTTATTCCGTTTTAATTCCATATTCACTTTGGAAAAAAATACTTAAAGATAAAAAAAAAGCTGAGTAGAATTTATTTCAAAAAAAAAAAAAAGAATCGAAAATTCATCATTTTTTAGTGTTTCGATCTGAAAATTGAACTGGATACTCTCGAAATACTCTTCATTCGATTCTCATAATTGCAAAGTTGAATTTTTCTAAATGTGGAATTTCAGGTGAATTGAATTTTTGTTAACAATCGATATTATCGTGAGTTTTATTACGTCACGAATTATTAGCCATGGGAGCATTTTTGACGGTATTGATGGTGATCAACGCGTCATAATTGAGCTATCACCTTTTTCTTTATTCCTCCGCAAAAATTGACGAAATATCATGATCTCTGTATTACACTTTCGTTGTTGCAAAATTTTGATTGATGAGGCTTCACCAAAATTAATGTGTTGAGAAGAGAGATAGACCCTTTGATGGTGTTTTAACGCGAGTGACCATTCTTAACACCTGTTTCACAAGCGATGTGGTAACGGTAAATGTGCCTGTATCATGCATTATTGATCTGAAATGAGTCGCGCGGTTAATCTTTATTAAATTGCGCCGAATATACGAGAGATACGAGCATTTGGCGCGTATCTCTAATCGAGATCCCGAAAGAGGTTCGTAATATTTTAGAGACGGTGCAACGTAAAACAAAACAGTCGAATCGAACAGCTATATGTGTTTCCCAAAGAGAAACCCTCACTTTTTTTCTGTCGATGAGGTGTTAATTATTCAAAACCGATACAAAATCTTCAAATCCTAATTCAATAAAAATAATCACGAACAATTTATCGTCATTCAAATGTGAAAAAATTCAATTGCTCGGTTACACGCAGGTCAATGATGTAGCAGAGGTTTGAAATTTTGCCCAGCTTTTTTTTGTTATGCATACATTTTTCATATCGAATCGTTCTCGAGGTTGAGAGTAAGATAAAAAAAAAATGAAAGAATATTTACGAGTCAATCAATGCCATGGCCGAATTTTGGGAGAGCATAACCTTCGAAATACAGTTTTATTGGGCTC
Source organism: Diplazon laetatorius (assembly GCA_963662125.1). Classification (NCBI taxonomy): domain Eukaryota; kingdom Metazoa; phylum Arthropoda; class Insecta; order Hymenoptera; family Ichneumonidae; genus Diplazon; species Diplazon laetatorius. The sequence goes on from OY759159.1 coordinate 11,717,348, forward strand.
AAACTTTTTTTACATATATGCTTCCTGACTGTCTACCCGATAGTATTTAGTACAGATCAGTACAATGCACAACACTGCTCCGATAATACAATCAAGCAATTATTTTATTCTGATGCATGAAAAATAATTTCTCTCTAATTAAATGATTATTAAATGAAAATAAAATAAAAATTGATTGAAAATTATATTCAAATTCAATGAAAAAATCAAATTAAAGTAAAATTATAATTAAATAAAAAATTATATGAAAATTGAGTTGAAAATTAAATAAAAAGCATTGATAATTGAATTGAAATTGAGCGAAAATTAAATTAAAATAAAATAAAAATTGAATGACAATCAAATGAAAATCAATTGAATATCGAACGACAATCAAATGAAAATCAAACAAAAATCGAATTTAAATAAAACTTAAATCGAATGAAAATAAAACAAAAACTAAATTTAAAAAATTGACTGATAATCGAATGTAAATTAAATGATAAAATGGATGGAATAAAGCTGAAGAAAGAAGGCCGGAAACGTTGGGCATGCACTCACTTCCTCAATTTATTATTAGAGGGCCGTCGTTTCTCGCGTAAAACGGCAACACTCGTGTGCTGCCGTTAGAAAACCGGAAATATGGGCCTCCCCCCCTCCTGTCCCCTGCCCCCCCTCTTCCCACAGTTATATCCACGTAGGAAGAAGTTTGTACTTACCGTACCAACCGAGCCACCCGGCTATAATTCACGCATGGTAGAATCGTCGACATTTTTTTCACTTTCACAAAAGTAAGTGCGGTCTTTCGAGTACTCGCCAAGTATATCGCACATAAATATATGTGTGTGTGTGTGTGTGCTACGTCGCGAAATCGTGCGAGATGAACGGTTCGACCGACGTTGCTGACCGTTTGCGATAATCCGTTGGAAACCAATGGGCAATTCAGTCAAGTCCAACAGACGGGTTTTCGAGTTTCTCTCGTATTAGACGACCCACACACGTTTCGCAGATAAATATCCGATGCATAATTTCCGTCGAGCCGTTTAAGATCCGGAGACAAGATCGATCGGAATGCGTTCGGAATGTCGCGTGAATCTTCGTCGGAATATATTGATCGTTCGTGTATGGAAAAAGCGACATTTTTTTTTTTTTTTTTTTTTCATCGACTCAACTGGAGCAATGTTACGACACACTTGGGACAAGTGCTGTCATTCCGATTGCTTTTCATCACTTTTTTTTTTTGGTTCGATCGATCGAATCGAGATTTTTGTTTGTGTAAATTTGGAAATGGTTTTTTTTTTTCACAATACAATGGATTTTGGTTTATGTATTTAGTTGTATGTTACATCAAGTATTGTTGCACTTTGGGTTAACTGAGAATTACAATTGATAAAATAAATGCATATTTATTTTTTATGAATGGAAGAATGAATGAATAAATAAATAAATGAAATATTATATTTAACAGTATAATATCTAATAAAATAGAACTATATCATCGGATATCAGAGAAATATTCTATTAGATATTAACACTGTTAAATATAATATTTTATTAACTTATTAATTAATTAATTCATGTATTTGTGTATTTCTTTTTTTAAATCGTAAATGTTGTTTTTTTATTATTGATCAAGCACGTGTCAATCATGTTTCAATTCGATTATTTTTATTTCTTTTTATTTTTTTATCAATGCCCTCGCGTGAAATATTTTTAGTCGTAGAATATTCTAAATTTTCCAAAACACGTACATAAAAAATATCTCATGTTCATTCGTAATATAATTTCAATGTTCATGCGTGAAATATCTAATTTTATCGTTGAAATACCTGCAAAATCGTTTTATTATTATTGTGAAAAGAAAAAAATCAATTTAATTTTTAGAAAGACACATTTTTTTTTTTTTCATCAACATTAGATTTTTGAAATTTTCCGAGCCAGTAAGGCGTTAATTCGGATTGTGTGCAAAACAAACATTACACGGTGATCGGTAAGAGTTGTCACGTGCAAAGTTTGCGGACAGTCTCGAAATGAAAATTTTTCAGTAACGTTCGAAGAAAATATGAAATTAAAAAAAAAAATGAAGAAATACTGGGCTGCCAGTAGCGAGAACGATGGAACAATTTTCATTACAGTTTCACTGGGAAATGTAGAAGGTTGTGTGAATTACGAGCCACGTAGTTCCGGTATAACGTAATGGTTCGAAGGCGAGTGCAACTTGGCAAAGACTGCACTATAATTTCTCGGTCTTACAGCACACACCGATCGTCGGCCTGCGTAAGCACACTCTCGAACGTCACCTGTAATAATGCGAAATACCGATGCAACCTTTTTCCATTTCTAGTGCATTGCAAAAAAAAAAATTACAGAAAAAAAAACAATAACAATAATAATGATTATTGAAAATTTATATGTAAATGTTGTCATCAATGATCAAAATGGGAAATTAAAATTGAAAAAAAGGCAAGCCATGGCCAATTAATGTACTCAAACATATTGGAGTTTCGTTGAGCTTTTACAAAATGAATAACGACAATGATTTTATTGTGTGAGCATCACTTGAAGTCTGATAAATTAATAAAAATCATAAATTGTCATAAAAAATCATTAATTGATATATGATCAATCATTGATTTTTCAATAATCATAAAATTAAAATAATAATAATAATTCATCGGAAAAATTATGAATTATCATGACAATTCATTAATTGATAAAATATTAATTAATGATTTTTTTGGTTGATAATTTATGATTTTTTCATGTCGTTAATTTTCATTCCCTCGTATCATCATTAATTTTGTTTCATTACCATTCACATTTCATTAATTCGAGTGACTCTGACTGAATAAAATCATCACTTCATCATTTTGTCAAACATCATTTTAATTCGCGCGCTTCACGTTTCATTCGAATAAAAAATAAATCATTTGGCGATGTCATTCGAACGTAAAAGTGTTTGAAAAATCGGGGCCACCCTTAAAAATGGTTCGATCGAGTGACCCCGATACATATATACGTCATTAAAGACTTGGAAAAAATTTCGTGCAACGAATATCAAATCCTAATAATTCTAAAAAAATATTTCAAAAATAAAAAAATAAAAAATAAACTGCTACGTTCGACTGCTCGTTCCACCTATTTATTATTCCCGATTGAATCGTTTTCTGCCGGAACTGCAAACTACGCGTAAAATAACGTTCGAGATTAAATCGTTTGGCCGCGCGCCCGCTGTAAGATTTTTCATTGGCACACACACACACACACACGATCCATCGCCGTGAAAATTTCCTTTCACTCTTCTCGCTGCATTACACATGCAACTGCAACTGCAAGTGCATGCTCGCGATCACGATTCGTCCTCCCGGCGCGATGCAACATTTGTCGATCGATCCAAATTCTCACAGACGCTGAAAAATATTATTTTCACCTTTGTTTCGAGTTTCGATTTATTCTGACATCGCTTTCAGGCTGAAAGGAGGTTGAAAGTAGAACGAAGTCAGAAGCCGTTCTTCTCTTCTTCACAACTTCGTTTCAACCCCCGAAAATCATTGCAGTTATATTTCCCATTATTCAAGTTTGGAAGGTCAAACGAAGGTGAAATAACGAACGAAGAAATAAAATAAAAAAAAAATTTTACTCTCACTCGAAAGGCGAAGTAAAGTGTGAAACAACGAAATAACAAAATATTTCACTCTTACCGCGGAACGGTGAGAAACGAGGGTGGAAAAAAATATTTTAATGAAAAAAAAAAAATTATAAAAAAAAAAATCATTTCAATATTAAAAAAAAATTTAATATGAAAAAAAAAAAAATTTTAGAAACATTTCAATCTCTAAAATACTTGGACTTTCAATTCGGACGCCAGGGTGACGATAGGTTGAAACGTGAGGTGAAAATTTCGATACCGCAGTCGATAAACGCTACCAGCAGCAGCTTCATCAACAATGTCGAGTAATTAACGTGATTACGGTCGTCGCGTTTTTTTTTCTTTTTTCATTTTTTTTTTCGCGAAATCTTCGTGGAATTTCGTTCTTCACGGTCGATGATTGCGAAAAGTGGAAGTGCCCGGTGGGTTCCCCATGGGTCGAGAAACTTCGGTGAAAGCATTGCTTTCGTGATACTCCACGTCGTATCACACGCGTATCGCGTGTAACGTAACGGATTTCGACCGTACGCACAGTCATTGGCACCTCAACCGAACGAACGAACGAAAAAAATATAGTCCAGTCGTTGATCACATTACGATTATCGAGAACGAAAAATCCGGTTTCCGGTTCCTTTTCTAAAACTCTATCATGATCCGGATCACAGTCGTTGGCTTTTTATTTATTTTCAAATTTCAACATTTTTTTTTTTTCAGTTTATAAACATTTTTCAAAATTTATTTCAAATGATATTGAAATATTGAATACTGTTGTCGATTGGAAGGGAGAAGAAAGAAAACTGGAGATTCAAACATGCAAACAGCTTTCTCATAATTTATCAATATCCGAACGTGCCAATCACTGAATTTTCATCGATCTCATTGAGGCTGTGACCATTGGACTGTGTGATTGGCAACCATGTGGCGGCCTTAAGATCTGCGATATCGAAATAACGGTGCTGTAACACAAGCCGGGACGTGATATACATACATATAGATGCGACGGTTATTTTACGAGCTCGTAAAAAAAAAAGAAGAATAAAACAAAAAATTTAAAAAAAAATCCGGTATTAAGATTCTCGTCGGACGAAAGTGCGAGCACCCGGAAATCCAGTTTCACTCGTCGGATAATCATTGACACGAAGTCTCGCTTTCGCTTTCCCGCAATAATCTCATATATATTTTTTTTTTCTTCTTAATTATTATTTTTTCATTATTTTTTATTATACATAAGAAAAGAAAGAGAGGAAAACATATATATATTATAAATAAAATATATATATATGTATATTTTTTCTTTTTCTTTTATTATATGTAATAAAAAAATACTTATATATAGTCACATAGGTATTTTTTATTCGTGTTTTTAATTTTTTTTTCTCAAGACAGTAAGTACATGTTGTTGGTTTCAGTGGTAGACATTTATTGCATAGTCTTCGATACAAAAATATATATATATATATACACATATATATATATACGTATATAAACGACGTGTTACATGAGTCGACGATGTCTCCGGAGTGGATCTTTCATCGTCATTTCATTTAATATACATACAATTATTCGTGTATTAATTATTTTACAATAATACATAACAGAGTTTATTCACATTGCGAGCATATTACATTTTCGGCAATTTTCGCAACTTTGGCCAACGGCGGGAGGAGGTGGGGGGGGGGGGGGCGACTAACAGAACGATTTTAACGCAATATCGTCGAACAGTGGCAAGAAAAAAAAAACAAAAAACAACTTTGATCACATTTCATCACGATGATTTCACGCGGTTAACCGAGATTAGGATATTGCAATAGCGAGAAGACAGCGTAAACAAAATGGAACAAAAACAGGTACAAATCCCATGGAAAAAGAAAAACGAAAACGTAAACGTCTCATTGACAATGACAATCAATTGATTTCCATTGAGAAAATCAATCAATTGTCATTCGACAACCTTCGTCGTTCCACGGTACAACGAAAACAAACGTTTATCCGAACGAAAAACAAAAAAAAAAAAAAATAACAAGAAAACAAATAAAACAACAAAAAAATAAAATATCGTGCAATTCCGACAACCGAATCGGACGTGCAAATTATCATTATTGCATGATTTTTTTCCCCTTTCAAATGCGACCGTATTGAGCAAGACAAAAAAAAACAAAAAAAGAAAGAAAAAAAATCCTTAAACGAGGATTCAACGGTTCTTATGAGTGATGGGAGTAGGATTCGTGACCGCCTCCGTCGCCCCCGTGTCCGCCGTAAGACGGTTCGAAACCGCCGGATTCCCCGCCGTAACTGCTACCGCCGTAATCATTTCCGCCGTAACCCTCGCTGCCGCTGCCGCCGCCGCCGCCGCCGCCGTCGCCTCCGTGACCGTGTTCCTTGTGCACGTGAACCGGATAGGGCACGGGCACCTTAACGGGATACGGAATTTCCTTGACAACGGGATACGGCACCTCTTTTTCGACGATATACGGCTTGTCTACGGGAACCTTAACGGGCACGGGATACGGTTTTTCCACGGGCACGGGAATGCGTTTGTAAACGGGATAGGGCGCGGGTACGGGTACCTTGACGTGTACGGGATATGGTTTGTCGACGTGTACGGGATACGGCCGATCTACGGGCACCTTGACCTCGTACGGCACGGGTTTGTCCACGCGTACGGGATACGGTTTTTCAACGACAACGGGATAGGGTTTGGGCACGTGCACGGGATAGGGACGATCTACGGGCACTTTGACCTCATACGGCACGGGTTTCTCAACGGGATACGGCTGGGGCACGGGTACTTTCACCTTTACCGGATAGGGCACGTGTTTCTCGACTGTGTAAGGCTGTGGAACGTGAACCTTGACCGGTACGGGCACGTGTTTCTCCACCGGATACGGCTGTGGCACGTAAACCTTGACCGGATACGGCCGATCTACGGGCACCTTCACCTCGTACGGTATCTTCTTCTCGACGGTGTACGGTTGGGGCACGTGAATCGGCACCTTAACGAACACCTTCACGGGATAAGGCACGCGTTTCTCGACCGTGTAAGGTTGCGGCACTCCGACCTTAACCTCGTACGGCACGTGCTTCTCGACTATGTACGGCACGTGTTTGGTCACTTCGTACGGCACTGGAACCTTCTTTTCCACGGTTACGGTTTTCACGTGTTCCTCGTGTCCGTGAGACGACGATCCACCGCCTCCGCCGTAACCACCGCCGTAACCTCCGCCGTAACCGCCGCCGTAACCACCGCCGTAATCACCGCCGCCACCGCCGCCGCCTCCCAAATCACCGTAACTGTGATGGAGACCACGTTTTTCGGTCTTCTTCTCTTCTACGGCCGTATCCTCGGACGATTTTGATTCCGTGGATTCGGCAACGGGCTCGATCGACTTTGCATCCGTGGAGGAGGCCGCCCATGTGCACTGCGCAGATGCCAGCAGCGCCACCAGGGCTATGTGGAGCTGAAATAATTACGAAACACAATTATTATTATTAATTTTGATTGAAGTGGAAGAATTTAGGTTGAAGTTGGGTTTTTTTAGGTTAACTTGTGAGATCACTCGCGAGCGTCTGTGTGTCTGTCCGTTTGTCACGGTTGATTTTTTTTTTTTTTGGAAACCATGGGACGTAGAAACTTGAAATTCGGAATGGTAATTCGATGTCTCATTGATCTACAGATTTAATGATAGTTAACACTTCGAAATATTTATGTGAGACTCAAAAAAAATACGGGAATAATGAGATACTCGATTTAATGGTACATATGTTGTATTCGTGTTTTTGATTAAGACACTGGCAACGGTTTACAAATTCTTCACGTCAATATGGTGTGTCAAGTGAACAAGTTGAAAAGTTCACAAGGTATAAAGGTCATTAGACGATCATTTTCATGCCGTGTCCCTCAATAACATCAAATTTTTTTATGTTTGATCCTTGAACGTGAGCTTCTCAACCTCAAACATAGTCAAGCAACCTCCAAACCTCCATATTTTTCGCCATAAAGAAAAAACTCATTTACCTCTCAAGTACCAACACTTCATATCAATGATCAACCATATATATATATATTTTTTTTAAATTTACTTCATGAAATCAATATCCAAAATTAAATCGTCATCAACGTTCAGTATGTTGAAAAATTATTCCGGAAAACCTAAATCTCTATGAACGAGTGAATCCAGGTCGAAAAAAATAAATAAAAATTAACAACAACAATCATGACGAATCAACTGTGTCATTTCAAATGTCACTTTTATAACACCCGCAAAACAAAAATGTAATTTTACATCGAAGATCCAAGATTGAAAAATGAAAAGTTGACATTAAAAAAAAAAAAATTTTAAGACGTTCGAAAAATGTTCAAAAAAATGTCACATTCAACTTTCCTCGTGGACCGCCAGTGGCGCGTTTGTTGCAACTTATAATCCGATCACCGAGACCTCATCGTCCATACACGATTTTTTATTTTATTTGTTTGTTTGTTTGTTTGTTTGTCGTTTGTTGTTTGTTTTAAACGAAGTTAACGTTACGAACCGATAACTTACCTTCGTTTTCATTATGCGGATAAACTTGTGTGTGTTAACGTGGTGCACAACCACTCACTGAACCGCTTCGTTTTCTACGCTCGGGTTTATATACTTGTCGGGGATATAATAGCCCGGCCACTTTCCCTGCACCTCTCTCATCGGTTATATTACATGGGGGTTTCGTGTGGTATTCGCAAAAAACCATCGGAGCATAAGGCGCGGGCAAAAAGAAGGGGCTAAGGGGGGTGGGGTTGGTGAAAAAATTATGTAGATGGTATATAGGGATAGGTGTGTGGGAAACGATACCTCGATGGGGGGAGGAAGAGGGGGGGGGGGAATTGGTAATCCCATCGTCGTTTGACGATGCAAACAATGAAAATGGCGCCGAGACGGAACATACAAAACTAGATTGGTCTGTCACTGGATGATGTTGCGAACAAGGAGGGGGGGGGGGGGGGCAATGGTAGGGGCAAGGAGACGCGAGGAAACGTCGGTATATGGACAATTGTAACCGAAAGAATGAGAGATGATGTAAAACACGCTACTTTCCAATTCTTCGCAGCTTACTTCGGTGACGTAATTTTCTTCAGTCGCATCCAGAACGAACGCGTTAATCCGCCGTAGAAAGAGTTTGCATAATTATGACGTTGACAGATCGGTCGTTGTTGAATTCGTGATTTTTGTTCGATCCGTTTTTTTTTTTTTTATTTTTTTGCGATGTTCAGAATGACAAAAGTTTTGACGTTATTTGAATGCGAAGAATTGAAATTATAGACCGCTCGTGATAATATTGATAGAGGGGAGAGGGACCTTGGGAAGATTTTTTTAAATGTATTTGGAATGTGATTGGGGGACGGCCCGGTCGAAATTCGTCCGAGCCTCGCATAAGGATCACTTTGATTGAGATATATGTAGACGTATAGTTTGATGCATATCGATCGCAGATCAATGGCATACCTGTAGATTGAGACCAAATTGCATAGTCTTGTAATTTTTTTTTTTGAGACAATTGGATCGGAAGTTCGAAACAATCGGATCGGAATATCGAGACAATCAGATCAGAATATCGAGACGATCAGATCGGAATATACAGACAAAATCAGATCAGAATATCGAGACAATCGCACCAGAAGTTCGCGACAATCAGTCCAGAAGTTCGAGACGATTGGATCAGCAGTTCGAGACAATCGGATCAGAAGTTCGAGACAATCGGATCAGAAGTTTGAAACAATTGAATCAGAAGTTTGAAACAATTGAATCAGAAGTTTGAAACAATTGAATCAGAAGTTCGAGTCAATTGGAGCAAAATTTCGAAGAAGTTCGTCAGTTCGTTGGATCAGAAGTTAAATCCTAAGCCCCTAAGTTCAAGACAATTGATTCAGAAGTTCGAGACATCAGTTCGGAAGTTTGAGACAGCAGTTGAGAAGTTCGAGACATCAATTCAGAAGTTCGAGACATTAGTTCAGAAGTTCAAGAAATCAGTTCAGAAGTTTGAGACATCAGTTTAGAAGTTTCACACATTAGTTGAGAAGTTCGAGATATCAGTTGAGAAGTTCGAGATATCAGTTGAGAAGTTCGAGATATCAGTTGAGAAGTTCGAGATATCAGTTGAGAAGTTCGAGACATCAGCTGAGAAGTTCAAGACATCAGTTGAGAAGTTCGAGACATCAGTTGAAAAGTTCGAGACATCAGTTAAGAAGTTCGAGACATCAGTTGAGAAGTTCGAGATATCAGTTGAGAAGTTCGAGACATCATTTCAGAAGTTCGAGACATCAGTTCAGAAGTTCGAGACATCAGTTCAGAAGTTCGACACAATCGGATCGAAATTTCGCGAAAATCGGATCAGAAATAAGGACACACCATGAGGATATTGTCGATGCCTCGGTAAATGGTATTTCGCGCAAAAAATAAGGACATGTGACGAAAAAAAAAAAAAAAAAAAAAAAAAAAAGTTTCAGGGCCAAAGCCCGACCAAAGCCCGTAAAACCTGTTCCGATTCAGCGACGTGAATGTGCAGACGGAAACAAGACACGACGAGTGTGACAGAACGACCGCGGAAGAGAAAGAAAGTTGAACCGTCGGCGATGGAGAAAGAAAAGAGATTGAGAGAGGGAGGGTGGGTACTCGTTGGAGATGGTTGGAGAGAGGCGTGTGTACTCGATACTCGATTACATACACTCGGTAAACGTGTGAAGTGTCGTGGAAAGACCGAAGCCGAACCCATCCCAAGCTCACAACCAGCCGCGCTAATTATCGTTGCCCAAGACGAGATTTAATTCCGGGCTGTCTCTTGCACGCTTGCACTTTCAAAATTGGGGATCTCGTAATCGTGCTGGGGCCCCGCACGTTCCGGCTACTTCAACCGATATAATTCACACGCTCGTTACATTAGTTTTATGCGTGATATATTTGTGCATGAGTTCGGGGCGAGTCGAGTTAACGTTTCATTCAGAATTTTAATGAAAAAAAATATACCACATCGATCAAACTCAATTAAACGGGCTTTTGATATTGTGTCGCTCTTCAGCCGTGTGTTGATTCATGCGAAAAGGAATCAACCAATTTCCATTGATGGAAACTGGTTAACGCCGTTTATCGCAGGAATAAAATAAGCGCGCTTTGCGCGATGAGTTAAGTATACATATATACAATGTAATGAGAGTTAAGTCAAATAATTCAATCACCAGATGTTAACAATGACAACTTGTTAACTGGTCAATGACACGATGTTAAATATGACAACTTCTTAACTATTCAATCTCAAGATGTTAACAATAATAACTTGTTAACTATACGATCACACGATGTTAACCATGACAACTTGTTAACTATACAATCACACGATGTTAACCATGACAACTTGTTAACTATACAATCACACGATGTTAACAATGACAACTTGTTAACTATACGATCACACGATGTTAACAATGACAACTTGTTAACTATACGATCACACGATGTTAACAATGACAACTTGTTAACTATACGATCACACGATGTTAACAATGACAACTTGTTAACTATACGATCGCACGATGTTAACCATGACAACTTGTTAACTATACAATCACACGATGTTAACAATGACAACTTGTTAACTATACAATCACACGATGTTAACAACGACAACTTGTTAACTATTCAATCCCACGATGAAAGCAATGACGCGATGTCAACAATAATCCAATGTCAACAATGACAGGATGTCAAAAAATTTAACAAACTCACGATTTTTAAAATTTCTTTTTCCACAACATTGCGAATATAATTGGATCAATTTAATTCAAAAGTCCGGGAGTGTTATTCGAACAGCGTTGTTTATTTTTATTTGATTTTTTTTTCCTCGATGCCAGTGTGCGTATGTCTTTTCGTTATTATTATCGGGCTCCCACGAGTCTGCGATTACAAGGACTCCGGGGGTGGTATGTGTATGTGTATGTGCACATCGAATAATTGCAGACCGGCAGAAATCCGCGAGAAGCAGGAGAAAGGAGCGGGGGGGGGGGTGAGTTGGGCCCAATTGTTCCGTATAGCCGAAGAACGGTCAAAAGCGCGCGTGGCTCATGGCATACCCGTTGGAATATCTAATGCCGCGTGTTTAGTAGCGTTGCATGTAAGACCACCATTTTCCGACCTTGATCGCGATAAAACACGGCACTTTTGAGTGATTAATCGTCGGTCGGGGGGAGGGGGGAGGGGGCAACCGCGTCGAGTATCCCGTCATATCTTCACGGACGCCCACGTAATACGCAACGCTCACGAACAATACCAGAAAAATATTTAAAACACACACACACATACACATGCATATATATATTGTCTCACGGTGGTTGCAAAATTTTCTAATTTTTTTTTTTCGCCCTTCTACTCATTTTTATTTTTAGTCGACTATTTTTTTTTCCGCTGGTGTATTTATTTATTTATTTATTTATTTATTTATTTATTTATTTATTTATTTATTTATTTATTTATTTATTTATTTATTTATTTATTTATTTATTTATTTATTTATTTATTTATTTATTTATTTATTTATTCATTTTTTTTTATTCTTTTTTTTTTTTTTCATTGCGATTGAAAATATTCGTTTGCCGACGGCTAGCGAGTTCTCGATGAACGCGTAGGCGTCGGAGCGTAGTTTCAAATGGGTTAGAGAGTGGATATCGAATGCATTTCCGATGATAAAATTTACGAGATTTTTTTTTCCAGATCGTAATGCGAACGTATTTGTCCATATCTTGGAATGTCGGCCCTTGGCTCAAGAATCAAAAGGGTCGACATTTCAAAATATATCAACGATCGTTCGCAACAATCTGGAAAAAAAAATTTCGCGATACTGAATATTTATTTAAAAAAAATATATATATGTTTATATTTTGAGATAACAAACAATACACGACTTGAGTCGCTTCGAACGAACTTCATTCGGTTGATCCAGTTTATATGATTAATACGTGTTTGACCGTTATCTCATCGCTCGTGCAATCTTTAACCGCCCTTAACCCTGAGGAACAAGAGTTGCGAATAATTGTTTTGGATATGAAAACTATTCGCACGAATTACCCACGTGATTAGTTATTCGGGATGCTGCGCACCGGGCCGTATCACGTTCCACGGGGGCCACCGCCAAAACCCGTTCGTTACCGTGGCCCAGCGGTTCGTCTGGGTTACAAGCCCCCCCCCCCAGACGGACCCCAATGCGCCTCCGGCCAACACTTACTTTCGTGGTTCTTAATTGAAAGAAAAAAAAAAGGCATTGAAAGAAATTAAACGCGAGAGACGCCACGCGTTCACTCGCATAGACAAAAAAAAAAAAAACAATAATAATAAAATAAAATAAAAGGCATCGGGCATCGTTCACGAATTGCTCGGCCATTGTAATTGGAAACTTTTACATTGCGTGCGTTCGCCAAAGTTCGAGACGCATTTTGCCGGTGAATTAAACGAACCGTGAATCCGAAGAGATAATTTTCTACGCTGTGGCTACTGTCTTGTTTTTTTTTTATTTTTTATTTTTATTTTTTTTTACACACACACATGAAGCTTGTATGCAGTCTGCGAACCATTGCCACTTGTCAATGATCCGGATCTAGTTGATCAGAGAGCTCATTCGGTTCATTAGCTCCAGCATTGTGCAAATTAATCCTCAGGCTGTAAACCTGGGTCGTTTTCGTCCTGACGATAATCAAATGTTGTCCTAGACCTAAAAATAAATTTAAAAAATTATTTTTTTCATAATTTTATGATTGGAACTTTTAATTGCAGGCTTGAAGAACCTTCGTAAATTTTTTCAGATTTTTCGCAGCCGTTTGAATGTTTGAAAAAAAAAGCAACGACGAAAACGACCCTGGTTTACGGATTGAGGGTGCCGAAAAAACGTTTACGGACTAAGGGTTAATGTCAATAAAATGTTTCTTTGTTCTTCTTCTATGTTTTAGTGTTGATTTAAAGTGATTTTAAGTTGGTTGAGTTTAGTTACGAATGAAAAGTCATTTTATATGTTTATTTGATAATGATAAATAAATACGTGGGGGGGGGGGGGGGGGGGGGGTTCGTGCCAATTGCCAAATTAATGTGACCAATGAAAGATTTGATGGAGGATGTCAAATTTTTAATGCGGCAAATTTTTTAATTTCAAATGCCAATTAATGTGAACTCAGTTCTTTTTTTCTATGTTTTATTTTATGTTTTTTTTTTTTTTATAATCAATACGGAAAATCTGAATATATTTCAGCACTGGCTTGGAAACATGGCATGGGGCTGAGTCTCGATGAAAAGTGGCTCCATCGATAATCGATATTCAATATTAACGATTAGAAAAAAAATTATTCAATATGAAACAACATATATTTGGCTTTATTCGATGATTACGAATTTCTGTAGCATTTACTTTCAGCTTGGATCGCATGTGTCATACATCCTTTAATTCCCACAATCTCGTACATCATACAAAATCTTCGATTAATCGTTGAATCTACAATTATGTAAATTGAATTCCAATTGAGTCGGGAACGTATCGTCGTAAGGAAGTTGTTCGTGCATATGTACAGCCTCATTAGTGCAAATTCATGGCGATAAAAATTAAAGTGAAAACAACAACGAAAAAAAACATAATAATAATAATAATAATAATAATAATAAAGTTACGGTCGTGTCGATGAATGATTGGTGTGTTCATGTGTACATACATAAATATATATATATATATATATATACACACACATATATATATATATATATATATATATATATATATATATATATATATATATATATATATATATATAAGCGTGAAAGTGAACTTCTCGAAAGACTTCGTAACAGTTTAATCCGGAGCTTGAACGTTAATTCGATAATTGCAATTTTTTTATATTTTTATTACATCATTCTTTATTATTTTTTTTTGTTTATTTTTTTTTTTGTACTTTTCTTTTTTTGGGATAAAAGTGAAGGGAATGCGTTATTTCCGCACATGAAACTTTCCCCAAAACTTGGAGATCGCGACTTCATCATCGTCATCCAATGTTCGGGCTCGTGTGTGTTACATATATGCAGTGTGAGTAACCATCGGGGTCTTAACGATCCGACACACTTGGTCTTCCTCCCCCCCCCCCCCTCCCCTTCCTCGCCTTCCCGAACGAATTAATGCCTCGGCGTCACGAACTTTGTGAATTTGGGAGTAATAATTTACCTGCAACAAAAAAAAAATTAAAGGTACCTTCGTTTCGGCGTTGGTTCAATTTTTTTAAAAATGTTTTTATTAATCTTTTTTTAAACCGACACATAGGGTCCGATGATTGAGACGTTCCCGGGCAGTCATGCGCGTCACGTATTTCAAATCGTAAGTACAAAAGTTGGCACGGTGTCAATTGGCATTTTGTTAACCGCTGAAAAAATTTTTGTGAGTGGAATTTGAAAATTTTTGGTTTTTTTTTTTGGTCGATATAGATATAATATTTGGTGTACGATTGATTGATGAGCTATTGAAAATGGTTATTGTTTCAACGATCACAGATTATCGAATCATCGTCGATGAAGTTTAGAAAATTATATTTTTGAAAAATGTTATTAAACGCAATGAAAAAAAAGAATAAACAATTACTAAAAAACATTACTTAAGAAAAAAAACAAAAAGAATAAGAAAAACGAGCGTATACAAAAAAATTTAAAAGCAATCGGATAACCTTTAATCACAAATTCTTTCGAGTGTCACAATTCATTCCTTTCAAATTCAGACCACCCGGTACAACTTGCACGTACAATCGTTAGAATCACCCATATAATACATATGCACACACATAATTATATCTCTAACGAAAAAGAGAAAAAAAAACGAAAAAAAAAAAATCACCTGCTCCGTTCGTTAATTCGTGACGACGCGGTTCAAAAAAAATAAGAAAATAAAAATGACAGGCTATGACGAAATGATTACAAGGATGGTCGAGACAATAGTCACGAAACAGATTATCCGAGTAATTATCCCGCGGTGAAAATTGTCCTCCCGAAAAAAAAAAGAAAAAAAAAAATTAATTGGACCAAGATCGAAAAACCATTTTCACTGCGTTTTCCGAATCGCACGCGACGTCACGATGACCGAACTAGGCCGGAAAAGTCATCCACCTGCACTGTGGACGCGAAACGAAGAATAGAGGTTCCGGTTAATCGGTCCCCGGGCCCCGAAGACTACGAAGGATGCTTTATGCACCTGCGAAGCACCTCCTTCTCTCTCTCTCTCTCTCTCTCTCTCTCTCTCTCTCTCTCTCTCTCTATCTCATAGTCCTGCAGTGTGGTTTTCGATGCAGGGCCCTTGATCGCGACTAATTCCGAGTTAGGTATAGGGCCCAAAAAGTCCCAGCGAAGAAATTGTGGCCCCCAAAAACGTTGCAGCCTTTTCGTTCGCAGGTTGAACCTTCGTCGCCGGAACAAGCCAACGACTTTTGGCGATTGGGACCAATGGGGGCCCAGAATATCAGGCCCCGGATGTCCCTACGCGTCGAGCTTCGGGGCACGCGCCCTTCGTGACGTGAAAACCCAAACGAACGACCAAGCGGTTCAATTATGTCGTCCCCCCGCCCCCCCTCTCCCCACCCCCTCCTCGTATTTTCGGACTAATCGGAATTTCAAATCTCACTCGCTCAAAGTCTAAGCGCCGGGCCTTGACGCGTGAGGTCTTTGCTCGATTTTTCATTTTTTTTTCATTTTTTTTTTTTTTTTCATTTTTTTTTGTGGAAGCCAAGGATCATCAAATTTTTGTTTTTCCAGTCGTCGTGGTAGTCGACGAATGCATCTGCAGGGTGCAACAGCGGACGGAAAATCAATCGCTGATGAGCATTAAGGTGTGTCCAAAGTGGCGAAGTGTGCGATGGAAAATCGATGATGAACCTTTTTGCACTTTGGGATACCGGACGACCTGGTTTTTTTTTTTCAGGAAGTTTTGAGTGATTAACGAACCGTGGTAATGGACCACCGAGTTCGGGATAGTCTAGATTTTTTTTGTTATGCCTTTTGATTGGTTAATTATTGATTTTGGAGGGTTTTTGTCTGTCACGACTAATTAATCGTTCTTTGTGTTAATTAATTTTTTGACGTACTAATTTGTCGACGGGATTCGTTAATCGTTTGATGAATTTCGTTGGACATTCATTGAGTATTCTAGACCATGGAACAGTATTTTGGAAAGAGTTTGTTCATTTTTTTTTTTCGATTTTTTGTTGTATTTTATTATAGTTTTTTTTTTGTTTGTTTATTGGAATATTTGTGAACTTGTAGATTCTTATCTTATCGTCGTCATATCTTACACAATATTTGGATGCTTAAAACTGTTCACGTCTTAACGTGATTTTCTTAATTGTTCGACTTAAAATTAATTTATCAATGATTGAATTATCGAAAAAAATTTCACAGCCATGAGCTTTTATCATTACGTGAACAATCTTGAAAAAAAAAATCTAAAACGATTATCCCAATCGTTTGAAAAGTCATATACATGTATGAAACTTTTATGTCATAGATAAATGAAATTTTTGAAATTTCCTGAACATGAATGACACTTTTGAATAGATAAATGAAAATTAAGATGTATTTGGATGACTTAAAAAAAATAAAAAAATAAAAATAATCCAATTTGTGGAATACAGATTGACAAATGTTCACAAAAAAATACAGATCGATCGACCTTTAATATTCAATATTCGATATTAGAGATTGAAAAACGTGAAAAAAATATGACACAAGACGCAATAACTTATCTATTGAACTTATCATCGATCGATTGAATAATCATCGAATTTTCATTTTTCGATAATTCGACAATTCGACGAAAAATTATAGTTCGACAATTAATTCGTGATATCAAACATTCGCGCACAGAGTATTGATCAGGGGATACTTCTTGCCGGAGATGCCTCTGAAGTCGTCTGTCTCGATGGACCACACCATGGCACCACCGAGTCCCATTTTTTTTATGTACTGGGCCTTTGCCTTCATGGACCTGGATAATAAAGTTTGAGAACAATATATTTTTAATTAATCCGTAAACTCGTAAAGAAATCTTCTTGGATTTATATCACATTATAATGCAAGATATATAAGTCTATATTACATTACAATGATTGACATTGGAACGTGATAACAATCAATGTTGATTATTGCTGGTTTTTTTTTCGTTATTTGTTATGGTAAGTTTTATTTGGCATCTCTCATTGCCTTCATAAATTATTCAATCGACAATCGATGTGACAATACTCACAATCTATTATCGTAGCCGACCCATTGACTGCCATGACAAGCATAGGGCACCTGTCTCTCTTCGTCCCACTTTTTCGTCCATCCTTGATTCAAAATTTTTTCACAAATTTCGTTGTAACCTAACATTCCCGGTTCGCGGGTGTAAGGTCCAGGACTTCCGGGTCCCGTTGTCGGTGATCCGACTTTAGTGGCACTCGAATCGGCCAGAGTGAAGGATCTTCCGTAGGTGGCTGTGCCGAGTATCAGTTTTTCGGGAGACGCGCCTTGACTTATCCAATATTTCACCGCAGCATCCTGGACAACAATTTCACAATTTTTTTCCATTGATATCGCTTCACAACTTTCCATTTTTTTGCAGGTTCCTCATGTGCTGTGACTATTATGTGATATTTGGATCAACGTCAACTGTGTTCAACTCAATACAGGACAATTCGATTGGAATTTGAAAATTTTTTCGTCGAATTTTACGACGATTATGAATTTTTTTCTGGCATTTACAAATCAGTTTCAATCGAGATTTTTTAGATTGGCGTACTTTTGGCTGGGATTGTACGTGTCACATAGCCTCAAACACTTGCCGATAAGTGCACATGAATGAAGATTAAAATTAAAAATGACCTCGGCAAACGGACTCGTTTCCTAAGCCGGTCGACTCGACTGGTCGATTTTTCCACGAAATGTTGAAAAATATTACTTTTGACATGAAAGCACCTCTGGATAGAATAATTATAAACAAAATTATTCGTAAATTATAATTCACTGCGAAGAATATCGTGTGAAATAGTGAAAAATGACATTTGCGACCAGTCGAGTCGACCGGTCGACTCGACTGGTCGATTTTTACACGAAATGTTGTAAAATGTTACTTTTTACATGAAAGCACCTCTGGATAGAATAATTATAAATAAAATCGTTGGTAAATGATAATTAATTGCGAAGAACATCTTGTGAAATAGTAAAAAAATGACATTTTCGACGAGTCGAGTCGAGTCCGATCGATTTTCAAATGATAATTAAGCTTCACCCTCCGTTAAAGCTATAATCAAAAAAAAATTCAATTAACACTCACGACGGTAAGTTTTTTGTTGTCTCCGGTGTCGGACGAGCCAGCGTACAGCGGAGCATTGAATCCAGTTCGATTCTCCCACGATCCATGAAGATCGTAAGTCATCAAATTCACGAAATTCAAGTACTCGGATATTCTCGAAATTTCGTAAGACCTCGAAGCCGACGATTGTGCGGCACCCACAGCCGCACTCAGCAAAAGACCCTTCGCGTCGAAAGCTTCCCTCAATTCACGAACGAGGGCGGTAAAATTTTGCACATCCGACGAAGAGCCACCCCGTTGACCGGGATACTCCCAATCGAGATCGAAACCATCGAAATTGTACTTTCGAACGAATTTAACAACGTTATTCACGAATCTAGATCGTGAATTCGCATTTGCCGCCATTGTGGAATATTTTTCGGAACCCTCGTTCCAACCGCCGATGGCGATCATGGTTTTCAAATGACGATTATGATTGCGAAGATCGTTGAAACGTCGAAAACCGTCTTTGCCACCGCCGTCCGGCAGATCGCGCCAAGGATCGAGAACCTTCACGTCGTCGCCGTTCAGACCGACAAATGCGTATATCAAATGTGTGAACAATTTTGGATCTATGTCCTCGATGTCGAATTTACCGGCGTCCGGACGATAAACCGACCAACTGCCCAAATAGCCCACAATTTTTTCTGCAAAAAAAATGCAAATGCACACACAGTTGAGTCACCTTAAAAATCACTCACAAAAATACTCATTGAGTCACCTAAAAAATTGGATTTTTTTTTTCGTGACATGATCGAGCCAAATTTTTGATCAATTTCACCTTTATAAGATATCTATACGTAGCTATAGTTTCAAATTTTTTCACGACAATTAGTCCAATTTATTTGTCATTTTTTATGATTACTTTGTGTAAGACGATGACGTTAACTTACTCGGCATTGCTGCAACGGATGATGAACTAACAATAAGTCGAACGAATGTCGATTACTGAATCACGGATAACAGCAACGAATGCTGCTCGAGAAATCAATTAAGCTTGGATCAATAAACTGACGATGATAATTCGTCACAACTGTCATCAATGAGTCATTGGATTATGAATTGTACATCGAACGGGGAGACTCTTATCGACGACGAGATTCTCTGCAAAAAAAAAAAAAAAAAAAAAAAAACATGTTGGGCGATGAATCACACCCTTAACTCTTTTTTCTTTCAATTCTTTTTTTACCATCCACTGGCGAAAATTTGTTATCTTCGATACTTTTTAAATAAATATTTCATCCTTCAGATATTTTCCGAAGTGTTGTGAAATTATTTTTGAGATTAATTTTTCAAGTTTTCGTATCAAGACGAGTTATACTTCTTGGGTTCTTTTTTTTTTAAAGATCATCGCTCATATATGTATTAGGGTGGTCCTTAATGGGGGTGTTGACGAATTTCGACAAGTGCACCCCTCACAAAGGTTCGAATTAAATAAATAAAAATACTGGTCAACTAATAAAAAAAAAAAACGTATGGGCCGTTTAATGCTAACCGAGTTTCAATCAGCCATGCGTTCGACGTTACACGAGGTTGAGTCTTGAGCATTTGACTGCTGCATTGAGACTGTTATCGGTCCGTGACGACGTGCTTGGAAAGATTCTGATAATCGTCTTGGCTGTGTTATCACCCACTAAAGTCCGGCTGCGCTAACTCTATCTCACGAAATACCGAGAATTCAGTGTCAATCACTCTCACACACAACAATGAAAAACTTTCTTTGACGATAAAACTGCACAACGTTTAATCGTTGGCGTTTTTTTTTTTTCCAGTGACGTTATCTCTTTGTCATATCGTGATTTTTTTGTTTGGCACATTGAATCACGTATATATATATATATATGCGCATATGTATGTGCGCCTCGGTGTGTGGCGAGCCGGTCCTCGGAACGTCCGATGACGCGATGAGCTATATATAGAACGAATATTGCGTCGATGGTTCGAACGATCGTAAACGATGAAATTTATGAACAATCAGAATATTTATTCTGGAGAATGTTCACAAATGTTGTTGTTGTTTTAAGTTTTTTACTAAGCTCAAGGTAATTGTTTAAAAGTCGATATAACCTAATTCGATGGATATAGATTCGGTGGTTGGTTCTTTTTTCAGGAGCACCCAGGAAGAAACGACGTTTCAGCACGAATGACCGAGTGCGACTGGACGGACGATAAGACACGGCGTCGTAGCTCCCAGTTATCTCATGTCGATATTCACGATACTTAATATATCCATGTGTTCATTGGCCAGTTGGTCCAGAAACGATTTTATTTTTTTTGTTTAATATTTGAATTTTATTCTTTCAATCGTTTCTTGAGTTTTCGATGCAAAAACAATTTCATTGAATCTGAATAATAATCTCTGATTCATCGAATCTGGAACATCTGATTCGTTGAAATCTTTCGTTGCATCTGTAACATCTGATTTATTGAATCTTTTTATTTAATCTGAAACATCTGATTTATTGAATCTTTTTATCGAATCTGAAACATCTGATTTATTGAATCTTTTCATCGAATCTGAAACATCTGATTACTTGAATATTTTTACCGAATCTGAAACATCTTATTCATCAAATCTGAAACATCTGATTAATTAAATCTGAAACATCTGATCCATCAAATCTGAAACATCTGATTAATTAAATCTGAAACATCTGATCCATCAAATCTGAGACATCTGATTAATTGGATCCAAAACATCTGATCCATCAAATCTGAGACATCTGATTAATTGGATCCAAAACATCTGATTCATTAAATCTGAAACATCTGATTCATTAAATCTGAAACATCTGATTAATTAAATCTGAAACATCTGATTCATCAAATCTGAAACATCTGATTAATTAAATCCAAAACATCTGATTCATCGAATCTTTTGATTTTAAAGTTTTCATTGAATCCCGATGCATCAAGATTTTGCTCGCATCGACCAAAACAAAACTTCATATTTGTTGAAGATAATTAATAATGCGGTTGTGCTACTCGTGTAATTTTAGAAACTCACGAGCTTACTCGACTTCACTCCGCAATGTATAACACACGAGGCACGCACGTTGTCGCAACAACGTGTCGCGATTATGTCGAACCGGGTAAAACTGAATGCTCCTGGACTCGATCGATTATCCGTGGTTCGATAGTCAATTACCGGATACACGACGTCCGGCTTGTCCTGGCCTCGACGACGTTCACGAAATTCACGCCGACGACACGACTTCCGGCTTCCATGGACCCCGATACAAGATCAAACATTATTCAAACGTCAATGTATTCGAAATAAATTTTCATTAATTATTACAACACAATGAAAACAAATAATAAAATAAATAAAATCATACATCTTTGGCAGATATTTTTTTGTCAAAAATATTTTCTGGGCTAAAAAAAAAAATGTCACGGTTTTATTCGATATATATATAGCAATTGCAGAATATAGATAATTACACATTATAATAACTTATTATCGATTTGCATTAAATTCTTTGTTTATAAATTCAGAATTTATAAACAATTTTTATGAATTGATAATTTATAAACAAATTTTATAAAATAATCATTTAAAAACAATTTTTATAAATTAATAATTTGAAGAAAAAGTTTATAAAATAATAATAGTTGAAAAAAATACGATTCAAAATGTTTTTTTTTCAAACATGCAAGTTTGTGCATATGTGTTATCACGTACGAGAGGAGAGATCACGTGCCCGTGATTTCGAGAACAATTATCGACAGCAGCTCTCGATATCCAACATATATATATATATATATATATATATATATAATATATATATATATATATATATATATATAATATATATATATATATATATATATATATATATATATATATCGTTACCTGTTATAAAGAGCTGCTGTGTGTTAATTTCAGAAAATTAATAATAGTACCTCGAACGAACGCATCACGCAAGCGCTAGTCCAAGGCACTTTGCACATCACACACACACACGAACATACGAACACACACACACACAGACTACACACAAGCACCGGGCCATTCACAGATAACGATCGAAGATTCCCATAACCCGTTCGAGAATGGGCTTGACTTTCAGTGCTTCCGACCTAGTATATATATATATATATATATATATATATATATATATATATATTTCAACGTGCAGTAGACACACCACGAAGATCTCTCATGCGCACTCTTTCTGGTCTATAATTTTCGTTATAATAATATCGAACCGATCGTTCGCATAAAATTCTAACCAGCGACTATTAAAAAAATAAATGAACGAGATCGTCCAACTATCTCAAACGGTTGTTCGAAGCCCTTGCCGATTTAAGGGTTTCAATGTTGATCCATTGTACATCGTTGATCAACGAAATCATTCGTGTTCGTTCGTTCTACTCTGGTTGATCGGGGAAAAACCAATGGAAATCGCTTTTCATTGGCCATTGGAAATCGTTGACACATTTTCTTCGTGAAATCGTGCCAATTTCAATTGACAATTATTTCCTTATTTATCAATAAATAATACTTAAATAATAATTAGGAACGAGCCAAGCAAGGCAAAAAAAATAGTTATATAGTTAACTATATAGTTAACTACAGTTATAGTTATATAGTTAACTATATAGTTAACTATAATAATAGTTATATAGTTAACTATATAGTTAACTATAATAATAGTTATATAGTTAACTATATAGTTAACTACAGTAATAGTTGTATAGTTAAATTCAGTTATAGTTAACTATATAACTACATTTATATTTTTCAACAGCAAAACGAAATAAAAATATTCTTGCAAGCAGTGAACCACAGAAATGGTTCTGACTTTAAATTGGACAGACAACTTGTAGCCTTCGATAATTGACGTTGCAATTTTTGTGTCACGACTAGGATATATCCATATATATATATGTACTATATATTCGTCAAGGAAAGTGCGGTTGGTAACCCGGTAGTGGAAAGTCATCGCGCGGTAGTGCAGCGTACAGTGATTCGCTTATTAAATGTATGTGCATCAACAGACTGAACGAAGATAGACGATATAGAAAAGTCGTGTTAACTCTACTTCAGTTGGAATCTCTTTCTCCTGATCCTCATTAACGCACCGCGAGCGATGCACCCGACGATTACTGACCATTGCAAATTAATTATCCACTACTTTTTGTTGCGTCCTACGAAAAAAAAAGAAACATAATAATAATAACAACAATAATGATAAAACACGAAGTCTGATGTCATGACGTAAGGATAATCGTTGAATTCGCTTTTCACTAAATCACGTCGTTCCATGCGGATGTAGTTATGGCAACAGCGAAATCATTTATCACTTAACAAAAGTGACTTCCTCGTTATTTCCTACTTCCATATATTTATATATATGGGGAAAAACGGCCCAAATCACCGGACTGAAACCCTTCTATCCTCCGATGTGGTCGCTGATTTTTTTCTAGTATCTTTGGGATCCCACGACCTCACTAATTTTTTTTTAGATTTTTTAGACCCCTCCTCCCCCTGCCCCCACCACCCTTTATTTTTTTTATCAAGGGGTAACTGCTACCTCCCCCCTTTTTATTTTGATACATATTTTTTCCCAGATACTTTATTGAAATTGACGAACTTTTTTCATAAAATTGGAGTGGGTGTCCGATTGCTAATATTTTTTTTTCTTTTTTTTAATTTTGGAAAAATTCGAGTTTTTCCAAAATTTCAACATATGATAATGGATTCCTATCTCAAAAAAATAAAAGAAAAATGAAATCTGTCTTGCGAAAAATCGATATTTCGATTATTTTCGAAAGTAAATCGATTTTTTGAGTATAAATTGATTTGATTATGAAAAATATATTTTTTAATCGATTTTCTATCGAAAATAATCGAAATATCGATTTTTCGCAAGACAGATTTCATTTTTCTTTTATTTTTTTGAGATAGGAATCCATTATCATATGTTGAAATTTTGAAAAAACTCGAATTTTTCCAAAATTAAAAAAAAGAAAAAAAATATCAGCAATCTGACACCCACTCCAATTTTATGAAAAAAGTTCGTCAATTTCAATAAAGTATCTGGGAAAAAAAATGTATCAAAATAAAAAGGGGGGAGGTAGCAGTTACCCCTTGATAAAAAAAAGGGTGGTGGGGGGAGGGGGAGGAGGGGTCTAAAAAATCTAAAAAAAAATTAGTGAGGTCGTGGGATCCCAAAGATACTAGAAAAAAATCAGCGACCACATCGGAGGATAGAAGGGTTTCAGTCCGGTGATTTGGGCCGTTTTTCCCCATATATATTTATATATATATATATATATATAGATACATATATATATATATATATATATATATATATATATATATATATATATAGATATAGATATAGTCGCTGTATGCGATATTGGATGAATGCATATAATGCTCTCCTGATTAATTTAGAAATTACTTGCAGAATTTTTTTATTTATTTATGAAAGTCTATAATATTTAAACAAAGAATTATATTCTGCTTCCAATAATTAAGATATTGATTACGTTATTTTGAATTTTTAATTAATGAGGTTTTTGAATAAATTGATGAAATTTTAAATTAGGCTATTTCAATTTAAATTAATGTAATTTGTGATACTGAAAATGTAATTAATATTTATAAATATATTTTGTCGTGTTACGGAGATATTGTGATTTATTGGATCATATCGAAAAGTGTTTGGATCGAAATCCCACGAAGCACAAGGAAGTCCACTTTGATCCACTTAAGATTCCCCATGGAGAAAGCTTTGTTGAACGACGATGAAGTTGAAGGAATGAGGAAGCAACGCATATAATGTTCTACAACCTTAACAGTTTTTGTTGTTGCTGTTTTGTATAATTAGAAGGGACAGTCTTTTTTTGCATTTTGTAAAAAATTCAACGAAACGGAAAAAAAAGCATCATCGTATTTTTTCTTTCGATTTGAATATTTGTCAAGATACTTTTTTGAAAAATTTCAAATCGTTGTCGAAATTCGTACGGGAGTGTCAATCGTTGCAAAAATTACAGATTACATGGTAATGATAAGTCACTAAATGTGTGGAAAATTTGAGGGCTGCATCTTAAACCGTTCTCGAGTTATAAAAGTTTGAATTTTAATTTTCAAACCCACACACACACACACACACACACATATTGTCTAAAAAAATGATTTCTAGATACCCTAGAACATTTTCAACATATATACATCAACATCCCTATGAGAAATTATTCTCCCCCCACACAGCTTCCTCCACAACGATCCAAAAAAACAAAATTGTCCCGATACACACGACCGGTCCCCATAACTCCAGTCCCATTATATCATACCATCGCAAAACGCGTCCCACAAAATCACCCATCTGTCAAAATGTGTGAACAAAAAAAAAAAAAAAAAACCACGTACCATCGAGCTTTCGTGAGTAATCAGCAAAATTGATTATACTTTGTGCGTAATTGTATCGATGAAGAAAAAAAAAACCCCAAACCAAAGAAAAAAAAAACGTGTCTGCGTTTAGTATCGGAAATTAGTGTCACACGAGAGACGGACGAGAGACATACATGACCGGAAGGCAAAAGTCGGTGGCGCCCTTTTGCCGTGGTATAGTGTCTCGGAACGTGCGAGTGAACAATCTGGGCGCGTGCGTCTTGTAATCGCGACATGCGATTCGTGTAATTTTCAACAACGTCGAAGAATAATAATAATAAAAAAAAAATCCGGGGGTTGTGAAAAAAAAAAAAAAACATTTTTTTTTCTTTTTTTTCTGTTTTTGTGGGTAAACGTGTACATACGGGGACCGGACGCGTGCGTACGAGAGGGTTGATGAATGTGTCGCGTGGCAGTGCGAATCGACGTCGTGAGATCGCACACGAGGAATTTTTTACGGGGTCCCATCGCCCAAAGACGACGAGCGACACGACCGAAGACGTCTTTTTTTTTATTTTTTAAAATTTTTTTCTTCTTTTTTCGGTCCCATCTGCCTAAATGGGACCCGAGCCTATGATCAACCCTTCTCGGCTTGTCCACGTAGCGCGTGCTCGAACGACAATCTTGCGTCTTGTCGCAACGACCGACTTTGCTGTATTTTTTTTTATCCCATACTCATTATGTACACGACCCAACGATCGATTACAATTATCCCCGGGGCTGTGACCACTAATGTGGGACCCGAATTTTTTTCCGAGACACCCTCGGAAAAAAAAAGAAATTTAGACGCGTACGAAGTTGGCAAAGAGTGGTTTATATGGTCAATCGATACATGAATATCGGTTTTAAGGAGTTATGTCTCATATGTTGCTTGTGGTAAAATTGAGGGATTTTTCGTGATTTTTTTTTTTAGCCATGTTAACATTATTCTAATTGGAATATACTGTGTAGGGTCAATTATACAACGTATATCGACGTACTTGTATGCATTTTTTTTTTTCATTGAAAACATAATGAGTTTTATGAAAAAAATTGATGTGTCAATAAAATTAACATTTTTATCATCATATTTAACAGAATATTTTTATATATAATTATGGTTTTATCATAATTGACATGAAAAATTTATATGTTAACATAATAAACATAAAAAATTCACATTTCAATACAATTAACATTCTGCAGATGGTAAAAACATAAAACGTTTCATGAAAAAAATTCATATGTTATTAACATAATTAACGTGAAAAATTCATATGTTCGCATAGTTAACATAGAAATTTCGTATGTCAACATAATTTACATAAAAAATGCATATCTTAACATAATTAACAGAAAAAAAATGCCAACATAATTAACATGAAAATGCATATTTTAACGCAGTTGACACAAAAAAATCATATATCAACGTAATTAACACAAAAAATGTACATGTTATGGTGCATAAAATCGCTCTACACGGTTTTACTATCCTACACCATGATTGGTGATTGGTTTCAACAATGATCGGCTTCAACGTTTACCTTACACGTGACATTCGGTCCTGAAGAATAAAAAAAAAACGAAATAAAAAAATATAAAAAAAGATGTATAAAAAAAATGCTCGCAGTGTCTCGCGATCCCGCGCAATGGACAATATTCGCCATACGTTGACTCTGTATATGCCCCACAAGCAAGGCTCATCGATTCGATTTCATCATAATCAAAACCGTATGCACTATTCATACGTAAAATTGATGTAACAGCCATCGGACGGTTCGAAAAAAATCGTTAACCACGGCCGAAACTCTCGAACGCGTCGAGGCATCACGAGGATCCCGCATCCCCGGTTATACGGAGATGCATTATGCACGGGGGCCCCGCGTGCATCATCGAATGAGGCATCACCGATGCACCGGAATGAGCTAGAGGGCTCTACATGGTAGTCTCCGAAACTCCTTGTTGGGCCAATGCTAATGGGCATTCGTGATTTCGCGTGCTTAGATTCTCAAGGGCAGGTGAAATTTCACGTCGCGAACAACTGTCCCCTTCAAGGCAAATCTCACATTAACCCGTTCTTCTCTAAGCGTGTGTGTGTGTGTGTGTGTGCATTTTATTTTTCGTTTTGTCTTTCGATTGTTTTCTTTTTTTATTTATTTCGTTCTGTCTTTATCGAGTATGGGAAAATGAGAGAGAGAGAGAGAGAGAGAGAGAGAGAGAGAGAGAGAGAGAGAGAGAGAGAGAATTTGGTCTCGGATGGTCCATCACAACTATGGGACACGAGAATGGGATGAGGGGATGGGAGGGGGTAAAAGTTTTCGGTGCCCACAAAAATTTCTCATTGACGTTCAAACTCTGGCTAACCATAATAAATCGCCGCCGGGTCTCTGGTCCCCCTCCCCCCCCCCCCTAAACGATCAACCGCGCTCCTCTGCATGCCATAAGAATTCCGCCCATTGTAATTCAAAATCTTTCGCGAGACAAATTTGAATTGATACGGCTGAGGTTTTTTTTTTTTTTTTTTTTCTTGTGGGATACCGCGCGCTCGTTCGAGAGAAGATGCAAGACGCGTGCTCTGCGTGTGCCTTCCGTTAATACGTTGGGAACGATGGATCATTTGTTCACCCCTCTCCTGCCCCCCCCCCAATTTTTTTTCGTTTTTTCGTTTTGTTAATTTGGTCCAGTTTAATTTCTTTCTGCTCCCTTGACTTTGACGTTTTCTTTTGTCTTCGTTTTTCTTTCATATCCTTTTTTCATTGAGAAATCAGGGGCTGGTTAATTCTGAGTAGGGTGACGTAGTTGTGAAGCTTGGGGCTATTTTGTGGTTTTCGCTTCCTTCCGACATTTTTAATGTTTCGTGGAAGAGCAGAAAGTTATATTGGTCTTGCTTTGTGGTTAAATGGGATTTCATTTTTTTTTACTGAGGATGTTGTTAACGTTTGGAATTAATTGTGTGAAAAATAAATGTCGATGATCGAGATTCAGGATGGACGATGCTTCGAAGGGTGAAAATTCGGAACACGTATATATTTATTGGAAAAACCGCGGCAACTGTCGCTCCTCTCCCCCGACGTACTTTATCTTCCCCTTCCTACATCAAAACACAACAAATAAACTTCTTCCTCGCCTCAACGCCAACAACAAAATAAAAAGCTGCAAGTTGAAACTTGCAAATTGCTTCCTCATAATTTTAAGCAAGCTGCAAGTTGAGCATTGCAATTTGCTTCCTCTGAATCGTAGGTAGTGAACGAAGAATCCTTTATGAGGAAGCAATGTGATGCTTATGGGAGCGCTATGAGGAAGCATTTTCGTTTTGGCTTCCTCATAAAGGATTCTTCGTACACTACCTACGATCGAAAAACTCGAATTCCTGTCAAAACCGAACCATCCAACTGATCTTCGCCAAATTTGAGATACAGCACGGCTGAATGATTTTCTATACTTTTGTGAAGTTTGAGCTCGATCGGTCAAAGTTCACAAAAGTTATAGCGACAAATTTGATTTTTGGAAAAATTCAAAATATCATCAAATCAAAACTTATTGATGAATTTGGCCCAAATGCAATACCAACTAACCTTGGGTACGTATCTCTTCGTCGAGAACTATTTAGACGAGTATCTCAAAATTTTCGATCGCTAGAGTGATAACGCCCTTTTTTTGGGAATTTGAAAACGACATAAAATCTGAGTCGCAGCTTCGATCATTTCGAAAATTATAGTCAAATAAGTGATTACGGAGCTGCACATGTCTGCAAAATTTGGGGGCTGTAGCTCAAACCGTTCTCGAGTTATGCAAGTTTGAATTTTGGGAGGCCATTACACACATACACACACATACATACATCCGGACATTTTCTCCAAATGTGTTTTCTCGACGTTTTGGAACATTCTGAACATAGTGACATGAAGATCTCGAAAAAAAAATGTCCCACCGTCACAAAGCTTCCTTTATGAGGAAGCAAAAATATCGTTTCCTTATCTCCGCCGACAACCAGATCCATAATCGTCCACTTACGGTTGTCTCGTCTCGTCCATGTTCAGCGACCCCCATTCATTACTATATCGTCTATTCGTACAAAATCCTTGAGAGTCCATCCTTTCGTGCTAAATCTCACAAGGTCCTTCGTCGTTTATGGTCTTTGTCCTTTTTCCGTTTTCGCAAAACAGTTCGGTCTCGAATATAACGACGATGCTCCCGAGTCACGATCAGTTCCGGTATGTCCCGACGAATGTTTTCAACCCTCGGAAAAAAAAATAAAAACAAAACAAAAAAAATAAATAAATAAAAATAAACAGAAACATTCGTAACACGAATGTTTAGGTTATATCGTGCCAAGGCGTTTAGAACGACGCGTGTGCTTACAATTTTTCCATCTTTAATGATTATTCGTGAGAGAAGTTTAACCCGCGACCCAATGTCTTCGTGATAGACTCCAAAAATTCGTGGCAATTTTTTTTTTTCACCATCTTAAGGAATAAGAACGACTCGCGAATTCACCGCCAAAAAAAAAACGATTACCCGTGACGCGCGCGTTGAAATAGAATGCGGTATCTATGTATATATACATATATATCTATGTGGTCCAATTTCGTGACGCTTCCGCTTGTGCGGCCATTTATTTATTTATGTTTTTTTTTTTGTTGTTGTTGTTCATTTTCAAAAATCACCCGCACGGGTTTCATTCGACTCCTTCATTATTTCTAACTGCTAACCGGGCCAAACGATGCTTATTGGGATGAAATCCTAGGACCCCTGGAGAGACCCAGCCGAGAAAAAAAGAGGGCGGCTCACGAAATGCGAAATGAACGCGGTCGCGCGAGGGGACGGGGAGGGGGGGGGGGGGGCACGAGCCAAAATTTTGCACGGTTCTCCGGAGACGGTTCTGTGTTTCTGCAACAGCTTCCGATCGCGAGACACACGCGAGAACGTTGGTCGTTCGAACGTTTGCCGATATTGTAATTGTCGAGAATGCGGTAGAGGCCTTGAAATTCATTACGTGAATATTTGGGGGAAAAGGGGAGGGGGAGAAACTTTGTCGGATAATTTGCAGGGTCAATCGGAGATCACGTATATGACACCGACATATGTTCACGAACAATTGAGATAAGCGGTACGTTTATCCTTTATTCGAATAGTCACAGTCATTGGCCGGTCGATACATTTTTTTTTTTTTTTTGCAGCTTTTGCGAATGAATTTGTCACTATTGTGACAAATGAACTTTCTTTTTTCTTTTTACATTTTTTCCTCAGTTATTTTTATTTCAATTATTATTATTATATATAATTATTATTATTTAATATTTAATTCAGGAATTATTATAATTTGATATTTGATTGAATAATAATTATTATTTTATTATCATTATGATGAGTTATTTTTTGCTGTGATTTTATGAGTCATTCTGTGAATTTTTTCATGTTCATTTTATTTTTATTATTATTTTTTTTAAACTAATATATATGTGTTTTGATAAAAAAATAACAAAAATGATTTCCCGACCGTTTTCCAAAAATTCAACAAATACGACAAAATTAATAATCACTTGGTGCGTAAAATAATTTTTTTGAAACACATTTTATCATTGAACGAAATGCGCCAATTTTTGTGGTGGCCCACGACTGTGTCGCTGGTGAACTTTCTAAAAGGTTCACGAAACCTTTACAGGTCGAACGAGTTGATTTGAGAGCGTGTAATTTAACGTTGTCCCATAGCTGGGGAAACTGGTCGTGTCATTTGCTCGGCAATGCCACACACACATGAGAGAGAGAGAGAGAGAGAGAGAGAGAGAGAGAGAGAGAGAGAGAGAGAGAGAGAGAGAGAGAGAGAGAGAGAGAGAGAGAGAGAGAGAGAGAGAGAGAGAGAGAGAGAGAGAGAGAGAGAGAGAGAGAGAGAGAGAGAGAGAGAGAGAGAGAGAGAGAGAGAGAGAGAGAGATCATGGAAGATCTCTCGGATTTCGAAACAAACGTAAGTCCGCGGGGCTCGGGGTAATTTCGGTCCCTCGCTCGCGAGCCACACACACACACATACACACACACACACACACACAAACACACATATATGTATTTTTCGTCTAAATGCTTCGAACACGAAAACCCAAATTTTCGAAATTATTTAGTTCAGTGTGTTTCGAATCACGAGATAAATATTTGGAACAGTAGAATCAACGACTGGGGCCACCGAGAATTGTTGCGAATCGTCGTCGTGTAATGATACACCCCATTCGTGCGATCTCTCCGGACGATTTCACTGAAATCCTCCGAAAAAAAAAAAATGAAAAAAAAAAAAACTTCGTGTACGTAAAACGTGAAACGATTTGCCACGAAAGATTGGAGACTCGGACGAATCAACACCGCGAACGACTTCAACGATTTCGCAAAAAAAAAAAAAAACAAATAACAATATTTGAAAAAAATTAAAAATATATTAAAAAAAAAAAAAACTCTATAATAACAAAATAAAACGATGGTTATTTTTCCCAGAAACTCTTTTGTCGAGAATTTTGCTTTATACAACTGTCGTTCACCTTCGTGTAGCAATATTACATGGTACATGTTTATTTTAGTGTGTGTGTGTGTGTGTGTGTGTGTGTGTGCTAGCTCGCACGCATCGATACACGGTGGTACATATAAAAAAATAAGTATAAGAAGAACGAGACAAAACTAAATTACAGAAAACATTGTAAAACAAGTACGAAATTACGGTCGTTTGAAATTGGGACCGCTCGTTGCATTCGGTGTATTTGTAACAATGTGTGTATCCCCTCGGTTGGTAACTTTATTTCAGGGTGGATAATACGTAAGGTCTCGGGACGGTCTTAGTAGTGAATTTTTTCGAGCGTGTGGCCAAAGTCACGAAGGCACGTTGAGGGCCGAAAACCATTGAAATTGCCCGTACAGCTGGTACTTTTGTCATGCAAACAAATTTTATTTTTTTTTTCCCGATTTTTTTATTCTATTTTTTCGTAATTATTTATTTTCTACGGAATGAACGAAACCATTTTTTTCGGGACAAATTATCAGCGAATTCGAGAATGGATGGATGAATAATGATGATAATGAAAAAAAAAAAGAAAAAAATTGTATTTCGACGTTTAACAATCGACATCCGGTTGAGGATTTCGATGTTATCGGGTCTGATAATTTTCGGCATGATATCGATGAGAGAAAGAGAGAGAGAGGCACTAACTCGTGCCACCTCAAATATCTCTGTAATCATCGACGTCACCAAAAAATGTTGCAAACGAAAAACGTACGGTACGAAGGGGGGTCATCGAGTGCAACCATTTTTTTTTTTATTTCAGCGGAGGCGCTGACGCACAGTGAAGGTCACCTGCACTTTTTCAAATGGTACGGTACCATTTTTCATTCAACCATCTTGCGGAGCATCGCAAACCACATGAAAAACCATTGAGGGGTCAGAGTCGTTCGAGGTCATTTAAGATCATCATTGAGAACGTCCAACTGCGCCTGATGACACGCGACAGACAATTGTTCGAACGTGTGATTCGATAAGTCCCGAAGTGATGAGAAATTCTACACGATAGCGCGATAAAAGGAGATTGCAATGCTGCATTGATTACAATGGCGATCACTCTGAGCACCTGGCTGTAAATAAAGTTCATTTCACACGAAAATAAAGTCGATGTCACTTTTTTATCTTAAATGACCTTGAACGACTCTCACCCTCTAATGTTTTTTTTTATGTATATGTTATTATTTTCAGGTGTGACCTCACTGGTCTAATAAAACAAAAAAATAACGACTTTATCGAGTCGAATTGTCGAATCTTTTATTTATTTATTTTTGAATCGTCGATCTATAGATAGTGCGAAATATTTTTATGACACGAAAAATGTAACTCAATTGAATATACAAATTTCAATTGAGATCCACGATTTTTGTTCTCGAATTTTTACGTTTTTATTATTTAATTTTATTATGTTTTTTTTTTATTTTTTTTTATTTTTAGTAACAGGTCCCCATATGATACTTCACGTTACAGACGTCCTCGTAACTTATTTTTTTCGCTAACGACTTGCGTTCGACAAAATAAACGCCCCACACACCCGTCCGAGGGTCCAAAATGGCGGTCATCATCGACTGCCATAATGCAATATGCATAGCCCCAGAAGTGCATAGCCCCAGTCGTTAGAACGCACATTTCGTTCGGGCGTTAAAACGAAAATGGCTCAATCGTCGAGAAATTATTTACCACACGGCCGGAAGACCGAGCGGAAAAAAAATAAAGTGTTAAAAAAAAAACAACAACAAAGAAATGTAGAAAAAAATAAAAGGAAATAAAAAATGTGAAAAAAGGGTGCGAAGATGTGTGTTTCACGGTGCATCTCGCCACGCATCGCCATCAACGGCAGCAGCAGCAGCAGCACCGGCGAATTCACCAAATATATAATCTCACACTAACGTCCCCCCCTCCCCTCCCCTCCCCCCTGCCTTCTCGCCACTTCACCCCTTTGGCATCTCCGTTGGCTTTTCTATAATTTCGACGTGCAAAACTTCTCGAACTATATAGCCATAAGAAACGGTTTGAGAATCACAAACGCAAGCCCACACACACACACACACACACACACGCACACACACACACACACACACGCATTATCACGAAATTATTGACGCTCGTGAAATCGCGTGAAATATTACACATTGCCACGAAATTCACGAAATAAAAAAAAAAAAGAAATGAATGAAAAGAAAAAAAAACAACATTTTCGAAAGGTGTTATTTGTTATTTCAATTTTTTGTTTTGTTTTGTTTTGTTTTTTTTTTATTTTTTTTCAAATTTTCGACGGTTTTGTGTGGAACGGTGCGATGCAGTGTGGAGGGCACGACGCGAGACTTAGGCAATTTGTACGAGACACTTGTAATTTTTTTTTTTTTGTTATCTTTTGTTTCGTTTATTTCGTTTATTTTTGTGTGTTTTTATTTCTTTACCATTTTTTGTTTTTTATATTCGCGAAAGCAGAACTTGGGTGGCTAAGCGATTTCGCGTGATCGTTCTAAAGAAAGATGATAAAAAAATAAAATCAAAAAATAAACACACACACACACAAACACACGTGAAATATAATAATAAAAATAATAAAATGGCAAACAGAGTTGGAAAAAAATGCAGAATATTTCGAGCGATATCGAAAGGTATTGGTTATATCGTTTTGGTGGCTGTATTTGAGATTGTCCTCCTGATTATTATTATTATTATTATTATTATTATTATTATTATTATTATTATTTGTTTTTTTCCAAAATTTTTGCGAATTCGTTAAATTGACGGTGTCCCCGAGCCGGTCGACCGTTCGTATGAAGCAAGATGGACGAAGACGAGAAGCCGCGATTGGGGCCTCTAATCGAGATGGGCAGGGAAGGGGGGAGGGCCAGGGGAGAAGGCCCTCGAACGATCACGCGCTGCGGCCGACGCCGCACCTGTGAAAATTACGGTTCTATTATGCAAATGCAACGGCTAATCGAGATTCGACAATTAGTATATACGTGAATTGATTGAAAACCAACTATAACTATATATATGTATATATATATATATATATATATGTATGTATAGGCTATGCTCGGCAAATCGACGGGGTTATCATTATTTCTTCATTTCGGTCACTATATAGTGGCTATAGCCATGGGCCTGGCAGTGACGTTTAAATATATATATGTTTATACGTGTGTGTGTGTGAGTATTCGCGAATATCAATTATTTATATATGTATATATAGCTACGATTATATTTATTCGCGAATACTCACGCATGTCTTGTAAACGTATATATTTATACGTTTTATACGTCTATATATACATATTATGTATGGATTTGTTGAACCACCGGATCACGAGGGACAATCGATGGTGAACAAAAATTACAGGTGTTTAGTTTCTCGATACGTAAGTGTCGAAAATGATTCATCGTTTGGGTTTAATATTGGATTTTAATT
Organism: Diplazon laetatorius; assembly: GCA_963662125.1. Lineage (NCBI taxonomy): Eukaryota > Metazoa > Arthropoda > Insecta > Hymenoptera > Ichneumonidae > Diplazon > Diplazon laetatorius. Next base: position 11,753,676 of record OY759159.1, read on the forward strand.
CGTAGAATCTCGAGCCCTGTGATACAAAATATCTGAGTATGACATTAGCGATGTTCGATAAAAAAAAATATAATAAAATAAATCTTACATCGATTCGGGAGCTCTCACAAGTCACAGAAGAAGATTTTTATCGAATAATATGAATCAGTGACGGTCCGAACGATTTGGGTCGGGATTTCGATGGCAACATTAAAATTTTCGAAAACATTCGAGAATCACATTTGCAGAAATGTGTGAGTGTGGATCGATCCTCCGAAATTCAAACGTCTGTAACTCGTGAACGGTTCGAGCTACAGCCCTCAAATTTTGCACACCTGTGACGGATTATAATTTCTATGTCGTCTGCAATTTTTGCGACGATTCACACATCCGTTCGAATGTGACAGCGTTTTTAAATTTCCAAAAAAAAATTTTATTTATTATTTATTTTTATATCATGTTTTTTTAAAATTTTATTTATTATTATATTATTCATTCTTATTCATTTAATTTGATTATTCATTATTATAGCATGTGTTTGAATTTCATGCATTATTATTTATTCTTATATTATGTTTTTAAATTTAATTTATTGTTATCTTATTTATGTTTATTCATTTGATTGGATTATTTATTTTTATTCGTGTGTGTTCGTGGGTGTTTTTTTTCTTCTTATCATGGTCGAATTATGGGGACACGTGAACGAAAGTGGGGATGTTAGGTGTCATGACACGAAAACATAAGTTGAGCTTGAATAGCGAGGGGGAAATTGTTTGGTTCGTACGAGGTGTTAACGAAGGGTCGAGTGTGTGTGTGTGTGTGTGTGTTTGTGTGTCATGCCGTCGTTAGGGTCGAGATGCACGCGCCATGGGTATCTTCCCTTCAACCGAGCAGCCCAATGCCCCCGGTCCCCACATTTACCCATCCACAAAGGGCCCCGCGCGCACACACTCGACCCCGCATTGTAACCTCAACCCCGGAGTCATCTATTACATCGACAATCGACACGCTGACACTATACAACCCCCTCCCCCCCCCGCCCAACTGGCTTATCCAACCTGTCGATCTCATTTCCACGATGCTTAAATGTGTATTCGATAATAATATTTTCATGGCTCGATGTACGCAGCTTATGTTCACGACGACGACGATCCGATCAATGGCGTATGTCGCAAGTGTAACGTGCAACGATTTCCGACTGATCGATCACACCCAAAGCGTGGGATTTGAGATTTTATTCCATTTTCTTAATTACAGTATTTTATTTTTGAAACTACTGCATCTAACAAATGGAAAAAAAAATCAAGCAATATAACGCCTCACTCGAAGTTTATAAAGAAAAGTATTAAAAAAAGTCCGGGATCTCGTAGATTGCTGGAAATTAATTTTACAAACTTAAAATTTCATTAATCAATTTTTTTTTCATTATTATTATTATTATTATTATTATTATTATTATTATTATTATTATGATTAATTTTAAATATATGGTGGTGAAATTTCTCCAATTTTGATTCTGCAAAACCATGATTTTCATAACTAATTTTATTCACCAATTTATTTATTTATTCATTTATTTATCATTATAATTTTTAATATTCTCGAAATAGTCAAAATTCATAAACTCAAATTCGGCAAAACTGATAATTCATTGAACCTGACAAATTGATTTTACGAACTTATCATTTTATTTATTTATTTATTCATTCATACATTTATCCATTAATATATTTATGTATATATTCCTTTTTTTTATTTATTTATCTATTCACCATTATAACCTTTTTATTCTCGATATACGTGCACGTATAAAAATTCATAAACCCAAATTCTGCACTGACAATTTCCATAACTAATTATCGTCGTACATTCGAGGATAGCTCATATCCATCACGTGAATTAGTCCGACCTCAGTGAGGCGGTCGTCGAAATCAAGAATTTGCTTAGAATTACAAGACCGCCGGGGGGGGGAGGGTTTGAAACTTGACTCCGATTATAGTTCGCAGCACCGCATTTTGCGCGAGTATCGGAGCCCCCAAAACACGAGAGGGGGGGTGGGGGGATTGTATTAGTTTGCGTTTAGGTGTGTCGACTTTAATCCTGAGGTGTATCGTGGTGTCACGTGACACGTGATCCCCGCTGCTTTGCGGGGGGGGATTACGAGAGGATTCGCACGAGTTCGCTCTGCTGACAACAGATAACGTTTTGTGTAAGTTGTCGTCGCGTGTCTCGTTCACCAACCGCCCCCCCCCCCCCGCCCCCTTTTTAGAAACACCAGCACAACGGGAATCGGGACGACTATGGCGACCCCTGAACGGTCCCGGATTCATCTCCCCCCCCCCGCCGCGCGACTACGCTGATATAATTGAATAAACCCCCAAACGCACGAGCGATGGAAAAAGACCGGAGATAAGGTTGACGAGGAAAGACCCTTTCTATAATTGGATGATTTTCATGGGGAACGATTTCGACAGGACCGGACGAAAAATAAATAAATATTCTCACTGGGTATGTAGCACCATTGGATGGTTATCGGAAAAGTTTTGCTAAAAGTAAATGGCCACTTAACTGACTGGTTCTCATGAGAGGGGGGGGGGGGAGGTTTGTGTGTTTATAAATTTGCTTGTGTTGTATTTTGATTGTTTTTCATTTGATTCGTCAGTGAGTTCTGTGAGTGTGCGAACATGATACTACTGATAATGTTGCTGATCGTGGAATGATTGGGGTTTGGGATATTCGATTTGTGAGTTTTATTACATTTTCTGGATGTGAGATTTTGATTTTATTGTTATTATTGTATAATCAGATTGCATTGGGTTTGGATGTATATTTAATTTTGTGAGTTTTATTATGTTTTCTGGACATGAGATTGTAATTATATTATTTTAGTTTTGGATACAATCAATTTGTAAATTTAATTACATTTTTGGACATGAGATTCTGGTTTTCTTATTTTAGGTTTTGATATATTCAATTTGTGAGTTTTATTACATTTTCTGGACGTGACATTCTGATTTTCTTATTTTTTTTATAAATCAGATTGCATCAGGTTTAAATATATCCAATTTGTAAGTTATTTTATTACATTTTCTGGACATGAGATTCCGATTTTATTATTTTAGGTTTCTATCTATTCAATTTGTGAGTTTCATTCCATTTCTCGCACATGAAATTCTGATTTTTTTTCATTTAAACATATACACTCACTTTCGTTGCAATAAACTCGAAATTTTTTTCCAAAAAAAAAATTGCTGTAAATCCACTCGAAAGTGTCCGAATAACAAGGCAACTCTTTTGTTGATCAGACCCTCAACTGTACTCCCAAGTTTCGGGTATGCGAGAACGATAATATTTCGTATGGATGGTAACTCGAACATATCTTACGCACAATTGAATTTCATCGAACGTTGAAAGAATGAAATCAGTTTTTACGAACACACAAGTCGTCGATCATTTTTATTCCGTTTATTATTCGAACATTGGTCACCGATTCTCATTTCGCTTTGATGTCCACAATGTCCGGAACTATGATAATTTTTTTTCATGCTCGCAAACCAGTTCCAACGATTTTGAGCCTTCGATCGTTCGGGTCCCATTGCGGGATTCTTCGGGGAGCTGCAAGAATAATTGACCGATGTTGGTTTCCGGCGAATAATTGCAACGACATTGTCAGAACTATAGGAAGACGACTGTATTTCTTGGCGAATCACTTCTTTCGGTATCCGATTGAACTGAATGATTAAAAAAAATTTTAGAAACGATAAAAAAATATTGAAAAAGTTGGATTTTACAATTTTTCATCAACATCGTGAAAATTGATTGCCTTAAACTCAAACTTAATAATTATTTATTTGAACTGAACAATAATTTTTATTTATTTTTAATTCTTTTTTTTTTCTTTTCAAATTTTTTTCAATTGCGCATGTAGTTAAATAAATGTTTTTTTCTTTCTCCCCTCAATGTAAAATAAGTTGATCAACAAATAGTTAAAATTCGTCACTCAAGCAGTCATTATTTTAAATTCATTTTTAATTCGTCGTTTTGTTTTTTGTTTTTCAAATTTTCTTCAATTGCGCGTGTAGTTAAATGAATTTTTTTGTGTTCCTCCCTCCCCCCCCTCCCCCTCGTCTCCCCGAAAATGCCATCGTCGTTGTTTTCACGATGGATTTATGAAGCCGAAGGAGACGAGCTGAGGGGCCCTAGCCGAGAGGGCCAATCGTCGATGGCCCCCCGACTTCTTGTCCCCTCAACCTCTCGTATTTGACAAGTGGGTAAGTTTTTTTTTCGCGTTCGACAGTGGAAACGCCGTACGAACGGAGACAGTCCGACGAAACTTTCGGGGAGGACCCAGAAGTTCGCGGTCCCGCGAAACTCAACGTTGAAGCCAAACCACAATTTAATTGATATTGCCGTCGTCCCCGAAAGATTTTTAATCCGTAATAAATTTCGATCATGAGTTACAAGATTTATGAAGTTGGGGTGGTCCCGAAGTGAGTTGGGAAGGAAGAGAACATCACCATCGATGATGAGAGAGAGAGAGAGGGAGAGAGAGAGAGAGAGAGAGAGAGAGAGAGAGAGAAAGAGAGATGGACGATGGAAAAGAGAGTATAAAGTAGCAGCGAGTGGCAAAGACGAGGCAGGAGGGGTGGAGGGAGGAGGAGGAACCGTCCTCCATCGTTGTCCATCTTTTTAGCTCGGTCCCCGAATTTTGCAATTGGACTTAAGAGCTTTATGGGGTTCTCTGTCAGAGCTCGCGAATTTACGAGATCGACGCTAGAAAGAAAGAGAGAGAGAGAGAGAGAGAGAGAGAGAGGCGCGTGCGCCCAAAATCGGTAAACGCAAACGGTATAAATCGCTTGTATATATACATATATATATATATATATATTCTGTATCGACTAAGCGTCAACTTCACGTTGCTGAGGTACGAGCCATTTGGCGTTTATTTTAATTCACCTGTCCGAAATGAGAATCTACGGTGTTGGGATATCGAGTTGATGCGTATGTATGTATACTCGGGTGGTCCTTAATGGGGATGTTGACGAATTTCGACAAGTGCACCCCCCAGATAGGTTCGAAATGAATTAATAAAGATATGTGCGAAACCCCAGCACTGTGGTCCAATGAAAAGACGTCCCTGTAAGCACGTTTTGTTTCCCATTTGAAGAACATGGGATTTTCGGACTAATTCGGTCATTATTTTTTCGAGTTGTCCCTGAGCACGCGAAAAATTCTCTAACCACGTGAATCTATTGTCAATGGGTATAACTACTCGTACATTTTTTTAACAAGACATTGACACAAATAAATGTCAATTTGTGTTGGAATCGTTTATCAGGTTGTTATCATCGTTCATCGGTTCGCTGCTATCGACGATAGACAGGTGAGGTCTTGTAAAAAAATCGTACGAGTAGTTACACCCATTGACAATAGATTTATGTGAATGAAGATTTTTTCGCGTGCTCAGGGACAACTCAAAAAAAAAATAATTACCGAACAAGTCTGAAAATCCCATGTTATTCGAATGGGAATCAAAACGAGCTTGCAGTCACGTCTTCCCATTGGACCACAGTGCTGGGGTTTCGCACATATTTTTATTTATTCAATTCGAACTCATATGGGGGGTGCACTCGTCGAAATTCGTCAACACCCCCATTGAGGACCACCCTAATATATATGAATTGCATAAATGCCATTTTTATACACCTTCGAGGAGAGAGAAAGATAGTGTTTGCGTGCATGTGTGCATCGGCATACTCGTCACGTAAACACGTCTATCACGGGATTTCGACTCTGTATCTCTTTTTCTCTCTCGCTCTCTTTCCTCCGTCTCAGTCCCAAAGACAAATCGGATCATGCGAGATGAGGTCCCAAGAGGGGACGTGAGACCGAATCGTTGTAAATTCCAAGCGAATCGCGTCGAACCTCACGATCATCGTGCAAACTTGCAGCCATAAATTCAACAATGAAAAAAAAAAAGTTTCCTATCGACTAATTCTCTAATCTCCCTCCCTTTCTCTCTCTCTCTCTCTCTCTCTCTCTCTCTCTCTCTCTCTCTCTCTCTCTCTCTCTCTCTCTCTCTCTCTCTCTCTCTCTCTCTCTCTCTCTCTCTCTCTCTCTCTCTCTCTCTCTCTCTCTCTCCTGCTCTCTCTAAAAAAACCTTTATATCAAAATTACAATAAAAATCACACAAAAAATGAAAATGAACGTTCCAAACGAGCTCTCATCGAGAACAATATTCTGTCACCAAGTGCGACGGATTATTTTCAACGCCGAAACGAATTATGATCAAACGCCGTACATTTTTCAGGTCGAATAACCTCTTCAACAGTACCGCAAAAGCTTCATGATCTTACGGGAATTTTTTCACTTCATTTTATTTTATTGTTATCATTTTTGTTGTTTTCTTCTTCTTCTTCTTCATCTTCTTCCAGTTTCTGGATATCAATGCGGATTGTCCGGCAGCTGAATCCGGAGGCCAATCACGTTGATCCAAGAGAGAGAGAGAGAGAGAGAGAGATAGAGAGAGAGGCGAAGTTCGTATACCGCGACTTCTGTGGAGCGACGATCGAGACCGACTAACGAGTGAGATCACGTGAAGCAAGGGACTTTCGGGTGATCTCTTTTCCTGTGTCTCGAATGGGTTTCGTTGGGTTCTCGTGTTCCGGGCATCACTGGGCCCCCGGGTACCGGGGCCCACGGGCATCAGACACCGGCAAATTGGACCGACATATTTCAGAACCCCGTCCACCACCCGCCTCAACGTTTTCTCGACTCTCTCTCTCTCTCTCTCTCTCTCTCTCTCTCTCTCTCTCTCTCTTCATCTTTCTCTCTTTAGTGGCTATTCGTTCGCGGTAGTCACTTGGACGTAAAACCAGTCGTTTGGAATCCGACACGAGGATTCGAATTCTTGCAAAACGCCTGCGGAACGCGTCCCGGTAGAGTACACTATTTTCTACGGCATTAGATGTATATATATTAGAGTGTTTCAAATGAAAAAAAAAAAATGATTTTCCGGGGGGGGGGGGGCAAGATGAAATAGTAAACTTGGATTAAAGTAAAAATGTTTGGCAAAAGATGCGAATTTTAGGTTTAGTTTTAGATCCCCCTCAATCAATTTTTGTGTTTTTTTCCTATTTTTTAAATTTAAGACAGATTATTTTTAGCAAAAATTTTTTTTTGTACCTATAGCTGGATCAGGGGATCAACTCAATTTTAATTCATTCATGACTCAATTTTATTTAATTCATAACTCAATTAACTCATACATATACATGTATATATATATATATATATATATATATATATATATATATATATATATATATAATGACTTGAGAAAGTATCCTCTACAACACATTCCAGTCTAAAAGAAAATCGTAGCTGCATCCACTTTCAGCATAATTACGAAAAAAAAAAATATCGCTGAATAAACGAAAAAAAACAAAAAACAACAGAAAATCGAAACTGTTAAAAATACCGATAGCGAACACGTGTACCCGATCAAACGCGCGTCACAAGAAGTTTGTCGATCTCGTTTCGTTGGGTCGGAGGGTGGTCCGGCACGGTCCTGGAGAAGACCCCTGTGGCGAGGAACCCAGCATGGTTTAACAACCACGATCCGTCCGAGTGTGACATTGGTCGCATCTGCTCATCCGTCATCGCTCACCACCATCGAGCCTAACGAACCTTTTCGGTCCTTCGGTCTTCGCACATTCGACGCGATCGAAGCACATCGACGATCACGCAACACTGCCTCAAAAATGTTAACATCCCCCGGATGATCGTTCGACATCCAGATGCACCTAATCCCACGTTAAAGTCAACGAGTCGTGACAATTTTTTTGCGCCATTCGATTTCGCGAGGATGAAAAAAAAAAAAAAAACGTTTGGCAACAAATAAAAATAAAATGTTGGGGTGAGGGTCGAAAAAAAAAAAAAACCACCCCTGTTTGCCTCGTCGATCGTTCGTCGTGGTTAAGTCCTAATACAGTCATTTGACCGGCCTCAAGTGACGGAAATGCAATTACGAACAATTATCGAAATTCTTTGTGAGTCGTGGCGGGAAGGTTGAAATCGTTATTTTGTTTTTTTTTTCTTTGAGGCAATGGGCTCGTCGAAAACCTCGGTTGCGATGCTGACAACCTCGAAAGTCGTAAGACGACGCCTGCAGCACCTGCACCTAAACTGGCAACGCATTCCTACGACGTGCCCACGTACACACACTTATATATATACATATATATGTATCATATATATTGGGGGTGGTTCTTCAAAATTTTTTTTTCGCTAACTAAAAATTTTTGTAAAATCATCAAAAAAATTTTCTCACTTTCTGACATCATTTTTAACTATATACATATTTTTCTAGATTTTTTTACCGGCAGGACACCTGAAAAAAAAATGCAATGTCGATATTTATTTATTTTCTTTTCTTAGGTTATGTTTGTCGGATAGCTGCCATCATTTTTTGTTGTTTTTGTGTTTTATTTTTCGATAATATACACTTTTGTTCAGATTTTTTTTCGCGCCATCGTTTTCAGACGATCTGGATTGTAATTGTCGTTCGAACGACGAAACTCGTGATTCTAATCTTTCTTCGACTGACTTTTGATGAACCGAAATATTCGAGCAACCAAATATCATATGCGTATTGTTTGAATATACGTTACACACATGCACCTCGTGCGTTTAAGAATTATTGGGAGTATTTCGGATAACATATATTTTCAATTATCATAACTCATGCGAAATGTGTGAAAAAAAAACACACACACACACACACACGAGTTCAGCCACCATAACGACGTACTTGTTATAAGAAGGAAAAAAAACAAACAAACAAAGATAGTGGCAAAAAGCTTGTTGGGTGAAGAACGAAGTGTTGGCTTCTGTTCGGATTTTTGCTTGTTTCGAAGTCGGGCAACTCCAGCCACACTCGAATAATCACGTGGATAAAAAATAAAAAAAAGATTATCGTATAAGAAATAAATTAGTCGAAGGAGTGGAAATGAGGTGAGCTTTATATACGTTTAATCGTGCACTCTCGTTATAACTGATCCGCTGTACAGCGTTACTCACACACACACACACACGCACACATCAACTTCTTTCGTGAAAAAAGTTGTGACTTATTTTAACCCTTCGACCGCACACTTCCGCCATCGATCTATAACAGCATACAGGATCAAAACGACCCAACGCGATTTTCAAACCGTTGTATCTCGGTAAATATGCATTGTTCCGTTTTTTTTCGGTAGAGTCATTTTTTTGCAGTAAATTATGTATACTTTATGGTCCAAAACTTGATTTTGGCCGAAACCGAGAATAAAATGCCAAAACATTCGTCCAAAGTGGAGCATACGTTGAAAAATGCGTGTTTACACGAAAAAAAAATCGTATTTTTTTTTTCATATCAATTTTTAATACGTATTTTTCCAATGTGAGAAAAGTTTCGTGTGCTAAGCTATTTTTTTCCCACATAAAAATTGTTTGAAAAAAAAAAAAAATGAAACGAGATAAAAATATGTACTCGTGCGCATGCGCGTGAGACGCGTGTATGGGATGTGAAAGAAAAGAGAGAGAAAAATAAAAGAGACAAAATGAAAAAAAAAAAAAAAAAAAAAAAAAAAACAACGTAAAGAGAGAAAAAAGACACAAAATGGAAAAAAAAGTGAAGAAATAAAAGACGAAGCACGTGCTGAGTGTCGCGCAGCGTCGGTGCGAAAGGTGTCGGAGGGGTTGAAGCCGTACACGGCTATGCATCGGTAATGCAATAATCGAGTAAGTGCATCGTGGACCGTCAGCATCACGAGATGGGAAACGAGCGTGGGCCTGGGTGAGAAGAGCGTGTTCAAAAGGGTTCTCGGTTACGGAGAGTGAGACGTCTCGTCTCGGTTCTTCGGTTGTGCGATGGGTTTCACCCCTCACCCCCCCCCCCCCCCCCTCCCTCCTTCCTCGTCTCTTCACGACCATAAAACCAAACCCAAGCCTTCGTAATGACGTCGAGCTGCTGGTGCTGCTGCTGCTGCTGCTTCGGCATCGTCTTCGTGGTGTGTATCCACACGAGTCCGAAGAGAGTCGATTGGCTGCCAACTACGACCGAGGACCGTAGTGCAAATCGAGTTGCCATTATCGCGTACCCGTATGAGCCTTTAACGTCTTACGTTCGAACATTATCTCTCGTTGCAAACACCAGTTTGCCGGTTCGTCGATGTTCTTTTAATTTTTTTTTTATTTTTTTTTTTTTAATTTTTAAATACGCTGCACAAAAATGTAATGAGATATATGTCCGTATCGGGCGAGAGAGAGAGAGAGAGAGTTTAAGAAAAGAGGAACGAATGAGTCGGTGCAGTGCTAGGACCCAGCAAGTGTCGTTATATCATCGCAATTTTTTTAATCTCGACAAACGAAATGATGATGAACTTCCAGGAGCTGTGGATTGTTAATTATTGGATCAAGGCTTTTTTCACCGGAGACCTTTGTTGTGGAGAATTCAATTGGCTGTAAAATGTAATTGTACATTTTTTTCTGTAGAACGAATAGTTTAGCCGTTACAGTCGTTCGAAGACGAATTTACGTTGAAAATCGGTTCAAAATGTCTGTAAGTATCTTTTCAATCGTTTTCATTGGCTTACGCATTGAATGAGGTGAGAAGTTTATTTTTCCCATGTTGCTGACAACGGGAAAGGGGGACTCCCCTGGGGAAGCTTTATAAAAAATACATTTTCGAGTGTGCTCTTCGGAAGTATTTTTTTTCAGGCCTACCCAGCAAATTTCTGGACCTCGGGTGGCAAGAAATGAAAAATGAATTATTTTTTTTTATACAGTCTACTGTGTATAGACTATACATATATTCCCGATCCTCTAAATCGTTTATAAGTGATTTTTTTACTTGGGATTACCCAGGTAAAAAAATTATATATAATCTGTATATAAACTGTATATGCGATTCGGCATATATAGCTTATACATTGACTAGATATATATATTCTATATATAATCTAAATATGCCTAATTCTAGATATATATAGCTTGTGTATATTTTTTTTTTAACTTGGGATGCTTGCCAACATAAAAATTTCGTTAACGACGTGCGTGTGGCGAACGAGAAGTGAATCAAGAGGTGAATCAAAAGTCCATATCGCCCGGCTCATCTACCGCGGGCGCGTGCGCGATCGAGTCAGGGACGAAGACGCGAGCATCGTGTGGATTCATCGAGAACAAAAAAAAAAACGAACATGATCAAACGGTCTTCGTAAATTGTCGAAGCAGTTTCGAACGAGAATGAGAAGAACAAAAAAAAAAAAAACGGGAAGCACAACCAACCCGATGATTTAGAAAAACAAGTAGTCAACAAAGGCAAGTATAGTCTTAGTTGGTGATTATTAAAAGGGAGACAATAAGAACCCTTGGTATTTATTTTATTTTCATTTTTGTGTCTTTATTTATTTTTTTTTTTTTTTAATTTTTTGTGGCAAAGGGTGATGAGCATCTGCCTATTAAAACGATAAAGCAAAAACATAATTTATTGTTTCATTGGTACCTTCGGTTAAAGCACGACCACGCGATATTTGGCTAACACGTCGATTCAATTATGACCCGATGTGGCTGAAAATCCATCCAGGTGGGTTTTTTTGTGCAGGAAAAAATGTGATTTGTCGAACCGATGATAATGGTTCGATTTCGTTCGAAATCGTTTTCTGCAAATGTATTCGGGATGATTGATAAAACCCAATGCACATGTAGGATGAGTTATTGACAACCCTGAAGGAATGAACAAGCGATTGAAAAACGATGAAAAAAAAACAATTTTTAGCCGACCCTCGTCGAAAAGACGTTATTTAACGCCTGCGAGGCGGCCGAAAAGTGACTGTTTTCAGTCCGGAGCTCCAAAAAGTATATTCCGTGCCAAGAACGTAAGGAAGACGATTTTTTATCTCGTCCCTTCTGCAAAGACAAGACAGAAAATTGTCTTTTTCACGTCCTAGGAACAAAATACACCATTTTTCACTTTTTTCATGACTTTAAGACTCTGGTTGATCGATCGAATGATTAAAAATAAATGATATTAACAATATTTTGTCCCTAGGCTGAAAAAAAAAACTCGTCCGATGTCGAGGACCTGCGTCACTGTCTTCCGAGTGATAAGAGGTTATGTTCACATCACCCACGCCCGCGTAACCTCAGTTCTGGTGGCGCCCCCCTCGCGGCGGCTTCGAGAAGCAATAAAATATCATCCAAGACACCTTTGCTCCAGACACCTTTGCCCCGAACAACCGAAAATTTCAAACAATTTCAATACCTGCATTGAAACCCAAGCAGTCGCAAGACCTGTGGTCTCAGGTACCTCGGCTCGTGCGTATTACCTGCAATCTTCACACCCCGCGGATGAAAATATTCTACCGGGACGAACGTTTACGTTCGATAAACGCCTCGGGTTTCATCGTTCTCGACGATAATTTCGTGTTTTTTTTTTTTTTTTTTTTTTTTCGCGACTGAACCATTATTCGAAGGGAAGCCACGGACCAGAATAAGAGGAGGAGCCCTCCCGAGGCGCGAGCGCGACCCTTTTCGATGTACCCTGTATTATTTTTATTTTTTTTTATTTTTTTTTTTAAATCTTGTTTTAAGTTGTTTCGCACCTCGTGCTCCGAAAATTCGGGTGAAGAAAAATTGCCGGGTTCAAGCGAATGAGTTTTTACGATTGTTTTTCGCGTTGCCACATCTACACTACCCCCATCGGGGTGGAGGGAGGTTTCACACCAACACCACGTCGAACGGAGTCGGACGAGTTCAAATATTTGTATAACAAAATAACACTATCGGGCTCGCGAAACTTCGAAACTTAATACTTCGGTAACTGCCCACCTAATGCACGGGGGGGGAGGGGAAGGGTAGGGGAGGGGGGCAACAGTGCCGACAAAACTTCGACGGAACCATTATTGGCACCTGCCCTAATGATAAAGCAATTTTGCAATTATCGAAACACCGAGGGAATGATAATCGACACGAAAAATGGTCAAGTTTTCGCGGTCAATTTTCGAGTGAGGGGGGAGGGGGGAGGGGTGGTTACTCGTGGTTGTATAGCCGTGTTTAGGGTCTTACCGTGGATTTCTTACGATATTGAAAGTAACTATCGGACGATAATCGTACCAACGATGATTCGAAATCTACGAAAATGCGAAACTGAAAAATACATTTTTATTATTTTTGTTATTTATTTTTTAACTTTATTGGGATGTTTTTTTTTGGGTCTTTTACTTTGGATTTTATCAAGGTTTTCGTTACAAATTGCGTTTCAATTTACGTTTTGTAAAAATATTTCTGTGGATTATTTTGTTGGTTACAAGTTTGTGATAAAATAATAAAAATTACAGAACAACTCTTTTATCGATGAGGAAAGAAAAATCAAATGTAACGTTTTCGCTATAAATACGGAAACCACGAACGTCATCGTCACCCGACGACGACGATAAGGCTCGTGGTGAGAATCGATAGACCGGAAAACCCAGGAATTAACCGAGGCCAACTCCATCGAATTTCGTTCGTCACATCCATCGTTTTTTTTTTTTTTTTTGTCTCTTAATTCGTCTTCGCGCCATCCGTGTCCGTCACTCGCGCTGTCATTATCTTCATCCTCGGATCGCAGTGTTGGGGATTCAATTGTCCACATAAATATATACCGGGTGTCCCAGAACCTTCAGCTTAGAACACAATTTTTGGAACAGTCGAAAATTGTGACCTAATCTAAAAATTATGGACTTAATAAAAAAATATGTCCCACAAAAGTTGTTAGTTCAGACATCACGAAATATTTGGTGCAAAGAAAAAACCATGGTTCCCTTGAAAAAAACCATGTCCACAGCTTTAACAACGCCATTTTGAATGTTGGACCGACAGGAATAAGATCTTTGTACGTCCCCTTTTCAACCCTTTAAGTTTTATTATACTCAAAACTCGATCGGAGTTGTATTTTTCGAGATAAATCAGGTGTAACATTAAAATGGGACACCCGGTATATATATGTGAACTTTGACTGCATTATCATGTACATGTGAGTGTGTCTATGTGAAATTCGAGTGAACTGTAGTGGTCACATGACCCGGGCAACGAAGGAGGACGATTCGGGGTGTGTTCAAAGTTGCCACGTAGTTGGCAGTCGAGTGGGGGGTGGGGGGGTAGTTTCCGATGAGTCGTCGCACCCTCGACAAGTCGACTAACGACCGCAGGATTACGCATGTCCTGGCAGCTGCGCGCATCCTTCCTGGGCGTTTCTCCCCCCGACCTCGTCCAATGAGCGTTCCACAATTTCGTATCATCCACCTCTCGATCGGCCAATGGCGGGTCAACCTCGCGATCTGCGAGGGTGTCATCGGGCCACTAGCAGCCGGACGATCCGTATCATCCGTAATACGCTTTTGCCCTCTCGGTACGTGGTCATCGATCCTCCGACACGTTCGAGCCCCGACAAATCGCCCACCTCAACCAATCCCAAGTGAAAGAATTATATATCAACTGTATACAAACTGTATACATGGGATCGGGCATATATAGTTTTAAAAACGTTTATATATAGATTATATGTAGACTTTGTATAGTCTATATATAGACTCACAAGTAAAAAAAATTATATAAAATCTATATATAAACTATATATGGGATTGGGCACATATAGTTTGTATATAGTTTATATATAGATTATATATAGACTATATATAGATATATATAGACAATATATAGTCTATATATAAGCTATATATAAACTACACATGCCTAAGCCCATATATAGTTTATATATAATTTTTTTACTTGGGCCATGATTAATTATCATGCAGCAATCAATATTTTCCATATTTACGTAATAATTATGACCAATTTACGTAAATCAAAGTTTCACAATGAATATTCAAATATTCGAAATATCCGATAAAATTAATAACCATTTAGCCTTAGAATTGTTTCAAAATTACTTAGTTTTTACATTTTTGAGTAACTACAATTTTTTTCCTTTTTATTAACGAGATATTACGAATTGAGAAAATCATTTCGTAATTCATGGAAGAATGATATTGAAGAAATATTAAAATAGAGAAAAAGAAGTAATATTGATTGAGGATTAATTTTGTTATTTATCGCACTTGTGTGAAATTCAATCTTCCCATAATTATTGTCCTCGCAATGAAGTTGACGAATTTTCATGAACCTGAACGATTTGAAAAAAAATATATATATTATTTCCAAATAATCATCGTTAGAATTAACTTTTCTTCAATGTGAGCATGAAAATAATGAATCGTAGCTCTCATATTTTGTTTCCTTTCTTCATCACTCCAATATCGATCTCACAAGCATAATGAAATATCCTAAAAACAGTTTTGGGCAATAAAATGAACGAACAACGAATAATAATTTTCTCATTACAAATTTATCATCAGGATTAATAAAAAAATTCATCGAAACAATAATGACAGTAGTCCTACAATAATTCCCCAAATTTTCATTTTTTTAATAATAGGTAAACGATTAATCGTTGAAAAATTAATTACAGATTTTGCAGTTCCGATTCGAAAGAGTCTCCACGACATTCGGGGGCCCCATAAAACCCAACAGTCGATGTGGATGAAGATAACGAAAAAAAAATAAACGAGAGGGGTATATCGTGAGTTTTACTAAAGACCCGAAAGGGTGGCGAAACTACTGAAACCGGACAGGAAAATTTGTTCCAAGGATTAAAAATAAAATTTAAAAAAATTGGAAAACAAAAAACAAAAAAAAAACCCGACCATCGATTTCCTAAATTGCGAAGCCGCGAAATTAATATTTCGTCCAAGGTGGAGACGAGAGAAGCGTGCGAGAGGTCTTAGGCAAAAACGCTTCTAAGCCACCGTGTTGCGGTTGCGCTATGCACTTCGCTCTGGAGGATGCACCAAAAAAAGTAATAATAAAAAAATAAAAATAAAATAAAAATATAAAAAAAAAAAATAACCCGAGCACCGAAATATCTTATAACATCGGTCTTGCTTATACACAGTTTGTTCGCGAACACGAAGCACGAATTGATGGCAGCTGCTAGATGTTTAGACTAAATTGGTGTCTCGATAAAATTGCGCGTTGTGCGTTCGAAACTTTTTCGTGATTCCTTCGGACGAAAAAAAAAGAGAGAGAGAGAGAGAGAGAGAGAGCGAGAGAACTCCGATACATCGGATCGGAAGTTGCTTACGGATAATACGTCGCTGTGTATTCCCGTCTCTCGCTAACCAATGTTGATTGGTTACTTGAACAGCGCTCTATATACATACAGATATTATAGATATATTTTAGAGTGGTCCTTGGCAAGTGTCATTTTTTAATTAAAAAATTCGTAAACTCCCTCACAGGTTTCAAATAATTTTTGAAAAATGTTAGCAAAGTTCGTCCAACCTATCTGAATTATTTACATTTACCCATGCCTGTGGAATTTTTATTTTTTTCCAAATTACACACCACGAAATGTTTATCGAGTTTTATTTGTCACAGCTGAAATATCAACGTAAGAAGAATTTGCTCGAGGTGCTTTCTTCATCGAAAATATACGCAATTCACTTAGAAAAATGGTGAAAACAAAATGGCGGCCACACGAGTTGCGCCATTTTGTTTTTGAGGATTTGCATATTTGTTTTATTTGGTTTTTTTTTTTTTTTTTTTTTTAATATGAAGAAAGCATATTGAGCAAATTTTTCTTGTGTCGATATTTTAGCTATGATAAATAAACTCAATAAACATTTAATGGTATATAATTTTTTTTTAATTTTAAAAAAATTTTAATTGTTAGCTTTGAAACATTGAAGATTCGAAACTTCGACACGCATACAATAATAATAATAATAATAATAATAATAATAATAATAATAATAATAATAATAATAATAATAATAATAATAATAATAATAATAATAATAATAATAATAATAATAATAATAATAATAATAATAAAGATGGGAAAATCGTTCGAAAATTAACCGGTTCGATCATTATATTTCAAAGGGTTCTGAAAACAATGCGGGACACAGAAGCGCGTTAATGGGCCCGCGAGGGATAAGCTCATGTGTTCTCATTCCGTTCGCGAAACGTTTGCTCACGCTACCGCGGGCAAATCATCCTTTGATCCTGGCGTGTTTCTTCGGACCCATGGATGAGAACACCCGAATTCGAACTGCTCCCGAGACTCGCGGACCGCGTCACGATCGTTATTAAGATTTTTTTTTTTTTTTTCGTTTCCAAACGACAGCATTGTATTCCGTACTTTGTAGGTGATTAATGGTCCGGAATTTAAAAAAAATGCAATCTTACATTGTATACGCGAAGATGATACACAGCTTTTGATATTTTTCGTTCCTTGTGAAAAAAAAAAAAAAACGTTGAATGATGCTGTTGAAACATGAAAAATTTGTCACAAAGTCAATGAGTTTTGGAAAAATAATCGAGTAATAATTTATCAAACCTTTTGAGAACTTGTCACGGGGCTGCAGAGAATGAAAACAATTTTTTTATATAACTGTGTAAAATTTCGACAAATTTTCGATGATTAATTTTTTTTTTTAAACGTGTACTTCTTCGGAATCACCGGATTTGTAAGAAAATAAACTAAGCTGAATAATACTGATAAGAAACTGAGCTAAAATAATACTAATGCAAAACCAAGTCAAATAATTACCAACTTATAAACTAAGAAATAATTTACGGGTACAATTATAATTTATAAATAAAGCCAAAAAAAAAAACTAAGCTAAACAGTACTAACTAACAAACGAATTAATAAATCTCAGGTCGAATTATAATTTACAAATAAGCCAGAAATAAAGAAACTAAGCCAAATAATACTAACCAATAATTAAATAAATAAATTATCAGCTAAAATCATAATTTTTTTTATTTATAGTATTTTTTAGGCCTTGACGACGATCGAGCGAAAACCCTACTTTACCGATAATAGTTTTTTTCCCCCTTCTCCCTTTATTTTCGGTTAGCAATTTTTTTTTTTTCAATTAAATTAATTGCTCAGTTAATTCAAGAGAATTAACGAAGCATTTTACAAGCAAATTAACGAAGCAAAAAATCATAATTTACAAAAGAGCCGAATAAAATTGACAAATAAATGTCCCAGCGGGTGTGAACAATCGTTGGAAAAATAATAAATGATACGTTAAAATGTAATCGATTGCTCTCCGGGGCAGCGTAGATATAAAATTGATGCCCGATATGATGGGTATGAAAAAAAAGAGAGATAGAGAGAGAGATAAAAAAAATGGGGTGAGTTTGAAATCTGTAGGAGGAATGAGTTGAGGCGGCATGTACAAGATGACAGGGTTTTCGCATTTCGGCGACAACCGGCTGCACACAACAAGCCGGGGCTTGGCAAGGGGCTTTCCACCTGTCCGTCGTTTCCGTCGGGCGGTGAACAAGCCTCCGGTACATCGCTGACAAAACCACGGGGCGAGAACACACGCTCCAATTTTGTGTGTGTATGTCCCGCTTAGTTTTACCGGGGTCGGTTTGGTCGTCGCGTTCGTAAACCATAAATTAATCCGACGAGCAAACACGAAGTCGGCCGAATCTACGTTGGACTATGCCCTTTCTCGTTAGGGGTGGTATCCGGCCACCCCATTAACGTCCTCGCACCCCTCACCCCCCGACGCTTGTGGCCTCTTCGCGATCTGATAAACCACCCGGTTGCTCCTGTTGACCATGTTGCTTCCCGCACTTGTGCAGTTGCTCAGTCTCGACCCCCCCAATCCGGCTATCGCGACTCTGCTAATTGTCGGAAACTACGTTTTCGATGATCGAGAATATCGATCGACGTTTTGCAATTTTGTTTTCTTTTTTTTTTAGCGAATTTAAAAAATGGAAAACGATTTCTTTGCATTTGTTTTTTTGTTTCGGCAAAACTTTTGTTGAGTCAACATAAATTAATGTTACTCCGTCTTGAACCGACTTGACTGTCAGAACTCTGTTGATGATCGGAATCTGAATTTTCATTCATCGGGAATATCGATCAACGTTCTGCAATTTTTTTCTTTTTTTTTGTAACGAATTTTGATAATGGAAAACTCTTTTCTTGGATTTGTTTTTTTTTTTTGGCGACATTTTGTTGATATTAAGATTTTTTTGATTCGCAGGCCGAATCAGAAATATTTGTTTGGCTTATGTTTATTTTTTTTTTTTTTACAAATTAATATATTGCTCAATATTGATTCGACGATAATTAAGAAGAACAAATAACAAAAGTCTAATTCATCCGGAAAATTTGAAGAATTGCCATTTGACGAAATTTTCCACCGACAAATAAAAATACAACAATAAAAAAATATTTCTAATTTTTCTATTGTAAGAAAACAAAATTTATTACATTTCTTATTCTCAAGTGAAAAAAAAATTAGGTATAGTCAATATATGATCTATATATAAACTACATATGCCCAATGACACAAATAGTTCAAAAAAATTAAAAAATTATATATAAATAATATAAAAAAATTATATTAAAAGTTAAAGAATTGATAATAAAAAATATAGAAAAATTATATCAAAAGTTAAAAAATATATAGTTCATACATAGTTTATATATCGATTATATACATAATTTTTTCACTCAAAATCAGATAATTTTTCTATTTCGATCATCACAACATTTTTTCTAATCTTGAAAAAAAAAAAAAATAGGCGCCTTCACAGTGACATTGTCGCGGTTCGAGTGCTTCATAGTTCGAAAGGTGTTCGGCGGGCGGTTCTCGACGGTCCATCGGACATTTGGGCGATGCCCCGACGCAGCGTAATAATAAGACACATCAGCCGCAAAACCGCGGTCCTCGTTATTACGCGTTACGAAGAGGGACTCTCGATGGCGCGAAACCGAGGCGATGATCCGTGAAACGTTGTTCCAACCTGTCGTCTCGTATTCCCGGAGAAAACAGCATCGACGAACACACACACACACACACACACACACATATATATATATATATATATATATATATATATATATATATATATATCTGGGATAGTTGTTACCGCACAATTACTCCACGGGGGGCTGTTAGGGTACATGGTGTTCACCACGGGTTCCCCCGAGAGAACGAGGAACAACGTGTTCCGAAAACTCCCCTCTCGTCTTTTGTATGTGTGTGTGTGTGTGTTTATTTGTCATTGGATAGCCAATCCATTAAACCCTGGCAGCGTATGTGGGAGACCCGTCGAGGGTGAATATGGATGGTGTTGAAACGAAAAGAAAAGAAGGGGAGAGGGGGTAACAAACCAAACTGGCAAGTCCATGAAATATTAACCCAATCTCGAGCACACTTTGTTTTTGCCTCCGGCTTAACCGAAGAATAATCTTCATTCGTCTTGATAAACGAACTCGACACTCGCTCCACACACGATCCCCAATTTTTTAATCAAGATTGAGCAATGAAATTTGTTAATTGTGACGTGTAATTGTTACGCACGACACGTGAAACAATGAAAATATTTCGTAGCAATTGCTGTGATGGATGGAATAATATTTGTGAGTGTTTGTGGGTTTTTATTACGTTTTAAAAGAGTGGTGGATTTTTTTTTAAGAGAAGTATGGGGTTTTCTATCGGTGTTCATGATGATTTATGGTTTTTATTCAATTTTCTGTTTTTTTTTTGTTTTTTTTCATCGTATTGTGGGAAGAATTGTCTGTACTATTTAAATTAATCTTACAAAATCATTGAAATTAATTACAGTTAATTATACAAATCACAATGTGATTGATTGTGTAAAAAAAATACGTTTTTGTCGATATTATTATTATTGTTATTATTATTATTATTATTATTATTATTATTATTATTATTATTATTATTATTATTATTATTATTATTATTATTATTATTATTATTATTGTTTGTTTTTAAAGTAACAGATCTTTGGGATTATCATGTTCTAGATATCTGAATATCGTTTAGGACTGATCCGATGCTCATCATGATCATTAGCTTCTTTAATTCATTTAATCCAGTCTCATTTTAAAAAGACTGAGAATTCTACATTTACTTGGACTAGGCTTGAGCAGCATCCATTGATGTCACATCAATCTGCCATTTATCCTGAAATAAGATTAAAAAAACACTAAGCCTATGTAGTCGTTATCACCATTAAAAAGAAAAAACAAAAAAAAAAACAAAAAACGCCTTAAATAAGTCTGACATAAACTTTGATTCGCTTTTAATTTCTTATCCCCGTTAAATCAACTCCCTAATCAATGATAATACCAAAGCCAAAGCTTGAATACTTCCGACCTAAAAAAAAAGGGAATAAAAACGAAAATAATCGAATCATTCGTCACCCAATTCCCTCAACGCAACTGTTCCATCAGCCTCATTATTTTTTTTTCCCCAAAAGTTACGCACACCTTCCATCTTCCCTCGAGGCATCAACCGCCCGTCTCAACACTTGCAATTCAATAAAAAACAGACCCAAATACATAATTCAAAAAAAAAATTACAAAAAAAAATGAAAAATCGTCGATGTAATCGTTGAGTCGAAAAATTTCATATTCTTCATCTTCGTTTTTATTATTCGTCGGATGGTTGTACGAACGTTAAAAAAAATAAATAATCGATGTCGCGTGAGCCGGTGTTTAGGTACATCCGAAGATATGACACACGAAGAGCTAGCAAGAGAGAGAGAGAGAGAGAGAGAGAGAGAGAGAGAGAGAGAGAGAGAGAGAGAGAGAGAGAGAGAGAGAGAGAGAGTGAGAGAGAGAGAGAGAGAGAGGCTGCTACGTGATCTCGACGCAGGTGTATAAAAGTTACAACAGAGTCGGTACCCACTGGGTTAACCAAAGTCCCCGTCGGTCGTGTGTATCGAAGAGATGAGAGGCGGCACGCTTCCAACGACGTTGAAGAAGAGGAGGAAGAACGAAGAAACGTGCCACCGGTATTAGAGAAGGGGAGGGGGGTGGTCGACTAACCGCACGAAGGACCCTGGACACACGAGTTGGCACGAATGTAACAGCAGAGCGAGTGAGACAGAAACGGTGGAGGGCTTCATCGCGATTGCCATTGAACAGGGTCTGACCGATATGATCTCTGGCTGGGTTATAAGCCACCAGAAGTCTGCTCGCGCGCGCGCGCGCCAAAAACGACTCCGGGCCCGTGTTCTAAATCGTTCTGGCATCTCTATGGGCGATCCGAGTGGTGTGGTAACGGTTATTGCGGGGACCAACAGAGCCGCCCGTGAATGTTCGTCGAGGATTTATGAAAGATAGTGGAGAAGACGAAGATGAGGATGAAGAAGCAGCAAGGCGCGAGAGCGGCTTGGGTAGCCGCGACGAGCCGGACACCCAAGAAACCGCCCCCGATCGAACCCATCGATATCCTCTCCTGTAATGGGGGAGGGGGAAACCGGGGGAATTGAAAAACAAAGAAAATAACGAATTCCGGACGTCGTTGACGAAGAGATCAAGCTGCGGGGACAGCGTCACTAATTCGTTGGGCGAACAGTTGGAAAGAAGGTGATTTCGGATAGTGATGTACCTTGCTAAAGTTCACGGCAATTATTCGAATACCTTTTTTTCTTTTTCTACTTTTTCGTTCTCGTTGGTTCTTTTTTTTTTGAGGTTCCGAGGATAATCGGGTTTGGTTCGTTATCTTATCGCGAAAACTTGTTGTTAAATGTGTGTGACTTTGGTCATCGATGATCATCGATGATCATGGGGGTGAGTTGTGGAAACGTTGTATTTCGGGGTAAACAATTGCGTGTAAGAAGATAAGAATGAAACACCCCCATTGGGATCGTTGATGTTCGAACAGGGAGAAAGTGTTTGTGGATAATTGGAGAGAAAAAAGAAATTGGAATGAATTATCGTAATTTTGTTGACGATAACTATCGACAATAATTTTATTCATAAATACACGATCCAATGAGAAGAGGAGAGAAAGAAAATGAAGTTACGAAAAATTGACGATAAGAAATAGAAGAATAAGATCCGTACCAAAAGAAAACTTATTTAAAAAAAACAATTCCGAAATAATTCCATCAACCCTGAATGAAAAACTCATCCCGCCTGCAAAAGTCCACATAAAATGCTTCGATTCCCCCAAAATAAAAAATAAAATCATTCCAAAACAAATAAATAAAAAATCTAAATTATCTTTTCAAAAAGAAGGATTAAAAAGAAACAGAAAGAAAGAAAAGAAAACTCCGCAATCGAGCCACTTACAGAGTTGATAGCTGCGTCTCGGCAAAGGGTTATGGGGGCGTGCTGGTGGAAGAGGCGGTCCGTCCCTGGCTCGTGACCCAGCTCTCCCCCTCCTCCCCCGCCTCCGTAGTTTCATCCCCCACCCTGGTGTAACCCCGGGGTGAGATCCGTTGGTGGAGGCGCCTACTCCCCGACTCTTCGCGGCATTTCCCCGAGCCCTCCAGGCCCTGCCTGAAGCCCAAGGGAGGGAGAAGCAGTCAAGAAGGACAAACCGAGGAAGACCAGAGTCAATTGAACACCCTGCTCCAACGTTCTGCTCCACGGTGGCCGAAAACCGAAAGACTCGAACGCAGGGGCCAACTGTAATACCGCAAGGCACATTCAAAGACATCTCGGGACTCGAAAAAAAAGAAGGGGAAACAAAAAACACGAAAAAGATAACGTCGGAAAACGGTTGATTCCAGAGTGACTTTGGAAGTCGTGGAGTTAGGGTTGGTTTTGACGGTGGGTGCCACATTCAGCCACACGTTTGACATCGTTCCTCCCAGGATCCCCAAAAACGCTTCACAACGACATCACCGATCCAAGTCACCCCACAAGGCAACTTCCGAGCTCCAGCCTCCCCCACCCGATCCCCACCCCGTACAACCCTCGTCCCCCGAAAGCGCGAAATCCCGTGAACCAACCCCGATCGAAAACCGTTTCGCGACGTCCCAGAAGCAGGGTGTCCATCGTGTGGACCACATCTCATTGTCGTCGTCGTATTTATCCTGCAGACCCGAATAGATTCCTTCGTTCTGGCTAGGAAAAGTTCGGACAAGTTGTGCCAACCCCATTTCCGGGTCTTATCATCACCCGCCATTAGTTTTTAGGTCCTGGGAACGTTTTGTCGCAATTGGATCGGTAAAATTCCATCTTTGGCAGGCTTTTTAGTTATCAGAAGGCGGTTTGGGGGGTTTCTGGGGTTAGATGGTCCTTTTGGATTGTCCGTCTTTGTCGGACGGGTTGCGGGTTTGTATTTTGGGTTTTGGGGCACGCGAGTGAAGTTGGTTGATCGTCGTGGTGGGTTGTCGGAAGTCTCGGTCGCGGTATAGTGAGGCGGTTATAAACCTGGGCCGGTCCTGGGCTACCGGGCTCCTGTGTCGACTCGCTCCACCCGTATTCTCTACCTTAGGGGGCGGCTCACTCTCGCTCTCTCCCTCTCTCTCTCTCTCTCTCTTTCTCTCTTTCTCTCTCTGTCGGCTACCGCCAGCCACCGAGACCCCGGGGCCGTCTCTCGTGGGTTATCCTTCTGTTTGTGGACTCTCCACTCACCCGGACAACGTCAGGCTTGCTGCTCTTCGTGGCCCACACGTCGGACTCGCTTCCCAACGTTCGCCGGCTACGGTGGGCTCTCCTGGTCTCTCCTCAATCTCGACGCCTGCCCCGAAAAATAAAAGGAATCCTAGTTCTTCCTTTTCATCTCACAACGATAATCTTGTGTTGCTTCTTGGGTTGTCAACAAAACTAAAAAAAAAACAAAATAAATAAATAAATTGAGAGTTCGTTAAAAAATTGAATGTAATTTGTTGTAAAATAATGGTTTGAGATTATTGGGGGGAGAATAAAAGTGCGAAAGTGTTGAGGATTGTTATAGTCGATGGAAAATTTAATTATCGTACTGGAAACGAGAAACAATGTCAACGAGTGTATCGACGTGTTGATGTAAATTACGTTTACGGAGTAACGTCGAGTGATCAAAGTGATTGTTTTTAATTGAGGACACGGTAATGAATAACGCGAGCCGATGACGTTTACCACGTTGTTTTATCGTCAGATTGAAAAAATTAAAAATACATATTTAGTTTCGAGTTTTTGATTTTTATCGATAATTTTGTAAATCAGTGGAGAAAGATTTGTGGGTTTTGATCGTTCGGTCGCTGCCTCGTCGGTCGGATTGACTGACTGATTCGTGTGGAAATCTTGAGGATCGAGAAATCGTGAAGCCGATAAAAGCGTTGTCGAGAGACCAATCGACAGGTAAGATTTAACACGATCTTTTAATTATTGTGGATTTATATTGATCTGTCATTTTTTATCGTTTCGGTTGAATAGTTCTTCTGTGAGTTACGTTGACACATTTTCCAATAGTTTTTTTTTTAGTTCATGAAATAATCTACAAATTTTAGTATACAAGTGGAGGGAACGTGGAAATTGGAATTTCGTAAGCGAAGAATTTTTATTTGATAAGTTATGTCATGAAATATTGTTTATTAATTATACGACAAATTTTTTATCGTGTTCTGAGGTTTAGAACTGAGTGTTTGGGATACTTTTGAGGGTTTAAGTTTTGTTATCGGATTGTGGCAGCCGAATTGAGATAAATTGGGAATATTAGATGATTATGGAATTTGAAAAAAAAAGATAATAAATTGTAAAAAAACGTTTTAACTATATTGTGACATCCAAAGAAAATATAAAATATTCCGGCCTATCTGTATTATATCGTTTTTCACACGTACCGATGTTTTATACCTTTCGAGAATGTCGTACTGTGGCTCTTATCGAATTATAACGTTGGCCGTTGGTGACGGGTATCGACGCAAGAACCAATCGCGTCTCCATTCACGGTTTGACAAAATAATTATACGGGTTAATTAATCGTTAATCACCGGAGCTCGGGTATTATGGGTTATTCTCGTTGGAAACGTCGGCTTCAACCCGTTACCACGATCGTATAAGAATGTCGTTGTGGCGCGAATCGACCGCGAAATAACTCACCGACGCAAAAGCTTCACGTACGTGATTTCAAATTAATAAGAATAATTTTTTACTTCTTTATAATAATAATAATAATAAAAATGATGAATAAAAATTGCTCCGTAAAAAAGCTTTATTATTATTATTTATTGTTGTTTTAAATAAAACTTCGAAACGTCAGGTAAAAAAAAATATATATGTGTATTGCTTTTTAACAGAGGAAGCTTTATTATAATTCTTTTGATATTTATAACAATAATTGTTAACTCCATAACAATAATAATAATAATAATAATAATAAAGCTTGCTCTGTAGAAAAGCTTTATCGTTATTATTATTATTTATCTTTTTTTGAATAAAACTTTGAAACGTCAGGCAAATAAAATTGTCAGGAAAAGTTATCAAAAACTAATGTTTCCCTATTTACCACAAATCATCCATTTCATCATCATTATTTTATTCATAATTTATTTCCATTTAATATTCTCATTCCACAAAAATTCCCGTTTCACGTGGACAATTAAATTTTTTTTTCTTCGGAGAATAAATGAAAAAAAATTCGAATCAAAGTACAAGGTTTCTGATTTGCAGCTTATTTGTACGCACATATAAATATCATTGTGTGAAACAGTATATAGCGTATAATGTGAAGAAAAAAATAAATAAAATAAATATCGAAGAAACTTATAAAAATACAAAGTTGGCGGGTGAGCGAGAAGGCCCCCGACACGCCATCGCTTCATTTAAAATGCAAATGCCGGGAGAGCAATGCGCGGCGATAGGGGGTCGAAGAGGGGGGTGGGGGAGGGGTGACGATGGTGGTAGTTGCCCGGTGGTGTGAACCGCGAGCGAAAGACCGGCCCGAATTATTCTAATTACCCCACCTTAATGCTCAACCGCTCGTTCGACAGCGAAACAAAAAGTGGCCCTCGAAAAAAAAAAATGAAAAAAAAAATAAAAAAGAAAAAAAAGATACAACCACGGTGCCGCGTGATCGTACACACACACACACACACACACACACACACCCCGATGGACACTTTGGTTTTTCTGTCGTGACGAATTTGTCCGTCACTATTTTCAATTTTTTTTTTTTTCCATTTTCTTACTTTTCTTCAACCCTCCCCAGATAAATTACACATCGGTCAAATCGTTATCAACTTTTGTCACGGAAATAGTTTCGAAACCCGCAATTTCCAATATCCACCCGTTTGATCGAAATCGAGAAGAAAAAAAAATCACGAGTCATCGTCCATTATTAATTACACGAATATATGGGGTGAAAAAATTGAAGAAAAAGAAAGAAAAAAAACAGAGTTTGAGTCGGTGGCCGGAAAAGAAAAGAATTATCAACGTGTCAAAGGGCGTTGAGGGGGAGGGAAAAATATTTGTGGGTGATAACGATCTTTAAATATTTTATTTTTATTTATTTATGGAATTTTTAAAAACTCGATTGATTTTTTTTTTTTTTGAACACATGCAACTGTTCATAAAAAATATAATCATGCATATGTATGTGTATGTAAATGCTTATATATTTTTTTGAGAAAAAAAGAGAGAGAGAGAGAGAGAGAGAAAAAGGAATGTTTTTCATTTCCTTTTTTTTTCGCAATTGGCGACGAAAGGGCGAATATGGTGAAACTGGGGAAGCCCCTGGTATAAGCAGCCGAAGCAAAAGCCAAGTGGGCTTTTGCTCACGGCTCCACACCCCCCCCCCCCGCTCCTTCTGCACCCCACAAGATTATCGGGGTAATGTGTTGGCGATCCGCGCGAGATGTCGTGCCAACCGCAGACTTAATATATTCAGATTTTTATGGCTGGTGGCGTATCGGAGATACGGCCACCCCTTTTCGCGTTGTACGTGCGCTTCGTGCTCTCTGTCGTGTGCTCCGCATGTGAGTACTCACACGTACCTACACACATATATATATATACACAGGGGTGTGTTGAAAAAAATGGCAAAGTTTTTCGAATTCGTCCGGCAGTTTTCGCATTCGAAGTAGATACTTTTGGGAAACATCTCCCAAAATTTGAACCCAATCAAACGATATTCAAAGGTCCCGCTTTTACCAATTCCATTTTGCCTTTAATTAACACGTAAACAATTTTTCATTTTTCCGACGCAATTAATTTTTCCCACAAACGAAATATTTCGGAAATTAAAACTGAGTGCAATACGCAGCATCAAGGTCGATAAAAATGTGAATATTTTTTGTTTTACAATAAAACAAAAATTTACCCATTTTTTATTCGTCAGGTTTGAATAATTTTTCTTTTTTGTAAAAAAAGTTGTCTACTTTTTTTTGCAAATTGTTCAACAAAAAAAATAGTCCCATCTCGAGTGACCTTCGTACTACGTATTGCACCTAACTTCCTCCCCCGAAATTTATCGTTGACCGGAAAAATTAATTGCGAATGAAAGAAAAAAAATGTTTCGCGTGTTAATCAAAGGCAAAATCGAATTCGTGAAAGCGGAACCTCAAAATATTGTCCGATTGGGCCGAAATTTTGGGAGATGTCTTCTAACACTATTTGTTTTGAATGTAGAAACTGCCGGAAGAATCGAAAAACTTTGCATATTTTTTACACACCCCGATGTATATATGAATGTTTATATCTGTGTATAAGTGTTCATGCCGCGGCCCCAACGTACCACTTAAAGCGCGCGGGCGCGCGCGTGGCCCTCACTCGCGCACTCGCCGCGGCTAATGAATAAACAAAAACTAGATTTCGCTTAGGGCTTACACACGTAAAAGCGTGACCTTAACGCCGATTTATCGCTGCGGTTCTCGAACCACCCCTTGTTGCCCCCCCCCTGCCCCGCTGCTACTCGCTTCTCCACCCTACTCCGCCTTCATGAATCCAGTAACCACGAAATATATTCACGCAATTAAAGCACCGTTATGTTTTATCAACGATTTATTTTTTATCCAATGAATAATGAAAAAAAATGTAAAGAATTCGAATTAAGAATGAAGAATACAATAAAATTATTCCCGAATCGTTTGAATCAGAAAAGTATCCGACGATCCCGCAGAAAGGATCATCGTTCCTTCCGCATCCGCGCATCGAAGTCACCACGGCACGCCGTCGGAGTCTCTCCACCCGGAACGATAACTTCACAACCTTCCGACAATTCTCACGCCCGTGTTTTTAACCCTTTGGGAACCGAAAAAAAAATCTCATTTTACGCTGACGACGAATAATAAATTAAATAAATAACTGGAAAAAAAAATCTTTTTGTTACACAAACGACGACAAAACAACAAATAATCAACAAGTCGAAAAAAAAATCTTTTTGTTACACAAACGACAAAAAATTAATAGATAACAAGTTAAAAAAAACTCTTATTTTACAAGGACGAGAAAAAATTAATAAATTAAAAACAACTGAATACGAAAAAAAAAATATCTTATTTCACACCGACGACGAAAAAATAATTGAATAATCGACAACTGAAAAAAGTAAAAAAATATTTTTTCTTTGCAACGCAACGAAAAAAAAAAAAAAATTCAAAAAAAAAATAAAAGAAAAGAAAAAAAAACGAAAAACAAAAAAAAACGGCTTCGCAGCCGGATCTTTCAATCACAATTTAATTATCGAGTAGGTATGGGAAAGAATCCAGCGAGTTGAGGACGACAACGACGGAGTTTGTCCCGGGCTGTATGAGAGAGAAAGAGAGAGAGAAAGATATAGAGAGAGAAAGAAAGAGACTCACAGAGTAAGAGAGATTGAGAGAGGGAGAAAGAGAAAGAGAAGGAGAAAGAGAGAGAGAGAGAGACAGAGAAAGAATCACAGAGAGAGAGAGAGAGAGACAGAGAGAGAGAGAGAGAGAGAGAGAGAGAGAGAGAGAGAAACAGAGAAAGAATCATACACTGAGAGAGAGAGACAGAGAAAGAATCACAGAGAGAGAGAGAGAGAAAGAGAAAGAGACAGAGAAAGAATCACTGAGAGAGAGAGAGAGAGAGAGAGAGAGAGAGAGAGAGAGAGATAGAGAGAGAGAGAGAGAGAGAGAAACAGAGAAAGAATCATACAGAGAGAAAGAGAGAAAGATAAGAACCTCAGTGCACCGCCGTGTGTATTTGTCCGTGTGTGTGTGTGGGTCTTGGATGACAGCGCGGGGCCGGGTGTAATTCGCCAAGTCCTCGGAACACGAGGGGACACGTGTTCGCGAGAGTAACACCGGCAAAACACGTGGAACGCGAGAAATGCGGTGTCGCGACGGCCCTCACCTCGCCACCGCCGCCCCGTTTGATTTATAATAATCGCTCAATCCTCATTACCGGGATATTTCATTGTGAGAAGCCTCAGCGACGGCCAACCGCGGGTTCTCAAACCCTCAACGTGCGTGCGTCCCGTGTGCTTCGTCGCCAGCCTTTGCTCTGTTTTTCGTTTTTATCATTCGACTTCTCTTGAGAAATAAAAAAAAGAAAAAAATATATATTTGAAAAAAAAAAAGAAAAAATAGAAAAAATAATAAGATATACTGGAAACAAGAGAAAATCGAGTGAACGCGGTAGGAAGCAAACTGGACGCAACTGGCGCACACGCTCGGTGAACGATGGCAGAAAGGAATCGGAGCTGTGTTACACACCGATCTCGTTCCACCGGCCTCGTGTGTGCGATGATCGTTAACGAGGATGGCGATCTCCCGACCGAACCCGGCGACACCTTCGAGGCACGAAGAAACATTTCACAGCCTCGCCGGGTATTCGGGATTTCACGGAGCCGAGGGGGCCCTCTCCTCTCTCTCTCTCTCTCCCACGGAAACACCAACGAGGAAATAATAAGATGACAAAAAAACAAAACAAAGAATAAGAAAAAAAAAGAAAAGCGTCTGTCAATTATACTTTGAGGCGGCTGAGTCACCGAAAAAATTGGACAAAAACTTTTGTTTTTTTACGTGACGTGTTTAATCGAAATTTTGAATCGATTTTTTCCGCATAAAATACGTCGGAATTCAAAATCATCTTCAATTTTGTAAAATTCGTGAATATTGTAAAATTCGTAAATTTTTTAAAAATCGTGAATTTTGTGGAATTCGTAAATTTTGAAAAATTGGGAATTTTGTGGAATAAAAATGCTGAATTATCATTTGCAAAAATAATCTTTATGTTTAATTGAAAACAAATTATAAATAGTGGTAGGTGAGAATGGGCGGTAATGTTTGATTAATGTTAATCAAATTGATATTAAATTGGTTCGCATACATTATTTTTATAAGGTTGAAATCGATTTCAATTTTGGATTGATCGTATCACTATAAAAAAAAATGCAAGTTTTTTAGGTTAGTCAGCCCCTTTAATGCCGCTAGAGGTTACATATATATACAATAAAAATTTAATTAGCAATCAAGAGCATTCGATGGATTGAAGAAAATTTGTATCGTCGTTCCAATTAGTCTGGTTTGTCTTGCCGTTCGCCATAGAAAGCCTCGAGTCCTGAACGCCAGTAGTTCAGTGACGCCACCGCTACGCGGCGCTGTCCCTACCGTGTTCGGTGACATTTTATACACACGCTTGCTGTTTTATCCGAATTTCTTCTTTCTGATGGTTGTTCGAATTCATAAAATCATAATGATGGTCAATTCAATTCGGAAAACATCAAAATGAAGAATCCTTGTGACGTAATCGTTGGAATTAAAAAAAAAATAACGTGGCTTGGGGTCAGAGGACTCGACCGGTGACACAAATTTCCATAAATTTTTTTTCTTCGCCACGACGGAGACTCAACGAGACGACTTCAACTAGATTGGGTGTAATATCTAAGTGTGGTATAATGTTCACCCCTGTTCACGCAGACCGGTTGAATGAGAAATGGTTTTGGAAGCTTGTGTAATACCGCAAGAACGGTGAATATATAAATTTAGGGTGGTGGCGGGGGTGGCAAGTAAAGATCGCGTAACGTGTAATAATTAATCAGATCAAGCTCGGGCAAAGCGGGTGAACACGACGAGTTGAATATCGTGGGTTCGGGGAAGGGTGAAAGGAGAAAGAGAGAAATAATGAAAGAAGGAGAGCCGTAGGAAGTGAAGGAAGTCAGGGCCGTGTGGCGACTTCGTCCTGGTCAACCACGGAGTACACCGGGGCGAATTGCATCGAGTTTTCAAACATTCGTCAATTCATTATCACAATCATCGGTAGTTCGTGATTGATAAATCAATTGTTGGAAGTTTGTTTCTGTCATGTGATCATCACAAACTATTTTTGAATTCGACTCAACCGGCCCTACGTCTTCGGTCCCAATATTAACCGTACCATGTGAATATGGTGAAATTTTTGAATATTTTAAAAATCGTGAATTTTGTCGAATTCGTGAATATTGTAAAATAAAAATGCTATTTAGTCTGTGAAATCGACCAAAAAATAAACTCGTGGTGAATATTCATTTTTTCCAACGTCAATATACAGCTGACAATTTTTTTTTTTATTTACAAATTTCAAGCTGAAAATAAAAATTCCAAGACAGACTCGATAAGTCATTTTTAACGAATCTCATTCAAACATTCAAAACCAAACTTTGAAAAGTCATGCAATCAATTTTTCAAATTACATTTGGAAAGTTGATTGCATAAATATATTTTTTAAATTATTTTATTTTCATTTAACGATTTTTTTTAACTATTCTTTCAATTTACGATTATTATTTTATTTTTTTCATGAGCCGATCCAAAACCGTTTCAATTGGCCCCGGTCAGCGTTAACCCGTGGAATTAGTTTTGCGTTTTATCGTTGAACGTGAAATCGCGTGAACGTGTGACGGGAGAGCGAGGCAGAACGGCCGATTGGGCCGAACTGTCGTGAAAGCGAAACGGAAAATAAGAAAAATCACGAAGAAGCCCAACGGCAAACGTTTGCCGTGAACGAGAGGGGTCGGGGGGGGGGGCGGCGAGGAAGGGCGCGCGACCGCGTGCGCGCGTCGAGGGTTGCTTCGGTTCTACCGTAATCGTGCATTAATTTGCATCGCAAAGTACACGCCACCCGCTTGTCCCGGTCGCGGTAACCGGCCGCGCGCGTGCACGCATTCCGCGTTGGTTTTAACGCTATAGTTCGAAGGCTATGTGCTCTCGAGACTTTCTGCCAACCGTTACCGACCTGCCAATGATATACCACCCACGATACACACACACACACGCCATCAATTGCCAACACGTCGCCAGACTCTTCGTCTTTTATTATTATTATTATTATTATTATTATTATTATTATTATTATTATTATTATTATTATTATTTTGTTTTTCGTCGTGAAAATTAATCGAAGTACTATGGTCACAGTGCGGAGCGAAGAGCCGGTTTGAAAAGTCGGCTTTTCAAGCCCAGTCCATTTTTTTCACCCTTTACCCTCCCCCTCAGGCGGTAGTGATTTGTTTCTTATCCCCCATCACTTTTTCACAATTATTTTTATTTTTCTGTATGGAAAAATTGTTTCGCGTCGAGTGAAAAAAAAATTATGTATGAACTGTATATATGGGATCGGGCATGTATGGTCTGTGATGTGAACTGTGTAGCTTATGTAGAGTCTATGTATATAGACTGTATAATTTTTTTAGTCCTAGCAAAACAATTTTTTTTTAATTGTTTGAAAAATAAAAATGAAAGATTGTAAAAAAATGTATGTATATAAAATATATAAGGGACCGAACATATATAGTCTATGTATAATCTCTCTATATATATATAGACTATATATGCCCAGTCACATATATAGTTCATATATAGATTTTTTAGTCGAGGAGAAATAATTTCTTCAAATTGTTTAAAATTGAAATGAAAATTAAAAAAAAATGTATACATGAACTATATAGGGAATGAGCATATATATAGTCTGTATAGAAACTCTAAAGCTATATAATTTTTAAAAAATTATATAAACTATGAAATTTTTTACTTTTACGATTTTAATTTGAAAACAAAAAATTAAAATTAAAATCTGATATATGTATGCATCTAAACTATATATCAAACTGGACCCATATAGTCTATATATGGATTATACATAAGCTATAAAGTCCATTTATAGATTAAACATATATGAGCGATTCCACGTGACTTCAGCCACTCAAAAAAAAATTTTTCCACAAATAATTTAAAAAAATTGAGCTATTTTTTTGCAATATATTCACCGAGTGCCGATTTTTTTAAAATTTTTTTGACGGTTTTATCGTTAATTAAAGTTTTTTTGTATTTTTCCGTTCAAATGGCTGTATCTTCGGCAGGGTTTGACGTATTTACATTTGTAAAAAACGAAAATGTGCGTCTTTTTAAGGCCTTCCAGAAAAAAATTACTTTAGATTCTATTGAGCAAGTTGCACGTCCGTTTCAGGGCAAAATATGCAAAAATATTTTTTTTCTCAAAAAATGCATTTTTAATTTTTTTTTTCAAAATTGCCCCGAATTCTGAATACCAAAAAAGAATTTTTGGCATTTTTTATATCGTGGGACCGGCAATCGGTAATGCGTAATTTTACCGATTTCATTAATAGATTTTTTACAGTTAGATTTTTTACTCGTACATTTTTTTTAACAAGACATTGACACAAATAAATGTCAATTTGTGTGGGAATCGTTTATCAAGTTGTTATCATCGTTCATCGGTTCGCCGTTATCGATAATACACAGGTGGGGTATTGTAAAAAAATGTACGAGTAGTTACACCCATTGACGATAGATTTGTGCGAATGAAGATTTTTTCGCGTGCTCAGGGACAACTCGAAAAAATAATTACCGAATTAGTCTGAAAATCCCATGTTATTCAAATGAGAAACAAAACGAGCTTACAGTCACGTCTTCTCATTGGACCACGGTGCTGGGGTCTCGCACATATTTTTATTTATTTATTTAGAACCTATCCGGAGGGTGCACATGACGAAATTTGTGAATACCCCCATTAAGGACCACCCTAATGTATATGTACATGAAACCGGTGTATACTTATTGCACCGGTAGGTATACCCTCGTTCTGGTCTCCTTCTGGCACGAGGTAATCGGTCCTGGTGAACCGACCTCGAGAAAAAGAAAAAAAAATGAATTAAAAAAAAAATAAAAAAAATGTTACCGAGACCCATGTGGAGTGTCTCGTGTGTCATGTGTACGCACACTCAACGAACCCTCTCGATTTGTTTTTTTGTTGCAGGGATTTCCGGAAGCTCCCCCCCGCCTCAACCCCCTAAGATGCCACATACAGGTGAGCTTAAAATTAATTTCCATCGTTACATTCATTTTTATTCGACAAATTAAAATCGTCCAATTTTAATGCAAGTTCAACGAAATAATAATTAATCTGAATTTTCAAACGAATAAAAAAAATCATTAATTTATTAATGAAAATATTTATGAAAATATTCAATGTTCAAAAAATGTCAACGATTTATTTTTTCCAATAACAATAATAAGAAAATAGTGTTTTTTCAACATTTCCTCATTATTGTTATTGGAAATAATAAATCGTTGATATTTCGTTACGCGACTGAAAACGTTAATTTTTTTTCCAATCCAATGTTTTTACAAATATTTTCATCAATCAATTTCAATCGATCATTTTTTTTTCTTCATTCGTTAAAAAATTCAGTTGAATTATTTTCTCATTAAACTCGCATTGTGGAAAAATGACTGAATCACGACTTTTGTACCATCTCAATTAACCGAGATAACATTTCAATTATCTTTTTAATTATTTATCATCATCGTTAATGAAAAAAAAAAAAAATATTGAAACTATTGTTAGAAAAAAAACGTATATTTTATCCAAATCGAATAAAAAATGTTGCAACGAGTTATACGTTGAGCGCCGCGTAAAATCGTGCAAGAATGTAAATGGCAAATGGCAATCGAATTAACATTTCTGTATTATTTGATGAAAAAAAAAAAAAAATCGACACACGAGATTGGCAATGGGCGGCGAGTTCACAGAGTGACTGACGTATAAAGAACGACAAGAATGCATAAACGTGATTGGGTTGGGTGAAATTTACAATGTATGACCTGCTTTTGATATCAGTGACAGACACTGCGGGGTCCACGAGCTGTCGCAGTCTCGTGACGTCGATTGCATCGAGCTCCCGAATATAAAAAAAATCCACGTGAGATTTTTGGGGTCGGTCGAACATGGCGTTGCAATTAATGATGAAAAATACTTTTTCGCTTGATACCTTTTCATTTTTAGAGGATGGGGGGAGATCTCTCGAGTTTATCGCGTGTCAAGAGTTTTTAATTACGAGACGTCCATTCTGGTTTCGACCTCCGAAACCCATCTTCGTCACTCGTGTCTCGTCCATCCCATCGTCAATTACAGCGTCAATTGATTTCCCCCCACTCCTTCTTTATCAACTCGAGTTTCAGGGTTGATTAAAGATTTACCGAAATAACTATATTTATTTTGTTTTCTCGAGATAAAATTACGTCTGGGTTTTGTTTCTTTTTTTTTCGTTATTTCATTGGCTACAAAAAATGTTTACTTGAAATGTATTATTCAATCTACAAATAACTTTGATGGTATTTCGAGGTCCCAATTCAACATCAATGCCCTAATAATTAATTCTTACTCAAACATCAATTTCCACCGAATAAATACAAATTTTCATTCGTTTACATTTTTTCTCATTCACACAATTTTATTAATTAAACAAAAAAATTCAGTAGACTCCTGTTTCAATTTCATTGACGAAAAAAAAAAAAGTTTAACCAGACGAGCGAAGAAGATTGTCGAAGTGAGATTTTGAGAAGGAAATTCGTCGAGGGGAGTTGCATCAGAACGGAATTGAGAGTCCCGAGCAGGTGGGTGGGTGCAAGGTTCGCAGCTTATAAATGGCAAGTGCGATACGAATCAGTTTGTTATACACGAGCCGAGCTGGTAGCTCGGGCATTAGAGTTTACTAATTCCGAGACTCGAGCACGATAATCCGCGTGTACGTGTTACAATATGGTGGCTGGCGATATAATGCAGCCAATATATACATTACATCTATATACATCTATACCTGATGTGTTCACCAGCTCCAGCATCCCTCTATAAAGTCGACTGTGCCCTTAGTTTGACGATGTGACTCCGAACGCCATAGCCATAACCGAAAAGCAACCTCTGCAGTGATCGTCGCTCGAGAGTAGTCTGTACGTCGCGCATGCGCACTAGAATAGACGTTCTCAACCGCGTACTCGGTCAGCGAGAGCGGCCGTCGCCTCGCCGAGAGCCACTGCCGGCCGAACGCTCCAGCCAATCGCGTTTCAGTGCTCCCGCGCATGCGCCCGACCCACATTATGGCTCTACGCACTGATCACCCGGTATACATTCCAACCGACGCGATATTCCATTCGGGAACGAAAATAAATAAAAAAAAACCACAAAAGAGTTTGACAAAATTTCAATTTTCGTTGCCAAACGAGGGACGTGGGAATTTTTTTTATTGCGGGACTCGTGACGGAAATTACGTCACGATTCGCACACGAATTACGGATAACCGAATAATTGTATTATCTTTCGGGACCGTGAGTTTGGAATGAAAATCGCGATGTGCGATTCACGATCACAATTTTGAGGGTTCTGGAGGGGGGGGGCGGGTGGGGTGGAGGGTGGACCCGAGAATCCCATTATCCTGGCAGATCCTCCGGCAGATTTTTATCGAGATTAACCTACGGCAAGGAAGAAGCCGGCGCGCGGTGACGAGACCCTAACCTGTTCTTGCTTCCGTTTTTGCCGTAATAATAATTTACCTCGGTCGTTCTCCGTCGATTTGTGTGCATATATATATATATATATATGTATATACACTGAATATACGTGTAATGGTGAATATGGGGACCACGCGTAAATTTTAAATTCGGCGAGCACGCGCGCCGGTTTTTCGCAGTTAGGTGCGTAATTTCGCACACCCGGATTCTCCCCACGGGCGGGATACGACAACTTACGAACCAACCGAGACACGATGACGAGGGTTGTGCGTATGAATTTTTCGGGGAGTTATTACGGGACGTGGAAAGGGGCGGATCGCGGTGTGATCTCCTCGTTCTACTCGCCTCGGGAACACTTTGCCGACGGAGTGAGAAGGACGCAAAACCGTACACGGAAAATTACATACATATATATATATATATATGTATACTAGCGGACCCGGCAATCGTCGTTCCGCCATATAAATTGTTTCTACCGAATATTTTGGTCGTCAAATAAATAAATCTGTAAATTCAACAACGTGAATAATTTTGGTTATGTTTAAAAATAACAATATATGCTTGATTCGTTGTAAAGATGCGTATATTTTACTTCAAAAGTCTGCCAATCACCGAAAACAAAATGGCGAACCTGGCTGCCGAATATTTTTTTTTCTGAAATCTTATTAAAAATGGGTTTTTTTCAATTTTGAGTGAGAAAAAAAAATATTTCGGACATTCAAAAAAAAATTCATTATCGTCGATGACAATTCTCACGATTGTTATTTTCGAATCGCGAATGATGTGACATATGTTTGGCGTTTAATCTCGCAGAGCGGTTATCAAGCGTCAAAGAACCGTGAAAAAAAAAAAAATTCTTTTCCATAAACGCCACAAAGTATTTGTTTTTGTTTTTTTCTTGTTTTCGTTTCGTCTCCGTTTCATCTCGTCAACCGATAATTATATTTTTCGGACGTCGAAGCGTGGGTATATGGTCCGCGAACCGGGAGCCGGGTAATTGAGTTAATGACGTAATTAGCCGGTACCCGGGGGGATAATAATTAGCGATCGGCGATGTACGGGGCAGAGCATAAAGTCAACTTCGCGGTCCTCTCTCTCTCTCTCTCTCTCTCTCTCTCTTGCTCTCTTCCTCGTTCTTTTCGATATCTGCACCTCTGTACATCTCTCTCTCTCTCTCTCTCCCTCTCGTTCAATCTCTTTCGCATTTTTCCGTCTCACTCTTTCTCGATCTTCGTCGTTTCTTCCGTCGGGTTGACCCCATCCCCCTCGTCACTTCTTTTCGAAGACGTGAAGGCGCGTGGCTCTCTCGATTTATCGAGAGCCGCCGTTCTCGTTTCTACTTACGATTTCTTTTATTATTATTTAACGAATTTCGTTTTTTTTTTTTCTCAATTTTTATTTTTATCAATTTTTTTTTTTTGGTTTCGCATTCTCCATCGATTCGCGAGTGTCGTGGCCATGTTCAATAAAGAGAGAGGGAGAGAGAGAGAGAGAGAGAGAATTTTTTTTTAGAAAGTTTTTTTTTTTTTTTTTTTTTTTTTTTTTTTTTTTTTTTTTTTTAGAGAGAGAGAGAAAGAGAGCGACCGATTCGCCGGATTGAGTGGTGGCATCGTTCGTTTGATCGTTATATACCTCGGCCAGTTTTGTTGTAGCTGTCTCTTTCTATCTCTCTCTCTCTCTCGCACTTATCACGATGACGAACTCCGTCTCTTGATTGCTCCCGTTTCACGGCGTCATTTATCGTGTCCTCGCGCGATTATACGCGCGAGGGGACACTCTTTCCGCAGGGTTTTGTGTGCCCCCTTAACTATATATCGGTATACCTTTTTTTTTTTCCGAACCGCGAACAGTTGCGAAAATATTTCCGGCATCGTTCCTCGAACGTCGGGCGACCGATGAAAAAAGAAAAAAAAAAAAGGGTCGTCGAAGAACGCGTGCTCCGATAATTGTCTGTGAGCACGAAACCCGATGATCAATTTCGATCGTGGGGTTAAAAGATTTCGGAATCTTCGCGCATACCGCCCAGTCCACGGTACGAACAATAATCTCGATTCTGTATTTTTTTTTTTTTTGCACATTAATTTTACAACAATGGACGATTGGAACGAGATCTGTCGCAAAATTTTTGGTGAAGATCGATTCGATGGAATTTTCGTGAGAGAGACCTTTGGACATTTTTTATTCATTTTTTTTATTCAAAATGATAATTGTATATAAGATACTTTCCTGACAAAATAATTATGAATTATAAGCACAAGTGAAATAAAAATGAATTGGAATGCACTGTAAAAAGAATTATTGACCCTTGGCCGGGGCACTGGGGTCCAAATGACCCCAAGCCGAATAAAACCTGAGCAATGTTCAAACGTGTTCTGAGATTCGAGACTCACGATGCCTCGTCCGAAAAAAAAATAATAAATAAAAAATGCTATGATCTCTTCTAATCTCTTTTCAAATAAACAACGGT
This sequence comes from Diplazon laetatorius, assembly GCA_963662125.1. Lineage (NCBI taxonomy): Eukaryota > Metazoa > Arthropoda > Insecta > Hymenoptera > Ichneumonidae > Diplazon > Diplazon laetatorius. The sequence continues at coordinate 11,793,733 of OY759159.1, forward strand.
CCATCAGCCATCTTCGAGGCATAATCTTCGTGATTGTAAGAGTTGTGGCATTTATACACGATCTAATACGAGATCATCGCGGTATTCGAGCTCGATCAAAGCGATTAACAGCAATCTTTCGGAGTTGGTTAAGAAAGAGAAAGAAGAAGAAGAAGGAGAAGATGACGAAAAAGAAGAAATGATAATAAAAAAAAACCGAATGGAGCAATTCCTCGAGATGCTAATGAAAGTCGATAATCCTGGCTAGAGACGCGGCAAACCGAAAGAAGATTGACGATAATTATGCCATTAACAGAAAACGCTTTTGCTACTGTGCTGACGATTGCTCATCGTCTGATGTCCTATTGCTCAACCACGTGGCGAGTTGGATCATCATAGAAACAAAATTTCACGTGGCACAATCGAAGATCGTCGTATCCTGAAAAATCATTCGCAAAACCTCGATCAAACTGCCACGACATATATAACACAGTCAACGAACTGTGACTGTGTACCTTGAAACAAAAAAATCCATTTTTTTCTTCGTTTTAAGGTGCCACATGCTTTGAACAACGGGACAAAGCAAAGTCCTGCCCTTAAGCGGACTGAGTCACCTAAAATATTCGAAAATTAAATTTTTTTTTCCGTGACACGGCCGATCTAAATTGAAAATCGATTTCACCCTTACGAAGTACGTATACTTAGCTATCATTTCAATTTTTTCCATAGCCGTATGAGTCATCTAAATGCTGTGAGATTTTTTCACTTGTCGCAGCTTTCGGACAAATTTTTTCACTTGTCGCAAAAAAAAATGAGAAATAAAGAGAAAATCGAAGGAAAATAATAATGGTCTGGTGTGTGCGTCGTCGGTTGGATTTCGATGATGAAATTCAATTACCGGCGAAAGCTGCGACAAGTGAAAAAATCTTTCACTTGTCGCAGCTTTCGGACCCTGCGACTCAATGGATTTTCAATTCTGACGTCTCATTTTCTTCGTAACAGACCTCATTCTCGGATGAGTGTGGGATTTTTTTTTATCTGCTTTCTGGAAATCATGGCGACCAATAATGTGAAAAAAAACAATTTTTTTGTAACTTTTTGAAAAACCGGTTACATAATAGGTTACCATAAATTCGTTTTACCTCGCATCTAAAATTCCTACACTCATCCGAGAATGACTGCAATTTGGAACAAAATGAGACGTCGGAATCGAAAATCCGTTCATCGGTGCGGTCCGAAAGTTGCGACAAGTGAAAAATTTTGTGAAAAATCTCACAGCATTTAGATAACTCATACGGCTATGGAAAAATTTGAAATGATAGCTACGTATACGTACTTCGTAAGGGTAAAATCGATTTTCAATTTGGATCGGCCGTGTCACGGAAAAAAAAATTTAATTTTCGAATTTTTTAGGTGACTCAGTCCCCTTAATAGCACCTTAAAATAAAACAATTTGATTTTTTCGTTTTTCGGCGCCGATGTAGCACTATGAAATACATATATTCGTCGAATACATATTTTTTCACACTATGAACCAAAAAATGAATATTCAAATAATGTACATGATGCTATTCGGTAGTTCAATACTAAAAAATTATTAGTGTAATAAAAAAAAAAAAAAAACATAAACACGCGGGTGCGTGTCGTGGGTCCTCAATCAATCGATTTTTCGTGGCTTCCGAAAATTATTTCGGCAAGCATCGAGACGCGCGTTATGGATTAATAAAAAAAACCGGATTTATAACGTTTTGGAAATAATCTACGCTGAGATATCGTCGATAAATTAATGAAGGAATCTCGGGGCGGACTTTCAGAAGCTGAATCATAAAAAAAAAATAGAAAAATTCAGATTAAATGAAGAATTCGAATGACTGGGGGGGGGGGGGTTGCTAAATAGCCATGTTCGACCGTCATGGTTGTAACACGCTAATCCACATGATATTGTAATAATATTATTGCCGAGACAGTAAAAATAAAGAGTAATCGAAAAAATAATAATAATAATAATAATAATAATAATAAAATTGTGGTTCACGCGTCGAATACCTATATACAACGTTGAATTTTTACGATGCACTTATATGTACGAGATTATCATAAATTGATCGAGCCGTGGCGAGATGACATCGAATCAAAAGCTTCGTGTCTCTGACGTCCGTCTCGCGAAAATGTTTGTGTCCGGGGCGATGACAAAAGTCAAGATCATCTTCGTTCTTATATATATATATATATATATATATATATATATATATAAACGTCTCAGCGGTCTCTGAATCGGTTTCGGTCGGTGATTTATCGCTTTTGGATTATTCCTTTGGATTATTCTCGAGCGTGTCTAGCCACCGACGAGATTTTCCATTTCCGTCGACAAATACAGAAGCCGGAGGAGGAAAGGTCCCCATATATACCCATATAAATGTATACGAGTCCCCATATATACATATATATGTGTACGGGTCCCCATATATACATATATATGCATACGTGTCCCCATGTATTCAAATATATGAATACCTCATGTTCTCGTGTGCGTATATATCGGGGCATACTGGTCCCCATATATAGGGGAGACCGGGGCAAAACGGCACTGGGGCATAATGGGATCGGGGCATAATGGGATAGAAAAAAATGAAGTTTCTTGGGTGCTTGATTTGGGGCAAAATGGGATAGGATCAAAATGGGACAGAGAGGAGTGGAATATCAAGTTGGGGCAAAAGTGGTCTCCGATTTTTCCTGTCCCATTTTGCCCCGATCCCGTTTTGCCCCAACCGCCTCTTTCCAAGGAGCCTGATTTTCTCCGGCCCATTTTGTCCCATTCCCGTTTTGCCCCCAATGCCGTATTTTCCAGCACTGTTGATTTTCACTATTCCGTTTTGCCCCAAATCCGTTTTGCCCCGGTCCCATTACGCCCCGCTATACCATTTTGCCCCGGTCTCCCCTACCTATATATGTTGACAAGTCGCTATACATCTTGCAATAACCACGAAATACATTTTCGAGTGCATCCTCGCTACTCACGTGCAGTATGTATCTCTTGGCAATCCTTGAAAAAAAAAAAATCGCTCGTAAAGATCACATACCAGTTGCGAGGTTCCACTATATATATATATATATATATATATGCAGTTACGGACGGTGCCCCGAAGTTCGCAGGAAGCAATTTTGGTCTAGGGTTTCGAACTCGTTTGCCCTTCTTACTTTTTTTTTCCAGTCTCTCAAAACCATACATGTATATGGGGCATTCTATGCAAGCTCGAGCACGAAGCAAACGGGTTACATTTATTCCTGTTTTATTTTTTTTTGTCAAATTTGTTATTCAATTATTTTGCTCACTAGTTTCTTCCATTGTCAAATTATATTGCGATATAATTTAGCAACTATTTCTAAAAAAAAAAACGATCTTTTCCATATTATAAAAATAAATAAATCTCGTTTGTAAAAAAAAAAAAAATAGAAAATTGTCGCTTGCTATGAAATTTTAAAAATGTCGGAGGGCCAGAAAAATTGAAAAAAAAATATATGTAAATGAAATTTGTATGGCTTTGTAGGTTAAATGATTGTTTTCTGGGAAATTTGATTTAAAATGACCATGTCCAGAATATTTTGGCTCGCTTCCTGGTCGACTCCGCATGAAAAGCTTTATATATATATGTGTGAATGCCTATCCATTCCGTGTATTTTGCTTTCGCTTCTTGCCGTTGCTCCCGTTCGAAAAAAATAATTACACATATTCCGTTTCACGAGAGAGACACACGCGAGGTATCGAGATCTTCGAGTTATGTTCCGTCGGGGATACACCGTAGACAACCGTATATGGGATGTGGAAACCCAGCTTAGCGAGAATTAGAGTTGAAAACGTTCCGTGAAAACACCTGCCAATCTCCTATTAAATATCCCACAAACGTATACACATATATGTATATATATAGGCACACATAAAAAAGTAACCCCGACTCCATACACTCATAAAAGTCTCAGATTTTTAGTGGTAATAACTTCCCCCCGCCCCTTTCATCGTTCTATTTTCTCCCTCTCTCTCTCCTCGTCACTGTGTCATCTTTTCCCTAATTCCCAAAAAAAATGAAATCGCATCCCACTAGCGATTTATTCCTTCATTTTTTTTTCACTCATAAAAGTGATGATCATTTTGTAAACTGCATGAAAAGGATTTATTTATTTATTTATTTATTTATTTATTTATTTATTTATTTATTTATTTATTTATTTATTTATTTATTTATTTATTTATTTATTTATTTATTTATTTATTTATTTATTTATTTATTTATTTATTTATTTATTTATTTATTTATTTATTTATTTATTTATTTATTTATTTATTTATTTATTTATTTATTTATTTATTTATTTTAGGTCAAGCCGGAGTGAATCAACTGGGTGGTGTCTTTGTCAATGGAAGACCGTTGCCCGATTGCGTTCGACAGAGAATCGTACAACTCGCTCTTATAGGCGTCAGACCTTGTGACATATCGAGACAGTTGCTTGTATCGCACGGTTGCGTATCGAAGATACTCACGAGATTCTACGAGACGGGAAGCATAAGACCTGGCAGCATCGGTGGCAGTAAAACAAAGGTAATGATAATAATAATAATAATAATAATAATAATAATAATAATAATAATGATAATAATAATAATAATATCATTTATACACCCACTCATAAATATTGATAAATATACAAACAATCTGAAAATTGAAATTTGCAATTTTTCTTTTATTTCATTTTATTTCTATAAATCGTAATCAGTAAATGAGAAAAGAATAAAAGAATAAAAAAAAGAATCGAACAAAAAAATCTTCCTCACAGAAGAATCTTCGTTCACTGCTTATAAAAATCAAATAAAGCAAATTGCAACCTTCAACTTGCAACTCATCACAATTACCTATCATCAATAATAATATTAATAATAATAACAATTACCGTAAGTGGATATCTCCAAAAACGTTGAATCTGTATCATTGATCCCGAAATGTCGAAGTCATCCGACATTCAAAATTGTCACGAATACAAAAATGAATAATTTCAAAAAAAAAAAAAAAAAACAAACAATGTCAATGACGCATGTTGAAAAATTGCACATCGCCCTTCTCGGGTTTATAAAAGTGAGAAAAAAAAAAGATGTGAAAAAAAAAAAAAAATTTGCCCCGAAGCCCGAAGTCGTCCGCGAGTCAAAGGACGAGACCGTAAAGCGAGTGCGGCTGGGCCCGGAACATTCCTGATGTGATTTTAAGTAAGGCTCGCTTGTGTTTGACCGTGCGCGCAATTATCCAAACACCTTGCGCCCCGAAAAAAAGATAAATTTGCATAATTTCATGGGTCTCAGCAACGGCTCCTTGGCCATCGCCAGTTAGCCCCTCCCTTCCTCTCGCTTATATATATAAATACATCTTGTCGAGCGATTTTGCATCGACTCCGTCCGCCTCGTTGCAACGATGCACCCGAGCTTCGTGTACAATCTTGGCATGCGCTTCTGGGTTTCGTAACGCGCCACGAGCATCGCCATCAACACGAATCCCGCGGGGGTCTCGCGTTCGAATTAATATCAAATTGCTCGTGGACGATCGCACGATGTACACGACTTTTCGCGTCAAAAGCCAACCCAACGAAATTGGGACAATTTTTAGGTTTCTATCGGGGATCGGGACTTCCGGTCGATGAACGTGTGTTTGAAATTCGTTTTTTTTTTTTTTTTCACTCAACTAGCCATTGATTATGAGCTCCTATTGAACGTTTAAGTTGAAAATCAAATTAAAAAATAATAATTTATCTTGAATATTCCATAATTATGAATATTTTCGATATTTTTTTTTGATTATTATTTTAATAATAATTATCATTGTTATTATTTTAATAATGATGATTGTTTTTTTTTTATTATTATTTGCATAATTATAATTATTTTAATGGTTATAATTATTGTTGTTATTTATGTAATTTCTGATTTTTTTATAATTATAATTATTGAGGACGAGCGATTGACGAGTTTTCGAATCTTTCAATGGTAATTCGAATTTCGCGGATGAAACTTTGATTTTTCGTTTTTTTTTTTTTTTTTTTTTTTTTTTTAATTCACGAATGAACGAGTGACAAAAGAGGATATAATTTTTTTTTTAACTTGTTATATATAGTCTATATATAATCTATATGTAAACTATATATGCCCAATTCCATATATAGTTTATATATAATTTTATTTACTTGGGTATGTTGGACCCCGACACCGACGAGATATATATATATACATATATATAGCCGAACGAACGGAATAACGCGGGTTACCGTGTAGCTAATGACAATATAATTATAAGCCGCATCCTCACGAGTTTCTTGCAGTCGGAGGCACCGGGTGCAGTGTACCAACGTTGAAAAAGTTGAAGACTCGAGGTTTTTTGCATTTCTACGGTGGTTCAATGAATTCATTTTGATGTTGGAACGAATGTGGGATTTCGTACGAAAGGTTCGTTGAACTCCGTCGACTTTGGGTACGATAATTTGTCATCGTGCAATGTTCTGGATAATTTTTTTTTTTTTTTTTTTCATTTTGTTTGGAATTAACGGGAAAGAGAAGGGGGGGGGGGGGGGGGGTAGTTAACTAATTTATTGTTTCTCATGGTAAATGAATAAATAGAGAAATAAATAAAGATTTTATTTTTTAGTAAATAAAGTTTTTATTTTTTTTTTTTCGGGAATTTTTAGTTGGATTTTTCGAACATTTTTGTAGACAACATTTTTGGGTTGTTTGCAATGCAACTCAGCGAATACGTTCATCAGTAAGATCAGATGATGCTGAATTTTTTTTCGTCATAAAAATATTGATTTTCAAAGGTGGTGCAAATTGCGTCGTGAAAATTATGTTTTTTCGACCTAGGCAAAAGAAAAAGCGGCTATTCCGGTGTTCTGAAAAAAAAAAAACAACAAAAACCAGGCGTATTCATATCCGAACAACGATTTGCCATCGTCTGAGCTAGAATCTTATTTCAAAACAAATTTTCGACAAAATGAATAAATAAATAAATAAGTAAATAAAAATTCCAAGCCAAAACTCGTTTTGTTTCTCAATCGCAGACACTCTGCCCCACAGTGCTCGGTAGACAAAAGAAAGAACCGAAGACCGAACGAAAAAGCCTATCCCAGTCGTTAAAAGTGTGCATTTCACACCGGGCGATTTTTGCTTCGACAGATGCGCGCACACAGTCTTTCGATCGAATGAAAAAAAAGCGATTTTCGAGATTAGATTTAAAAAAAAAAACCCTCAAGCCGATCCTGGGTGTGTCCGTGTGAGTGTGACGGGAACTATAATCCTTCCTTTCGCCGTAATTGAATAATTAAAAAATTACGGTTCGATAATTAAGACGATCCAGGTGGGGATCAAGAGTTTTCCGATGGCCACCGGGAAATTTTCACAACTGCGTCATTCCGGTCTGACGGGTTTCACGATCAGATAGTGAGGGCGCTCGAGCCGGGCCACCCCGATGGGGTTGATCTCACCCGCCCAACGGGGGTGAGATCTTCCATCCTTATCGAGTGTTACCCCGCCCCCTTCGCTACACAATTCGGTTATCTCAAATTTCGTGAGAAAATACGTTTGGCCCATCTGGGTAATTTTTTTTTTTCCTTTTTTTTTATCTTTTTTCCCCACTTTTTTTTTTTTTTTTTTTTTTTTTTTTTTTTTGCTGAGTAAGGAAAAGTGATTGCAGGGTTGTCCCGAGAGTGACACAGTCTTTCGACCTAATCTTCGGTCGTACAACCATTCGGGACTCTGTTATTACAGGCGCGTTCAAAAGATTATTCGTTTCGATGTCAGGGGGTCAAATGTTCGGTATCGATGACACGTGGATCTCTTCTTCACACAGCACGAATGTTTTTTCATGTGCACGATGATGATGACGATGGACGTCGAAAAAAACGATAAAAGAATCACAAATAGTTACGATTACTGATAAAATATATTTTTTTTAAATAATTTTTTTTTTAATTATTAATTAAATGTAAATTTGTACGAAAAATTGAGAAAAAGATGACGAAATGTCATTGATTTAGCAGCAAATGGATTTGTTGCTAAATTATTTTTCTAAGGGCTTCGTTTGATTATTTTTTTCACGAAAATAATTGAATTGATACATTTTGTCAAAAATGAATAAAATAAATAAAATAAATAAAATAAATAAAATAAATAAAATAAATAAAATAAATAAAATAAATAAAATAAATAAAATAAATAAAATAAATAAAATAAATAAAATAAACAAATAAATTAATTAATTAATATTAAAAAAACAAAAGAAATTCTGCCAGTAAAAAAATAACCACAATTATTTACAGATTACTCCAAATAATCTCAATCTCCCTCAATAAAATGACAACTCACATTTCCTCGTGGCATCATGTGGCACACCGATAACAATTAATCACGAATACAAACACCGAAGAAAAAAAAATAAACCGGAATATTAAAATTGTGGCAAACAGTTTTGCGAGAATGAAATTAATAATAATAATAATAATAATAATAATGAATATAAAGTGCGATGAAAAATAATGCGTTGTGAAAACATCGTGTAAAGTGTATATCTGTGTATATACGAGACGTGCATCACTCGAATAAGGGTCGAACGGTGTTCTGGTCCTCGTAAAGGGTAAAATTTACGACACATCGCTCAACGGGCATTATTATTAATTACAGCCCGGTGCACACGTAACACGCTCGAGCTTCGCCAAGTATTCCGTGCTTGCGATATCACGATGCAACGGTGAATCTTTCAATCGTCCGGACACTCCTCATCGCAAATTTTATACCCACCGAACTTCATTCCACGTTACACACATACACAAACAATTCGGTAATTCATTTGCACATCAATCGACGAATTATCGTTAATCTTACACGTGTTATCGTGTACCCCGATGTTTAACGTTCGCTTTGCACGTGACATTTTTTCGATGCGACTCTTGTGTGTGTGTGTGTGTGTTTGACATCGCATTTGCATTCTCATCGAACGACCCAACCGATCTAGAATCCATGTACAGGCTGATTTTCCATTAAAAAATAAGAAGAAGAAAAGAAACATAACAAAACAAATGTTTAACTTCCTCATTTTTGGTCGTTGAGAATGTATATGACATATCAGAGTGATCCTTAGCAAGGGCCATTTCTAGGGTTTCGTAGAGGAAAGAAAAATTTTCAAAATTGAAATTTTGAAAAAAAAAAAAAATTCCAAAGTTGAAAGTTTGAAAAAAAAAAAAATTCTAAAGTTGAAGTTTTGAAAAAAAAAAAAAGAAAGAAAAAAATTCCAAATTTCAATGACTACTACGGAATGCCTACGAAACCCTATCACGTGGACAGGCTAATTTTCCATTGAAAAATAAGAAGAAATCAAAACAAAAAAAAAGTTCGAATTTCTCATTTTTGGTAGTTGAAAATATATATAACACATTAGAGTGATCCTTAGCTAGTGCCATTTTTAGGGTTCGGTAGAAAAAAAAATGTCCGAAATTTAAATTTTGAAAAAAAAAAAAATTCCACATTTTGAAAAAAAAATTTTTTTAAATGTTTGAAAAAAAAAAATCATAATTTCAATGACTGCTATAGAATACCTGAAGAACCATCTCATGTGCATGCCCAACGAGCTCTCGACCAATTTTTTTCAATTGACCCTTCGAGGTCGCTGGGGGTGAGAAAATGACCCCAAACGCAACGATGTACGAGCCGCACTCGTTGGTCGTGTGGCGTGGGGTACCATGTGGGTGAGCTAGTGAGGGTGTAACGAGTCGCGAGCACGGCAGAGAAAATTGTCTCATGAAAAATGCAACGTCCGAACGTGTCCGAGCTGTGTAATAAAGTGGAACGTTTCGCAGTGAGCGTTATACTTCGTAAACCATTTTCATATCGTGTGTTGTACGAAACCGAATGAACGTGAAAAGCAAAAATTTCAATTCCATCGTGCAATCGCATTTGCGTATACACATTTTTTTTTCACGGTTCGAATAAACGCGTTTGCCATATTTTGTGCAATACAAATTGACAGATGAAAATGAAATTAAAAAAAAAAACGAATATTTTTGGAATCGATTTGGAATTGACCTTGAAACTTATCCACTCGAATAGGTTGGCATATCGCATTTCCTGTCCGTTCTTTGTTCGGAAAAAAGGCCTCCGGTGGTTTATCGATCGTGGGGAATCAATGACGATCGATTTTTCATCGGACCGTTCGCTCGCGGCGATAACTCGTTCGTCGTTAAACGTGCGAGGCCTTTCCGGCTATCTGGCAATTAAGATCTCACTCGACCGCGCGATGACGACCCACCCGCGTCCCATTTGCACATCTCCCTCCGTCGCGACATCCGGTAAAATGGGTTTCCCTACGCAAACATCGCTAATTCTCTCGCTTTCTCGACTCCGGTTTTTTTTTCCAACTTTTTTTTTCTCTTTCACGCCGCCCGACACGATTCAGAAAACTATCAAACGTCTCGGAACAAAAATATAGAAAAAAAATAGTTTGTATGCAAATGCGGGGTTGAACAAATAAAGGAAAAAAAGTTGATCGATATCTTTCCGAGAATCGACCCATTGATTGTTTTTTATTTTGTTGCAAACAATTGCAACGAAATTTGTGACAAAGGTGCCGAAAATCATGTTTTGGTAGCGTCAAATTGAATGATATTCGATTGAATTGAATACTGAATAGTCGATCGAATTGAATATTGAATATTGAATATCCAATTAAATATTGAATATTGAATATCCAATTAAATATTGGATATTGAATATCAAATTGAATTGAATATTGAATATCCAATTGAATTAAATATTGAATATCCAATTAAATTGAATATTGAATATTCAATTAAATTGAGTATTGAATATCCAATTGAATTGAATATTGAGTATCGATGTGAATTGAATATTCAATTGAATTAAATAGTCAATCGAATTGAATATTGAATATTGAGTATTCAATTGAATTAAATATTGAATATCCAATTGAATTGAATATTGAGTACTCAATTGAATTGGATATTGAATGGTCAATCGAATTTAACATTAAGTATTCAATTTAATTCAATAATGAATATTAAATATTCAATTCAATTAAACAATCGAACATTCAATCGAATTGAACATTGAATATTCAATGGATCCGAATATTGAATATTCGTTCAAAAATTCAATGGAAAAATTCAATTCCAAAGTATCCTCACCCGTCAAACCAAAAATCAGATCAAACCCCCCGTCCGCGAACAATTCAAAAATGCAAATTTTCGTCTTCGCCACCTCACAAGAAATGGCTCTCAGGCCAATCACCGACATTTCGACGCCGCGAGACCCGAGAAAAAAAAACCACAAAACTGTTTTTTTTTTCGACACAGTCTGATGACCAAACCAATTGTACGAAGGGTTGCCGAAGAGGATGAGCACCAATTGTACGAAGGGGCGAGTAGGACAAGGAGGGGCCTCGAGTCGAGGGTTGTTATCACCGATGAACACACACGTGCCCTCCCCCCCCCCCTCCTCCCCCAAAATCGTATATATATATATATATATATAATATACGTGAACCGCATGGGCAAAAGCGAGCCGAATGGATAATTACCAAGTTGGGTTGAACCTGTTCGAACGGTTTTGGGTTATCTAACGTTTAGGGCCAGATGTCTCGGGTCTCGTCCCGCGCAGTGTCCGGCTGGCAATTTCCTCGTCGTCGTTCGCCCCCCCTTATCCAAAAACCTTCCCCCCTTCTCCTTCCAACCCCTTTGGCCAACGTTTGCCGCTTGCTGACGCTTATATCCGGCCTTGTGGCTATGTCACACGTTTGTCCCACAAGCCATCGGACCGTCACCCACCGACGGCATTAGGACACACACTCACACACACTTACACACACTTACACAGACACACACACAAGGACGTGGGGGTAATTGTTGTATGGGAATACGACGATGATGACGACGACGACTACGACGACGACGGAAGTGTCAGATTATAATCTGAGATGCTCCCTCCTCGGGCTGTTCACACACGCGATGTCCATTCGCCCTCTTCAACACACACACACATGTACACTGGGTCGTATGGAGAACTACGTTTAGGTCGGGTTCAAGCGTTAACGTTTTATATACGTATAGATATTTATGTGTGTGTGTGTGTGTTGCATGAGTACCCCGTGGTTAACGGTGGTGTGACATCGATGAGCACGACGAACGTGTTGGGGGGGGGGGGGGGGGTAACGTGTTCTCGCGACCCCTGAACGTCGGGGCTAAACGCGACGTTCGAGAATGGCCAACCGGGAGGTCGGTGGTGACACTCCGGAAAAAAAGTGAAAAGAAAGAAAATACATATGTATATATATATTATTCATTTTTCGCTGAGTTTAGAGTATGTTGCTCTTTTGTTTTTACTTAAAAGACAAATTTTCGACAGACATCTTCTTATCATTGCTCATATATATATATATATAAATATATATATAATGTTTTTTTTTTTTAATTTTTAGATGTCGAAAGTACAGAAATTGAAGAATAATTGAAGATAACGAGGTTTAATCGTTTGAATTGAAAAATAACATTAGAAAATGAATCATTCTTATCGAAGAAAAATATATAATCTCGAATTTAATAATGAAAATGATAAAAAAAAGATTATAACAATAAAGAAAACTATAATAATAATAAAGGTATCTCGAATTTCAATGCTTTTGGAAGTTACAAATTGACGAAAATAAATATCAGCAATTAATCCGCAATTCAAAAATTACGAAGAATCTTCATCTTTTTTTTTTTTATACAGAATCCGAAAAAAAAATAAAAAGAAAAAACACTCATAAACTTTATCAATCTACAAAACGGCACGATAGTTCACATTGCGTCGTTTTTAATTTTTTTTACCTTCGAATATATATATATATATACATACATACGTCAGATTGCCGAAAAGAGATGGTCGATCTCAAAACAAAAAAAAAAAAAAAAAACCAAACAAATCTGTCGTCGAGTATAAAATTTCCATCGTGTTACCATAAAATTATCGTTTCGGTCTCGAAGCTCATCGCCCCCCCCCCCTCAACCGTCAAATTACCATTAATTACCAATTCAAATTGAACACTGGTTGTCGCGAGTCATAACCGAGATTGAGAACCTCTGGGGGGGATTGTTGTTTTTTTTGGGGGGGGGGGAGGTTGGGAGGGAACGCGAAGTGGCACGGGCCCGCGGGGACCCACCGGTTCGTCGTCTGGCATCACGTGTGCGACAAACCCTTTCGGGCCCTCATCACCCTTCCTGGCCCTCGCCCTTCGGGGCCCAGGGCCCATCACACGACGAATTACGAGATAAGCTCGAAGAAATGTCTATCGGGCCCACCGAGACCCGCGAAAAATTTCACCAAGGGCGGGCCCTTTCCCCATTCCGCCCTCATAACCATCAACGAACCCTTCTTCGGCTCGCAAGCGCAATGGGGGGAGAGTCACTATCTGATTGTCCAAATCGTTTCACCTGTGGACGGCATGTGTACTTTGTCCTCCTTATTGTGCCCTACCCCCTCCTCCTCCCCCCCCCTCCGCCCTTCGTACGTTGTTGCGTACTGCTTGTGGCTGTTAATTTGTCCGGTCTCACATCCATACCGGACGCAAGACGGATGGACAGTGAAAAAAAAACAACAACAACGAAAAAAAAGAAGGAAATAAAAAACAGAAAAGAATGATTGCGAGGAAATTAGGAAGGTTCGACCCTCCGGTCCTAAAGTTACCATTAACTCGGTTCTTGGGCCAAATGGTGGCCGTTGAAGATAGCGACCAGCTCGAAACACACTCTTCCTTCGTAGCCCACCCTCCCAGTTGTGAATTGAGAGGGGAGAGGAAGGGGGATGATGTTATTTTGATTAATTGAATAAAATTGAAAATATATTGAATCGGTCGACTAACTGAGTAATTAATGTCAATCGGGCAGCTCGATAACATCCTTCTCCATCCCCAACCCACCCAGTTGTGAATTGAGGGAAGGAAGAGAGAGAGAGAGGTAAAAAGTTGATGTCCATTTATTAATTCGATAAAATTAAAAATATTATTGATTCAATAAAAAAAGACAATATACGTAATTAAAGTGAATCTATCAACTCGATGACACCCTCTCTTCTTTCCAACCCTCCTAGTTGTGAATTAAGGGGAGGCGGGGAGAGAGAGAGAAAGAGAGAGAGAGGCTAGTCAAAGGACTTGCGTTGATAATTCATTTATATTCATCTGTATTGTTTTTTTCTTTTTTCAACTGTCTAACTAGAATTTTTATATCATGATATATATATATATATATATTTATTGACGAAATAATGGAGATGCTTCATAACTAGGCTGAACCTAAAAATGTACTAAGCACGTGAAAAGTGGCATCCAATAAAAAATTACAGTTAACTATCGTCGATAACTATCGCAACTGCGGTGTAGACAAAAATAAAAAAGCATTTGAAAAAAAAAAAAAAATGAAAAACCAAAAAGGGTTATTCTCGAGATTCTCGTCGATGTCTAGAGTCGATTGGAAGTTGGTCGACGTGTGGCAGAGGGTGAATCGATTTGGGGCTGCGAAAGGCCACTTATATGCGTACCATATCGATATAGATATATACATATATATATATATAAATTCGTAGTACTCACCTATGTGCTTTCTTTCATCTCTCGGCACGATCTTACACACACACACGCACACACGCATGAGCAAAGGGGGCAAACTGGTCACGTTATAGCGATGATCGAACGTGACCGTGATATCGATCGAACAATATACACTTGTGACCATCACAAACCCAAACCCTTTCTTCGTCTGTTTGCACAACCTATATCCATTTGATCCACGTTTAACATATATATATGTTATCTGGTGTAGGTAACTTTTCAGAAAAAAAAAGAATGAAAAAAAAACGAGTTTTATTGACTAAAATTGCATTTTGCCTTTTTGAAGTACATTTGGTACCATCAAAAAAATGTAGTACCGTGAAAAAAAATCTCCACCACCCCGCAAAATTATTTTTTATCTCCCTTTTTGACATTTCGATCGAAAATAAAACCGCAAAAAAATAAAAAAAAAAATTGAAATTACTCGTTCATAAATAATCCACGTTGTTATATTTGTGATTATACCGTGATTGTGATTATTACTTGACAGAGAATTTCGCCATTGCAGCAAGTGGCAACGCCAACGGTGGTGAAGAAGATACTGCGAATGAAGCAGGAACAACCGACAATGTTCGCCTGGGAGATAAGAGAACAATTGGCCCGGCAAGGAGCTTGCGATCCTCAAAGCTTGCCATCCGTTTCGTCGGTCAATCGAATTCTACGGGGAAACGGTTTGCACACCGATCATCCGTCTATGGAACCCACATCGACGAGTTCTTATCAATCACACCCGACCAACAATTCCGAAACTCGAGGTAAGTGTCACGAGATGCAACTTTTTATTTCATTTTGTTTTATTTTATTTTATTTATTTTATTTTATTTTATTTTATAACTGAAAAAAAAATTTAAAAAAAATAAATCAGTTTTCTCATTGAAAAGGACTTTCTACACTATAAAATACCATTCGGAGAAAAAAATTGCAATTTTCAACTTTCGCAAGATTTTTATTTTATTTTATTTTATTTTTTTTATTTTTTTTTTATTATTGCTAATGGAAAAAATTGACGGATTGACACTCGTGTCAATCACTGCAAGTTTGTATGCCCATGCGTGTGTCTGTGTGTGTGTGTGAGGTTGTGCGTGCACGAACGAGTACCTTAAGACGAGGGTTAAAAAAAAAAATGGTCATGAGTTTCGAATCCGTTTAATTGTTGTCAACCACCTGTCCTGTACTCTTCGTGGACAGACCTCTTTCGATGGTTATTCATTCACTGTTCCTTCGGTTTCGCAAGTACTCCTGCAACATATATATATACATATGTATATATTATATATAAATATATATATATATTGTGTGTGCATCGCGATACCGTGCGAGTGGTGGATGCAAAAATCGGGGCATCCCCGAGGCCGCGAGATTGAAACGTCAGTCTGGCGAGATCCGAAACACGCAACGCTCTCTCGATCCTTCTCACAATATTTTTTTAAACGATGTTGCCGCAATTTTTTTTTTTTTTTTTTTTTTACACCAGTTCACGCGGGACTTATTTGAATATCAGATTTCTTCGAACGGATCTTTCATCTGAAATTCGAGTGAAAATTTTTCTGTTGTTTTTTTTTTTTTTTGGTTTTTTGGTTTTTTTAGGCTTTTGTGAATTGCTCTGGATGGCGCACCTTTTACCATTCAATAGAAATGTCTCTCAATGAAATTGAATATACCGATAATTTCGATGAAATTGAAAATTTATTAAAATTCTCTCTCAATAAAATTGAATATACTGATAATTTGATTCATTTGATAATTCGATATAATCGTTTGTTAATAAAAGATAATTGAATTTAACTTCAATTCGAATTGACAGTCACAGTTCTTGCTCCGTAACAATTAACAATTATTCGTGTCACAGCAAAACGCCAAATTTCAATGCCCTTTCGTTCAAAATATTTTCCCAATAACAATTTTCAACAATAACCAATATCCAAAATCACATTCTCATTGCTCGTACTCTTATTGCACATAATTGGTAGTTAAAAAAAAAAAGAAAAAAAAAACAAACAAACAAACAAAAAATTACGAACACGTTTATTTTCTCGAATGTAAATTCTTTCGTGAGAAGAAAAATCTGTTGTGCTCACACAAAACTCATTGCCAATACTACTAGAAAAAAAAACAAAAAAAACACAAAAAAAAAAAAATCCTAAAATTTGCCAATTTTCGAAAAATTCTTCGATGCAACACGTAGATTTGCAATATATATTCGACAATTCGTGTTTACTCGATGCACATTCCACGAACAATTATTATTGCACGCGGTGCGAATGATGGGTTACCATTGTACACACGCGGGGCTTCGAAGAACCGCAACCGCAAACGTCGTCGCGTGATCTGCAAACGAGTAATCGAGTACGCTTTTTTTTTTTTTGTATTTTGTATTTTTTTATTATAAATTTTGTTTTTTTGTTAAAATTCTCTCGCCCGAATGGAAACCACAAATTCGGTTAAACTTGCGTGTATATATGTCTATATATATATATAAATGTATACATATATTGTACGAGGTGTGCAGTTAAATGAAAAAAAAAAAAAGTAGCGAACCATCAAATTTTTGTTCCCGGTAAAAAAATTTCACGGTCGACAACACGAAAGTCTCACGGAACCCACACATCGCTTCGGCGTGACGCCGACCACGTGGTCCTTACAATGATTCAACAATTTAACGTTTTTACAAATCTTTTGTAGCAGCAAAAAAAAATGGTTCGCAATTCGTTTTTTTTTTCCGGACGATTCACGAGCGTTGAGCATTAAACGCAGCAATTATTGCCATTACCGGCGAGACGGAATGTCTCGCCGATTTACGCTTTCGACAATTCCACCGAATCCTTTTTTTTTTTTTTTTACAATTTTGTTTTTCTTGAATCGTCGAAACAAATTGCCCCGGGAATTGTGAAAGTTTTTCCGAACGGTTTCGTCGTAGAATTTTTTTACTGAGGAAATTATTGTTTCCATCCCAATCGGTTTGATGTATAGGAAATTTTTGTTTCTATTAGAAAAAAAATAAGTTGGAGTGAAAAATTAAAAATCGATATTTAATTTGTGCATTTTTTCTTTTTTTTTCCGAATTAATTTAAAACCTCAAATTAAAAAAAAAAAAACTCGAAGTATCAAATTGGACATCAGTATTAAATCTGGACACTTATTCGTTTTTTTTTATTATAGAGAAAAGGTTTCCAATCAAAAAAAATTACGATTAGTCAATAATTAAAATTTTTTCAACAACCAAAAATTTGATTATTCTTCTACGACAATTGTGACTTTGATTATTGCTCGAGGAACGTGAAAAAATGTTAAATATCGGTTTACAATTTTCATTATCACGTTCAGGTCAATTATTACAATTATGTTATCGACATTAATAAATTTAATGATGATGAAACACGAATAACATTCAAACATCTTGTTTTTGGGCAATTTTTTTTTTTCAGAAGCTCTGATGAGAACGGATTATCAATTGTTTTATCCGGGTGCATTGGGACCTCTGCACATATCAACGGGTTCGGGGGGTTCGGGCGCACCCACGTGGAATCCGAGCGGCTTCTACTCGTCCCTCTATCAGGCTACCACCTTGCACTTGCATCACGGAATGCAAGCGTTCACGTGAGTGTACAATAAAACCCATATAAAAATGTTTACGACCATGCGGATAGCCACGATGCAATAATTACACCCTTAAGACGTTTATCTCGTCCAATTGACGATCTAACCCAACTTAAATAGCTAGGAAACGAAAAAAAAAAAAAAAAAAAATCAAACGATCGGAATTGAAATTTCAACCGAAACTTCGAGTCCATTGATCTTATCACAAAGATTTTAAAGTCTATTGGTAATTAATAATTGTGTACAATTAATTATCATTGGACAATTTTTTAATTAAAATATTATATTTTAATTTCATATTAAATATTTTTATATAGTAATATTATTATATAGTAATATATATATAGTAATATATATATAGTAATATTTTATATAGTAAATTATATAAAAATATTTAATATTTTTATATTAAATATTTTTATATAATTTTTTTAGCACATTCTAAACATGCTTTCACGAACCTTTCGATAAAAAAAAGAGGTTCTCACTATACAAGAGTTTTGTCCATGAGAAAGCAAAATTACAATTAATTCTTATTGTATTTATTTATTTTTTATCACAGATCTTTGGACACCGAACGTCTGTCGGATCAGCAAAACGTTCAGGATCAGGTCGACCTGAAATCGAGTTCGAGTTCGATGGCCGGAAGCGACGATTCACTGGACAAGAGCGATCTGGACGATAACAACGAGTCACAGGACAATTACAAATCGTTTCAAGGATCACCGATAATATTGGAACTCGGACAAAAAATCGGTAGCGATCGAAGCGCCTTCGTAAGACACGGGACACCTAATCACGGTGGAAATTTCGACAACTCGCGAGTAATAAGTCCAACGAGTTCGACGATCGTCGAGGATTCGACGAGTGAAAATTCAACGGGTCGAAGAATCGTCGACAATTCGAACGATCGCGGATCGGTGGATTCGGCGACGATGGAAAATCGACAACCCCAACCACAGAGAAAAAGAAATCCGTATTCGATAGAAGAATTGTTGAAGAAAGACGAGAACAAAGTCGTTGTCAAGAGGCCCAGACCGGTTAACACGGGTATAGTTCAACCCTGCGGTATTGTTGTGGGCAAGGAATTGTTATAAATGTTTCTTCCCGACCCCTCTAACCCCTAAAACTACCACATCACCGTCAATTTCAGTTTTAAAAACAAATATATAATAATAAAATTGAATTTAAAAAAAATGAAAAAAAAAAAACATCGGTGTTTTTTTTTAAATATAGAGAAGATGTAAATTAATGGAAGCAACTTATAGTTGGTAGAGAAAGTTAGTTTTAAGGTCATCGTTAAATTATTATTACATTATTATTATTATTATTATTATTATTATTATTATTATTATTATTATTATTATTATTATTATTATTATTATTATTATTATTATTATTATTATTATTATTATTATTATTTCTTTTTTTATTGGAAACAATAAATACGAAGAAATGAAATTCCAATTAAACTTCTTGACGAGCGATGTCGATCGTTAAAAAATCAACGACTTTTCGTCCGAGTAATCTCAATTTAAACTTTTTGAAAAAAAAAAAATAGTGAGATTAATGATGAATGTTTCCATGACAAAAAAAATGTTCATCTTCATTAATGTTCAATCTTCATTAATTTTCCATAAAAAAATTGAAAGATGATGATAATTCATGTCGACCGTTCTACCTGCGAAATTAGTCGCGATCAATATTGTAAAAATCGCGAAAATAATTATATGTATAAAAAAACAAGCAATTTTACCCTCAAAACGAAAACAAAAAAGATTAAATCAACAGAAAAAAAATATTAAACAAAGTAAAATTCAACAAAAAAAAATATTCAGAAAAAGAAAACATTTTAAAAACAATAAAACGAAACAAAATTGAACAAAAAACGAAAAATTCAAAATCGCCTGCGAGGTCGAAGAAGAAGAAGAAGAAGAAGAAGAAGAAGAAGAAGAAAAAGTGTTGTTCTCGTGATGAGATATTGCCATTGACATGGGAAAGGGACCTAACGTGAAATAAAACCTAACACACGCATTTATACAACACAGTACAGGTGTAAAATGCAGTATTACACGATTGTAAAATAATTTTGCGGCAAACCGTTTTTTTTGTTTTTCTTTGTTAATTTTTTTTTTCTGCAACGTGTGCAACGCGAACACATGGGGAATCACGATTCTCACCTTTGAACGTTGCAGCTGGGACCGAAGGTCCGGTCGAAGGGCGAGGAAGGGAAGGGACGACGCTGCACCCCGATGAGGGCACGATAACACATACCCCCGCGTTTTCACAATCGAACGATGATATAAAAATGTAATAATTTCGAGTGGTTGTAAAAAAAAAAAAGTTAAAAATTAAAAAACAAAAAACAGCGCCAAACGAGATACCGCGTTGGTCGTTAAACCATAAACTCGATTCTCACACAAATGTTCTGGAAAGGGAACCGTTTCTCGACAACCTCGTCCATCGACAACAAATGTTCGAGAGAAAGAAATTAAAAAAAAAAAAAAAAAAGAAAAATTAAATAATAATAATAATTGACGAAACGAAAAGAACGTTTGCAGCATTTACAACGTTGTAAAATAATTTATCCGATGCTTTCGGTCTTCCGTCTCGGCTGCTAATCAATTAATCGTGAATCTCGAAAACTCGAACCTTCGTCTTCGTATTTTTCGATTCGCGAACGAGCGAATTTTTTTTTTTATTTTTTATTTTATTTATTTTATTTTTTTTTAATTAGAAAATCGGTAGAAAGTTGGTAAGATTAGCGAAAAGCGACTATTAAATTTAATGAAAAGAGGATGAATAAAATCGTGATAGGTAGATTGCTAGGAGGGAAGCGAAGACTTGATCTTTTTAAGATCCGGTGATCTTTTTAATTCGTTCGATTGGTTCACGTTTCGATTTCAAATGAATGAATAAAATCTATTGGATTGAAGTTTTCAAAATTTTCCGAACGACAGTCGTCGATGAAAAGTCCATCGGTATTCGATTATTTTTATCTTAACTATTCGCGATAATTTGTCATCGATGAATCATTATTTTTGTTCCTAATTTAATTTGTTTTTAAAAAATTTTTTTCATTACTTCGGAAAAAATTTTCGTTGAGTAAATGAATAATTGTAAAATTCAAAATTCCGGAACTGTACATTATTTCAAAGAAATTTGTGTAAATTCTTGAAAAAAAAAAAAAGATTTAAGAGAACAAGAAAATCGAAAATTCATTTATTATCGATTATCGATGGCTAACGAAAAAGTGTCATATTTCGATGTGAAAAAAAACAAATAGCACTATTTTAAGACGGAGTGAAACGAGTGAGAGTGGTAGAACGATCAAATGATGAAAAAAAAAAATGTTCCATTTTTTTTCTCAATCATCGTAATGTCCCACTTGCAATAAAAAAACAAAACAAAACGAAAAAAAAGATATGTAAAATTTGTAACGAATCAAAGAGAGAGTCGGTAATAATTATTGAATAATAATTTATCCGTTAATAATATTTATTATAAGCGTTTAAGATAAAAATTCATCAAGGATTTTAGAATCGTGTCGTCGTCCCTGTATCATAGAATCGTTGACCCACGGTTATTATTTTCGTGTGATGTTTTAACCGTGCGATTGAAAAAAAAAAAATTATTAGCGTATCATAAATATGATTATTGTAACGCGGAAAAATTTGTCATGTATGATATTGGTAAATATACTAGTCAAAATTAACACGAGACCTTTTTTTTATTGTTCTTTGAATCACAGTTTTTTTTTTTTTTTTTTTTTTTTTTTTTTTTTTTTTAATAATTCCTACGTGGCAACGGAATATTAGATCCCGATCCTTTGGAATCCTCAATCCCATCACATACAGACTACATTCGTATCTGGAAAGTTGCGATCTATCGTAAAATAAACACTATCGTAGACTGTTTTCGTTTGTAAATCGATCCTCGATTAAAACAACGTGTTTTTATTTTTGTTCACTCGTCGCAGCTTTTCGGGAATACGAATCAACGGATTTTCCATTCCGACGTCTCATTTTCTTCGTAACGGACTACGTTCTCGGATGAGTGTGGGGAATTTGGGATGCGAGGTGAAATGAATTTATGGTAACCTATTGATTCAAATGTTTATCCCGAAAAATTACGGAAAACTTGTTTTTTCATTCACGTTACAGGTTGCCACAATGTCCAGAGATCGTGGAAAAAAATTATTTCACACTCATGTGAGAATGTAGTCTGTTACGAAGAAAATGAGATGTCGGAATTGAAAATCCGTTGGGTCGTATTCCCCAAAAGCTAGGACTAGTGAAAAATTTTGTGATAAATCTTACAGCGTTCAGATTCTTTTGTATGGCCATGAAAAAATTTGAAACAATAGCTGACTATAGGTATTTTATGAGGGGTAAAATCGATTTTAAATTTGGATCGATCGTGTCACGAAAAAAAAAAAAAGATATCAATATTTCCAGGTGACTTAGCTTCCTCGAGTTACGTACAACTAATAAAATGTTAAACTCGATAACCAGGACTTTATTTCCAGATCCTAATAATCACGATAATTCCCAATGAAAGACATGAAAAAATCACAATCTTTAATGTGGCTGTCAGCAGTGTCCATTTCAAAATATAAGGTACAATTTAATTATTATTCGACAAAAAAAACTATATTCATGGCAGTCAAAACTTTGCCGTCGGTGTCACAATCTGGGACAGTGTCAGAAACTGGGCCGTTTAGCTTATCCACAAACAAGCAACTACAGTTTCACTTCTCAGCCATTGTCTCGTGCAAATTCGTTCGAGTTCGAATATATCATTCAGTCCATACTTTCGTGGCATCGAATAATCAACCGAGAGGCAGCAAATGCAACGTCGCGAAAAAAAAAATGCATTAACCGTGTACAAAAGAAAACAATGAGGTTCACACGAATCAAAGATGTACGATTGTGAAAGTGAAAAGAAAAAAAAATAATATGAGGGAGTGCAAAGATTTTTCTGCAAAGAAGGATTTTTAAAAAAGGACATCGTTGCACGATAAATGAAACTATGAAGTAATTGTCTTCGAACAATGCATCGTCCACCTCAACTCGCTTACGAAACGCTCCAGCTGTGTGGGTATTTGTTTGTAACAGTGTGAAAATGTAACAGATTGCACAAAACGTGTTTTAGAATTTATAATAAAAATTTTGAACCATTTTTTTTTTTTTGTAACTGTACAACATTTTGATATTTTATTGTACATCAATAATTGTGCGAAAAAAATACGCAATTACACGCATTTCGACGATACAAACGCTGACACTCGAACAATTGAGTCAGCTTATAAATTTATCTGTATTATCAACATTTCTATAATATCAATTCATTTTTTTTATACATATATAGAAGACAAGTCGATAATAATGTTGTGACGAGCTTTATACGTTTGAATGGGTATTCAATGGATTTTAACCCCCAGTCTAGAAACCTGGGTCGTTTTCGTCCGAGCAAAAATCAAAGTAAGTTGCATTCGATTTTGTATTTAAAAAAATATATTTAAGAAAAATATATTTTTCACAATTCTAGAATTGAGACTTTAAATTCAAGGCTCGAAGAACCTTCGATTTTTTTTTTCAGATTTTTTTCAGCACTTTAACGGTTGAAAAAAACGTCAGGAAGTGAACGACCCACGTTTCCAGGCCAAAGGTGCCCAAAAAAAAAGTTTTCGGACTAAGGATTAAAAATTAATTCATCGAACGATCGTGATGAAAGATTAGATTAATGACTATTGCGATAGATATTAAACAAATCATGCAGTAACGATTATATTCACGTTTGGATTAGATATTTCGCGTAAAAATTTTCAGTAGAAATTACACATTCGTATCTCAAACGTTGCGATTCGAATTAACAATTATGATATAAAAAATTTTTATAAAAATAAAAAATTTGAATTTTTTGAATCGTCGCTCATTTGTAAAACTAGTTTTAACATAATTATCGTTGATTAGTTGTGGGTGTGATAAATGACAGGTAAAACAAATGACAGAGATTGAGCTCTCGTCGAACGAAAATATTCGGTAGAAAGGTCTTGGCTCTACACTTTTGGCTGGAATTGTACGTGTAAAACGTTTTTAATTGAAACACGCCACAAAATCCACGTGTAAAATCCTAAATGTCGATAAAGTAAAGAAGAGTCGACCCGGTAGAATGGAAGACGAAGATGCAATCACAGAAATGTTCAAGTAATGCAAAACATCTTGCACGACTACGAAAATATAAAAATTAATGTACATTTACATTATAAAAAAAAAAAAAAAAAAAAAAAAAAAAAAAATGGACAAACAAATTATAAACGATTGTAAATTAATTACAACGTATCAATGTGTCAAGGCAATCATTATAATAATAATCTACATAAAAACTAAATGTTACGTTTAATGTACAAAAAATAACGAGCATTGTTCAAGAAAAATTCAAAATTACCTAAAATAGAAAAACACATAACAAAAATGTTTTATTCTTCTTTAAATTAAAACTAAAATTAAAAAAAAAAACATCCAGTCACATTGAGTGAACCGAACGTCACCTCGACGTATGGCAAGCCGACGATCATTGAGAACCCATCAGCGTCCTGGTAATCTTATTTTTATAATTTTTTTTTTTTTTTCGCTTTTGTTTTTATATCAATTGATTCGACTTAATTCAACTGATTCAAAGTTGAAAATTTCGCTGCGAGTGATTGAGCGTATTGGTCGATAACGTGTGAACCGGATGTGACGGGGCAGGCGAGTACAAACTGTGATGGGAGTGGGATTTCGCTCTCGACAATTCGCTGTAGCGGTCCTGTTCCGGCGGAGCCACCAGCAAAACCGGTCTCAGTGACAGAGACTTCCGGGAGCCGGCCACGCTCTGGGCTTCATTCACGTAACCAGGATTCACTTCACCTGCAAGTCAAAAATAATATATATTCGAAAAAATAATGATACATATTAAAAAAAAAAAAAAAACATCGTATAACGAAAATAATATAATATATATATATATTAATGTTTATTAGTTTTTCTTTTGCTTCCTCATAAAGGCAGCTTTGTGACGGTGGGAAATTTTTTTTTCGAGATCTTCATGTCACCATGTTCAGAATGTTCCAAAACGTCGAGAAAACACATTTGGAGAAAATGTCCGGATGTATGTGTGTGTGTGTGTGTGTGTGTGTGTGTGTATGTGTGTAATGGCCTCCCAAAATTCAAACTTGCATAACTCGAGAACGGTTTGAGCTACAGCCCCCAAATTTTGCAGACATGTGCAGCTCCGTAATCACTTCTTTGACTATGATTTTTGAAATGATTGAAGCTGCGACTCAGATTTTATGTCGTTTTCAAATTCCCAAAAAAAGGGCGTTATCACTCTAGCGATCGCAAATTTTGAGATACTCGTCTGAATAGTTCTTGACAAAGAGATACGTACCCAAGGTTAGTTAGTATTGCATTTGGGCCAAATCCATCAATAAGTTTTGATTTTATGATATTTTGAATTTTTCCAAAAATCAAATTCGTCGCTATAACTTTTGTGAATTTTGACCAATCAAGCTCAAACTTCACAAAAGTATAGAAAATCATTCGGCCGTGGTGTATCTCAAATTTGGCGAAGATCAGTTGGATGGTTCGGTTTTGACAGGAATTCAAGTTTTTCGATCGTAGGTAGTGAACGAAGAATCCTTTATGAGGAAGCCAAAACAAAAATGCTTCCTCATAGCGCTCCCATAAGCATCACATTGCTTTCTCATAAAGGATTCTTCGTTCACTACCTACGATTCAGAGGAAGCAAATTCCAATGCTCAACTTGCAGCTTGCTCAAAATTATGAGGAAGCAATTTGCAACTTGCAGCTTTTTTTAGTTTATCGTCTGATTATAATTATTCATCGATTGGCTTTTGTTTCTATTCTTTTTTCATTCAAAGACAAAGCATTTGTTACTTCAATTTTTCTTTTTCCCTCACGGAAAATGTTTTTTTTTTTTTTTTTCACTATTTACGATTCGGAGGAAGCAAATTTTCAAGTTAAAAATTTTTTTTTTCTTTCGATGGAATGCACACCTTTGTACAGCGAACCGTTGTTGAATGGCTCGGGTTGTAGCCTGACGTGTCTGGAAGCGAGAATGAACGCGAGAGAAGCGAGAGTGAGAGCGTCGAGTGCGGCGATTCCAGCCAGTGGTATCGCCCATCTTATCGCACAGGCTCCGGGATTGTATCGGGATGCCGAAGCACCGCAAACCGCTCGAATCGTCGGTGAATCCCAACCGAGCGGATACACGGCTACTCCCACGGCCATGCAGATCGCTGCAAAAAAAAAAAAAAAAAAAAAAACAAAAAAAACAATGAATGAAATTAATCGTTTTTCAAATACTTCGCATAACATAAATTTATCATAAATAACTTCTTCTCATTCAATCGAAAGAATAAATGACTTTTAAAGAAAAATAGAAGACGTCGAGTCTTCAATTTTTTTTAGAAGTCACCTTTTTTTTTTAGAATTCTATAAAAAATAGATGACTTCGAAAAAAAATATATATGACTTATAAAAAAAAATGGACGACTCCTAAGAAAAAAGTAGATGACTTTTAAAAAAATTGGATGATTTCCAAAAGAAATAGATGACTTCTAAGAAAAAAGTAGATAACTTTAAAAAAAAAAATAGATAACTCTTACAAAAAAATAAATGACGTCTTCTCGTCCAAAAATTAATGCATTCAGGTTTAATGGATATAAGTCGGAAAATTCGCGTTGACATTAAAATATATATATATATATATATATATATATATGTATAATGTTGGTGGATAGTTGACGAGGGACAAGTGAGGTCGGAAGTGAAAGGAACTTGGCTCATTCGGTGCTTCTTAGCATTTCTAACTGTACAACCGTCGTCGTAATGCCATCACCGAGAACTCGCAGGTGATTACAGCTGCCGAGTCACACACACACACACACACACACACACACACACACACACACACACACACACACACACACACACACATACACACCCAAACATACTGTAAACCATGTACTGTAAACGTTGCTCTCGTACTCGTGGATAACGGGGTTGCTCGATTAATTCGACTGGACTGAGTGATAAGATGAATTATAACACTCAGGGATGGACTTTTCTTCCAGCTAAGTCATAATTATAAGATATACGTTATGATATTAATAATTGTTACGATAATCGATCAGATTCATTTGTTGAAAAAAAGTATTTTACTACTCTCTCTCTCTCTCTCTCTATCTCTCTACAAACTATATAACTATCTGGACCAAATAAATAATTTCCATTGCTAAAACTTAAATCGTGAAAAGCGAGAGTGTGTAAATCTAGCTTGTAGAAAGTGTTTTTTTGCTCTGAAAAGGGAGCCCGAGAGATCTTTTTTTTTCTTTTTCGCTGCTTCGATCGATGTTACAACGATAAAGTAACAACGTCGCAGTGAAACTCGGTAACTGAATACTTCTCAAATAAATTCTTATCCCCGAGATTCGCGAAAACTGTAAACTTTCACCCCGTTTCTGCTTTCGAATTTCCAACCAATGAAAATTATAAAAATAAATCTCAATTCGCATATCTTCACAATAGGAAAGAAAATTCATCGGAGAACAATTACACGATCCATTGATCGATCGTCCGAAAATTAGGTTAATTTATTGATTTATTAATTTATCAATATATTTATTTATTTATTTATTCATCTATTAATTTATTTATTTACTTGTAAAAAAAAATTCAAAACTGGATTCACGACTCGGTTTTCACAATCAATGACAATTTAAATCACGCTGATGATTAATTTATTTTTTCAATTATTTAAAAAATAAAATAGAAAATCCGGAATTTTTTTTTTTTTTTTTTTTTTCGCGTTAGGTCTGTTTCCGTGACAAACATTGCACACACGCGGATATATATCGTGAAGCAACGATGAAAAATGTACCCGACGAGACTGCGCACGTTTAATCGAAAACTATTGCATCATTTCCTTTTAACTCGACATCTCAACCTCAGAGACCGGTCAACGACGCCCAACCTGAATCCGTGCAATTTGCAATTACGGTTTGCTGATTATAACCCATTCCCCTCGCCCTTCGTTACTCACAACTGTTGCTCCACAACCGGCAATTGCAACGATTCGTGCCTGTGGCGCGATAAAAATGTTGCTCTTTAGCCTCTGGCACTTTCTAAATTTTGAATTCAAACGTAAAAGAGTCTATATAAATTTTTTATAGCTAAATTTTTAATTTTCCGTATTCTTCTCTTGATTCGAGTTTGACAAAATCTTACATTAACGATGTTATTAAATATCACTTTATTTTTCCTTTATTTCCGTTGGAAATAATTTATATTTGTTGATTATAATTTTGTTGAATTAATTCGCAATGAATTAATGGAACAAAAAATATATATTTTTTTTAATTGATGAAGAATTCATTTGTCTATTTATTTATTTATTTATTTATTTATTTATAATTAGTTGACAATTAATGAAACAAAAAATATAATTCACATTTGTCGATTATACTTTTTCTTTGATTAATTCTTAAACAATCAATTCTTTATTAATTAACGAATATAATTTTTTTTTTTTTGCTCCATTATTGTTATTATTTTTGTTGAAATTCTTACCCGATACGACTTGCATCCATCCGCAAAGATAGAAGACCGTGGTGCTCTGACAGAAGAAGAACAGAAGCATGGCGCAAATGGAAACGAGTGCTATTGCAACGGCGATTCCAACGAGAATGGTGCTCGCTCTGAAAGGCACGCTCGCGATGGTCGACAGATCGTCCAATCTTCCGACACAGGACTCGCCCAATTCGCCTGATAAGGAGATAAACAAAATTCGGAGAACTTTAGTTCAACGAGGTCAAATTTCGATCCTCGAAAAAAAAAATCCGAAAATCTTTTTTTTTTTAATTGTCAGTCTAATGAAAAAAAAAATTTATATCGTCTTGCCATTTCCTCCGTAGCTGCATCTGGACCACAGTCCAAATCTTCCGGGATTCTCGTGTTCCAAATCACCGAGCCATTCGGGAGTGACGAAGGAAACTACGCCTATTATCGCGTAGCATATCGTGAATATGCCCCAAAGCACGCCAATTGCTTTGGAATTTCTGATGTAATTCGTCGCGTACATGTGCGACGATTCGACGTACTCGATCTTCGAACCCATCTTCTCGTTGTCCTTCACCCACGTGTGCTGTCGACGGTTTTTTTTTTTTTTAATTTTTTTTTTAGTCTTTTATTATTTTTTAATTCTTTTGTTGTTGTTGTTGTTTTTTTTTATCTGTAAATTTAAAGCACAGTTTGGTTTATTCAGCACAGTCGGTATAAGGTTACGAAATGTGTGGTACAGTGTGAGAAGTGTAAAACGAAGAGCGTTGCGTAATTTGCGAGTTGTTAACGACCGAACAATCGTAAAACACAGGTGACCGAGTTTCGTTTTACAAAGTGTGAGCACTTCGTCGAGCGTTTAATATATTTTTTTTTTTCCTTGGACATAATGAAGAGGGAATATGGTTTTCTTTTTGCCTCTTTGAAACTTATCTACACGAAAAAAAAAATAGCTTGATAAGAATTTTTTCAACTAAAACCTTCGATTGTTTATCGTTTATTTATAAATTATTTTCGTTGTTCGATGATTTTTGCAAATAATGGAAATTCAATAATTGCAGTTATTTGTGATAAATATTATTCGAATGAATTATTTTTGAAAAATAGAAAAAGTGTTAGATTTGAATTGTTTGACAATTATTATGACACCTCGCGATTATATTTGTATATGAATTTTTGTAACAAAATTGTCGTGTTAAAAATTGATTTAATCAATTGTCAACACAATTATTTGCAGCTACCAATGACATCGAAAGTGTGATAAAAAATGTCGATCGATTTTATCAGAGGACACATTTTTCTCATTTGTCATTGATTTATTTATTATTGATTCTCAAATCATTCATAATATTCAATCATCCTTTTATCATTCAATATTTCATTCTTTGAATTATAATAAAAAAAATCCGAGCAATATTAAGACATAATAATAACAATAATTAAATCCAAAAAATGTATCGACAAACAACAAAAACAGAAAAAAAAAAATGTTCTAAAATTAATATCGCACTCAGACTGAATAACGTTTTATAACAAAAATCATTCTCTTTCAAATCAACTTTCCAATATTTTCGAACTAATTATTAAACAAATAAATCATACCCCAAAATAATCGATTCGTTCGATCAATTCCAATGCGTCAACATTTTCCAATTCCGTGCAACAAGTCTCGTCTCACGACACCGATGCACACACTCATTCAACTTCTTAGTCGCTTTAAAAAAATTTTATACACTTTTACGATTAAAAAAAAAAATTAAATTTCGTCGATTTCAAATCTGACCGATTGTTTTCCCATGCCTATATAGCACGATAAAAACGTTCTCATCCTTTTCTCAAACCCCACGTTCCTATATATTGTCTCCAGCATCCACAAACTCCACAAATTTATTATATTATTTTTATTATTATTATTATCGTCCACTTATTTTCAACATTTTTTTCGATCACGAAAATTCCGAACGCACAATATGCGACGATTTTAATTGTTGTTATGATTGTTATCGACTCAGAATTATCACACGTGCCGACGAGTGAAGACAAAAGAGATTTCAACGCCCGATAAAACGCATCGATCGATGTTGAAGAAATTTTTTGTTTCGCGTTTCGTATTACGTTGACGTTGATCGTGGAAAAAATATGTTTGTCGAAGGAGGACAAGCGAAGACGTTTTGCAAGATGGCGGCTAAGGTGCGCCGAGGTTGTCAGGTAAGAGAAGCCTACCGAATGGGGCCCACGGGGCCTCAAGTTGAATGCCGGAGAAAGGCGATTCCCCGACGGAGTAGGGGGTCTTCGGATCATTGTGAGCCCCTCGAGGCATACCTGAGCACACCCGATGACGACGAACTGCGACTCACCTTTCCAACATCCTTCCAACTATCGAATCAACGTTCAGAATATTCGATTTTTCTCGATATCTTCGAGACGAAGCCTGATGAGCATTCGAATGGTATTTCATCGGATCAATTGGAGCATAATTAACCCTAAAACGGTTCATCGGGGTGATAAGGTCCGATCGAAATTCAAATTACGCGCCTCGAATAGCCAGATTCCTGTCCGGACCGGGAAACTGACGACAATTCGCTTGGAACGTTCGGGTGTCGCCCTCGGTCGGCGAGCGAGCGAACCAGTGCCTTGGGTGCACCGTGGACAATACAGAATATCGGCTGGGGTTTCGCTGATAAATAAATAATTATGTTTCTTTTTTTCCTTTTTGTGTTTTCCAAGAACGGAAAAGTTGATTGTCTAATCTTAAAGCGTGATTCTTCTCATCTTAAATCCCGTTGGAATTTTTGGAATCGATGGAGTTGATGAAAAAATGGAGTACGTTTTATGAAAAAGGTCGAATATTTGGAGAATTATTTTCAGTCTTTTGTTTGTTTGTTTCAACAAAACTTTATCTGTGTGTTGTCGAGGTTAACAGAAAGTCATTGGTTTCTTATTCAAACATGAATAAAATTCGCTACTTAAAGGTTTGTTCTAACCTATAAAATGAACCATCACATTGGCGCGAATATTCGAATGTTCGCTCGAGTCGCGCTAACCAATAAGCGCACGTTCTCGACTCTTTTTGAGACACCCTGTTTATATAAATATTTCGGATTCTGACCCTTCCAAGCATTGGCGTTCGAAGCGTAGCTCGTTCTAAATCCAGTTTGTTCTGAATTTCGAATACCCACCCACATCAACGTTTGTAACGTCATATTTTGTTTCTTACACGGAAATGAAATACCTCGGCGACCAGTCAAGCATCGGATGGAGCATCACAAAATGGCTGCCGTCAGACAAAATGGCGGCGGCGACTTCAGTCGCTTCTTCGACTTTCGCAGTGCAATATTCAAACTCCAGTCGACTAGACATCGACAAGAAAAATTGAAAAAAAAAAACATCCACACTACCATCTACAATTGTGATAATTTTTCCGTTGAAAAATATGTTTTTCTATTCCATTAACAAAATGGCGAATAATCGTAGTCGTAGATGCAACAGCAAACAATAAGATTCTTTCGAATCGAAAACAACACACACACACACACACACATACACACACACCTTCAACTTAAATTTCGAAAAATATTTCACAGCCCTGTGGAATGTCATATATATCATATTATCTTATATTTAGTAATTCTGTTCTAGTTTATGGCATCGGTAAATACCAGGATGAAAAATGGTTCGTGTTTGCGCGCATGCGCACAGGGGGTCATCTACTTTTATGACGATACAAACGAAAGCGCGGTTTATTACAAATGTGTAACGTTGATTTCCACGAAAAGTGACTTTTTTGTGTGAATAAAATATGAATACATCAAAGGCGTCAAGGCGTCAAGACTTCGTAATATATATATATATATATATATATATATGTATGTACATATATATATATATATATATATATTACGACGTGGTTATCAACGGCGGATACTGGTTGAACAAGCCGAAACAAGATAAGTCTTATTGACTCAATTTTGGTCTCGTGTAATCATCGCAAATGGAACGTGTCCTATAAATTGGACCGTCGTTCACGATTTTTTTTCACATTCCTATCGGATGAGATCTCAGCAGTAACGTTTTTTATTTTTTTTTAATTTTTTTATAATTCTTTGCCTTCTCAATTTTTCCTCTTGAAACCAGTATGAATTCGAAAGTGTTGTGCATCGCGCTTATCGTCGTCGCAATTGCTCAGGTAATTTGTCCTTCGACCGAGTGATTCGATTTAGCGTTTTTTTTATTTTTTTAAATTAAAATTAATAATAATAATAATAGTCATTTATTGTTCAAGGCAAGTCCGGTGAGAAACGTGTTTCCAAAATTCGAAGATGACATCGATGGTGTAAGAATAATACTCACAGATCATGCGCGTTAGGGTGGTTTATTTATTTTCGTTGTTTTTTTTTCCTAAATTTTTAATTTTGGGAATCTCCAGAGGATTGAATGGTTCCAAATGACTTTTAAAAATATATATATCCTCAATATTTGAGGTCCCTATCTCAATTTTCGACCTAATAGCCAACCTCCCATACTCTGCCACTCAAATACCATAAAACAAATTTTTTAAAATTTCAAATAATCAAAATTTCGATTATTCAAAAAAAAATGTATTAGGGGAGCTTCGTGAGGAATAAATGGTTACAAATGACTGAAAAAAACAATATCTATCCTCAATATTTGAGGTCCCTATCTCAATTTTCGACCTTACAGCCAACCTCCCAAACTTTGCCACTTAAATAACACAAAACGAATTTTCTTTCTTTTTAATTCCAATCAAATCGAAGCTTTTGAGAATTTTTCTTTCAGTAATTTCGAACCAACGAATCATCTGGGAGCCCCTTCCCCCCCAAATGAAAAAAAAAAAAAAAAAAAAAAACAACGAAAATAAGGACCACCCTAAAATAATTTCCAACGTTTCGAGTGAAGATAACATTTCGTTTGTCTCAGCCGATCGACTACGAGTCGGATTCCGAATTATTGGGAGACGATGCCGATCTCGACCTTGAGAAAGACATGGTCGACGAAGAATTTCCCACGAGTCGCGAATCCCTCGTGACTCCGAGAACGGATCTCAGAGCCCCGGGATTTCCTACATTCCCATCGTTTGCGACTGATGGCTTTGAAAAACCTGTGACCAACATCAACAGGCCATCGCCCGGTTTCGCAACTATTCCGCAAAATACCGAAGGGTTGCTCACGGACGTGACCACACAGCCGAGCACCACAGTTCGACCTTTAACACAGGTAAAAAAATTTAAATAACAATAATTACCATAGAAACACATCGAATCAATCGATCGTTGAACGTGTTCGATTTCACGTTTTTTTTTTCAATCAGTTTGAACAAAAAAAAAACAAAAGAAATAAATGAAAACGTGTTGTGTTAAATTTGTCACAAATTTCCAATAATTTTTGTGGCAAAATTTGTTGAACGAACGAACGGAAAAAAAAAAAACGAAATAGAAAGCAGCCTCGTGAATTAAATTATGATTTGCAGATACCGACGAACAATTCGCAATCTCTGGAAGGACTTGCCGGATTATTGTCCACGGCCGTTCACGAAATCGTCAACGAAAACGCGAATAATTTGAACATCGCCGTGGATTCGTCGTTGGATCTCGCACAAGCTTTCGTGCGTTTTACAAACATAATCGTCGCTGCCAAGATAAAAGCCGCTATGAGCATTCCGCGTCTCGGTCACAACTTTTATCAACAATTGGAACAACGTAGGAACCAATGAACATTTTTCCGACAAGTTTGATTCGTCGAAGAATCTTTTTTTTTTTTTTCGAATAAAACGATTATTCGTTTTATCATTATTTTAACTTATTATTATTATTTTTTTTTTCATAGGTTTCCTCAACTTAACTATGTGAATCTGGAATAATTATGAACGAGTGGAATGTCTGATTGTAACTGTGAATAAATAAAAATAAAATAAAACGCAAATTTGAATGAAAAAAAAAAATAAATGAATAAATAAAAATAAAATAAAAATAAAATTTGTATGAAAAAAAAAAAATTAAATAAACTAAAATAAAAAGAAAATTTGAATGAAAAAAAAATATTAAAAAACATGGTTTTGGCGAATGATCAAAAATTGATGTTCTGATCGTGTTCCGAAGAATTAACGTCGTTCCAATCGATCGCGACCATTTCCAAACTTCCGTCCTCGGTTATGGTCAACATTTGTTTGGCCGAACTGTTCGTCGTGTTCACGACGATGCCGTTTTCCCCGTTGCCAAATGTGATCCCGTGTTGAACGGGCAGTTGGTTGATGTCCTCGGTCACGCCAAATTGTTGCAATACTCTCATCAACATGGGTTGACCGTCCCTCACGGAGACATCTGCGAAGCGGGGGGAAAGCGGTTGTGGAATCGTGTTAAAGGGGCAGTGAGGAAGTAATTCCATACAAAAAAAAACACCAACATATTTTCGATAATTTTTTTTTTTTTTATGGCTCATTTCTTTATAAAAATTAATGAAAATTTTACAGAATATTCTTCAAGTTTTACTCTATTATGTAGTAATTATGGAAATAAATATGAGCGATTCCACGTGACTTCAGCCACTCAAAAAAAAATTTTTCCACAAATAATTTTAAAAAATTGAGCTATTTTTTTGCAATATATTCACCGAGTGCCGATTTTTTAAAAATTTTTTTGACGGTTTTATCGTTAATTAAAGTTTTTTTGTATTTTTCCGTTCAAATGGCTGTATCTTTGGCAGGGTTTGACGTATTTACATTTGTAAAAAACGAAAATGTGCGTCTTTTTAAGGCCTTCCAGAAAAAAATTACTTTAGATTCTATTGAGCAAGTTGCACGTCCGTTTCAGGGCAAAATATGCAAAAATATTTTTTTTCTCAAAAAATGCATTTTTAATTTTTTTTTTCAAAATTTCCCTGAATTCTGAATACGAAAAAAGAATTTTTGGTATTTTTTATATCGTGGGACCGGCAATCGGTAATGCGTAATTTTACCGATTTCATTAATAGATTTTTTTCAGTTTGATTTTTTTTTTTTTTCATGGGGTCCAGTCACTTTACGCGAGTTCAGAAGCCTCCTTGAAAGAGAAATTAATGATAATCAATGCTCGTTGAATCGCGTAGAGCGGAAAGGATTATATCCAGTTGTTTGCGGGAAAATCAAGGGATCAGTCATCATTTTTTTCAGCCTTGAAAATTCCATCGAAGAAATGGAATTTCATCAAATTTTTTAACGACAACTCGATTCGATCTCGTCGATGACTAACCGTTGGGAAGAAAATTCTGAAACTGCATGGTATTCGCATTAGTCAGGCTGATCAACTCCATTTGTTCGTCCCTGACGGACCCTGCGAGAGTTTTGAGATCGGGCTGGATGGTCAGAATGGGAAGGTTTCCGATGGTATCCACGTCGTCGACCGTTCCGGTGAGATCGATCGTCTCCAAGGGCGCTGTTTGAATCGGCTGCGGATCTGTCGACGCGACACATCATTTTGTCATTTCGAAAGTGTGTTCGCTCGACGATTCGCTTACATGAATTTTTATCATACGCAATTCTTGCGCAATTCATTTTTATTCGCGATATCCACGAATTTCGATACCTTTTGCGCCGTTCGCAGCCTCGGTCGAGTTGTCGGCGCCTCCGCCGTTCTTGCACCAGTGTTCGACGGCCGGCGATCCGGAAAACCGATCGCCGCAATTGTCGCACCGCGACCTCGGCTCCGCGTGTCGCCTCCCGTGATTAACCGCGAAATTATCGTACAGCGTCGTGTATTTGCATTTGTCGCACTGCATCCAAACCGCATTTTTCTTTCTTTTGGCATCGCCGTTGGCCGCGCCGATGGGAACCGACGGCCTTTTTCCGCAGTCGCCGCTCTGACAATTGCGTCTGGTAATTCTGGGAGGCTGTCCCGGTTTGGGCGCGTTTGCGCCCTCCGACAGTTCGCCTTTGGCCAATGAATATTTGCACTCCAAAAATCGCAAAACCGCCGCTTTCGTTCTCTTCGTCTCTGATTCCAGACGATCCAGAGTGTTTATCAGATTGGCGCAGCTGCGACATATCACGTCGTCCTCGTTGATGACCACCACGTATCTGCCGTTTCAAATATTGTTGTTTTTTTTTTTTTTGTTTTTTTTTTTTATTAGCGCAACAGTAAATGGGATTAACGAGCGAAGGAGAGCGTACAAATTAACTACCTCTCGCCCACAAGTTCTCCCAATTTTTCAATTACTCGAACTCTCGAGCCGTGAGTCTTGCAGGTCGCCAGCGAGTACCTGCGTCCTTGAACCTTCGAATCGCACACGAAGCATCGAAGAGTTTCATCGTTCTGATGACAAACATTGACGTTGGTTACCTCGTTAACGACGCGTTCGCGTGTTGCATTTTCGTCGAATGTTTGATTCTGATTTTGGTTGTTCATCGTTTGTTCGATCTCCGACATCATTTGGTCGACTTAACCTCAATGTTTATTGCGTTGCTTTTTTCATAACTTTACGACTTTGCGCGATAATTGTTTATTGCAATTGCGATATTGAGGTTATTTCGACGTGCGAAATTTTCAATAATCTCGTCGATGTGA
This sequence comes from Diplazon laetatorius, assembly GCA_963662125.1. Lineage (NCBI taxonomy): Eukaryota > Metazoa > Arthropoda > Insecta > Hymenoptera > Ichneumonidae > Diplazon > Diplazon laetatorius. Next base: position 11,831,164 of record OY759159.1, read on the forward strand.
TTACTCGGGTGAGACACGTTGTTAAGTTGTGAATTGTTTTTTTTTTTTTTTTTTTGTTTGTGGACTGACGCTTATGAATTGTGAATACGACCGGCATTTGTTTTTTGTTTAGCGACGCTCAATTTTAGCGATTAGCGGCACACAAACGTTCAATATTATTGCACAATATACGTGATTGTATCAATATTATATTATTGTCAATAATATTGACCTATTACCGCGTGTACGGCGGGCCGATGCGCTAACTCATGAGTTAACCTCACTTTATCCGACCGCGCGGGGTCGAAGTTTCTTGAGTTATCAACAAGTTTTTTAAGTTATACAATTAACATATATATTTATAATTGCAAAATGAATGTATCTTCAGTGTGAAGCAACAATATTACGAAAAAAAAAAATTAATTATAATAAAAATTCGAGACTTCAATTTTTTTTACTCAATTTTCCGTCGGTATTTTATTTTTCATTTTTTCTCGTGTAATTAAAATTTTTGTTTCTGTGGTTCACGCGATAGGTGACGATACTAAAAATATGTCGTAAAAATTTCAATCCGATCTGAACCTGCGTCCAAAAATTGTAACTTTCACAAAGTTGAAAAAAAGTCTAACCGTTCAGGCTAATAAAATCAAAAGAATAATCATAGCAATTTTTTCCAAGTATTCCGATTTTTTCTCGCACATAATAATCATCGATATTCATCGAATGAGACTTTTTGTCGAAATCAAAGGTTATAGATTAATCAATGAGTTCGTTTATTTTTCGAGTAGTATAATCATCATTATCGATAAACACACACACGCACACACACACACACACACACACACACACACACGCACACACACACACACACACGACTACATATTACAACGTGAGATTTCGATCGTCGAGCTTTTGCCAAATGCCAAATGTTATTTTTTTTTCTCTTCTTTCAATCCAACAGAAGTTTCTTCGCGAAAAGTTTGCGACATAATAAATTCATTCTATCCGGTAATGATACGCGTCCGATTGCTTCGTAACAGTGTAAAAGATGACGTCGAACAAAAAAAAAAAAAACAGAAAAAAAAGATCATGTAATAAAGATCGATTTTAGCCAATTTTGTCAATCGAGCTTTCCGGATCTGACTTCATGGATAAAACTTGATTTTTTTCAACTCATAATTACATATCAATGGCTATATTTTCAAATGATAGACAAAACATTTTACTATATATATATACATAAGAGCGGTTGACAGTTGAGCGATCGCCAACTTAACTCGATGATAATGGGGGGGGGGAGGGAAACTTGTGTGCCAAAACGAAGACAATGGGGAAATAAACTTTGTATCGTACATGCGGAGAGACCATTTTGTTTTTCGTTTTTTTTGCTTATTCTTCTTTCAGTTGCAAACGCATTGCCAAAACCATAATTTTTGCAATCAAGATCGCGTAAATTGATTGCAAACATTCATAATAAATCACAGTGTGATTACAAACGTTGGACATACTCGAATCTCGATTGCGCAGTTTCTCTCATGTGTGATGCAAGTGTTGATAGTTCGGCGACTTTTGTTTTTACGTCGATTTTTCAATAAAATCGATCGAGAAACTTATTGCGACTCTCGTTTGATCTTGATAATGTCATACAGTTCATCGACATGCGGTACGTCAGGGTGTGTTGAAACCAAAAAAAAAAAAGGGCAAACGTTTTTTTACCGTAATAACGAAGTGTCGACTCGAGCCGGGCAAAAAATTCAAAGTTCAATTGTTCATTTTTTTTTACGATGAATAAATAACGAAAAATTGGCATGACAAATTTTTATCGTAAAGCAGAAACCTTGAGCTACGTGTGTGAATTTTTTCAGATTTTTTGGATGCTTTTTTTCATTTTTTTTCTATTATTTTAATCATTTTTTTTTCAAGTGTAACGTTTTTGTTCCAACTTAATTGAAAGGGCTTTTATTTAATTATCGAGACGTCTGTCAAAATTTGACACTATCATCTACGAATACAGAAACTGCCAGAAGAATCATACGACGCTTTTTTTATTTTTTCAACACACCCCAGCACACATTATATATATATATATAATATACATACGTCTGACTTTGCCCATTAAGATTAGAGGCTCGGTCGTAAATTATTCAACGTATTACCGCCGGAGCAACGAAGGAAAACGAAATATTGATAAACACCGAAGTTTACAAAATCTTTCGCCAAAGTAAATACGTAAAAAAAAAAAAAAGAATACCTAAAAAAAAAGAACCACGTACATTACAAAGGTTTGTGCGTCCGTGTGTAGTCCTCGCACACGCGTTATCTCACCGCGAACTCGTGTCAGCCTCGTGAAAAAAAAAAAATTTTTTTAAAAATAAACAACCGAAATAAATCGTACAAAAAGAAAATCGTCGCATCACTTTCGGGCATTATTATCAAGTCCTCCTGTTCTCTCAGGCCTCGAAGAAACTTTCACCGACCACCGAAAAAAAAAAAAACATTCCTTCTATCGGCATCGTCTTTCGAATTTTCAAAAAAAAACCAAATTTTAAACAAGACGATTATTTATTTTTTTCGTTGATTTTTTTTTTTTTCATCAGTCTTGTTGAATCTGATTATTAACTTCGGGTTCCTTAATTTTAGTCTCCTGCGTTTCTTCGTTCTCGTCTCCCTTCGTCGTTTCGTTGGTCAATTTTTTTCCGTCTTTCGTTTGATGTCCAGATTTTTCGGAATTGCGAAAACGATCGTAACGCGAATCCTCGTCGTCGCTCGATTTTGTTCCGGGTTCGGCTTCCCGCAAAATATCACCGAGATCTTTGTCAACGTCGTCCCACAATTTGTCACCAATGTCGCCTCTGTACTCGTCCTCGTCTTCCTCGTCGACGGCCGTTTCTTTCGTGATTTTCGTCTCGGTTTCCGTCGACGTTATTACGTTGGGATCCGCGACGACTTCCGGATCGCCGGTTTCCGTGATTTCCGCGGAATTCGCGATTGCGTTTGTCACGGGTTGCAAATTTTCGTCACCGTTGCTCGTAACTGCGATCGTGTCGTTCGTCGTGGGTTCGGTTTTCAAATTTTCCAATGAGTTCGATTGGGTTATCGTGGAATTTGCGATGGTCGAAGACGACGACGTTTGCAGATGAATTCTTTCGGCCTGACGACGCAGAGCTTTGTCGTCGTTGTCCCTCACGTATCTGGAAAGTTGCGATCTATCGTAAAACAAACACTATCGTAGACTGTTTTTCGTTTGTAAATCGATCGTCAATTGAAACAATGTGTTTTTTTTTTCACTCGTCCCAGCTTTTCGGGAATACGAATCAACGGATTTTTTATTCCGACGTCTCATTTTATTCGTAACCGACTACGTTCTCGGATGAGTGTGGGGAATTTGGGATGCGAGGTGAAATGAATTTGTGGTAACCTATTGATTCAAATGTTTGTCCCGAAAAAATACGGAAAACTTGTTTTTTTCATTCACGTTACAGGCTGCCACAATGTTCAGAGAGCGTGGGAAAAAAATTATTCCACACTCGTGTGAGAATGTAGTCTGTTACGAAGAAATTGAGACGTCGGAATTGGAAATCCGTTGAGTCGTATTCCCCAAAAGCTAGGAGTAGTGAAAAAATTTTTGATAAATCTTACAGCATTCAGATTCTTTTTTATGGCTATGAAAAAATTTGAAAAAATAGCTGACTATAGGTATTTCGAAGGGGCAAAATCGATTTTCAATTTAGATTGATCGTGTCACGAAAAAAAAAACAATTCCCTTTTTTTTCAATTTCAAAAATCCAATTTTTCGACTCAGCTCCCTCAACGCAATAATCGTGGGGGAAAAAAAAAAAATAATTATATTTACCGTTTGAGATGACTCCTGGTGGAGCAGTGAAGCGCAACTGCACGCTCGCTGTTCTCATTGCGCGGCAGATAAACCTTGCACAATTCGCAAAATTGCACTTCGACGCGTTTTATGTATTCCGAACCGACTTTTATCATCTGTTTGTCCTTCATTCTCTTCTCCGTGTCGACCACCGGTGGATCCGTGACCTCGGAATTTTCCTTCTTCTTCTTGTCGCCCGGTGTGACCGTCGAGGCGGATTCGTCCTCTTCCTCGGCTGAATATTAACGAAAAATGAAAAAAATTTGGCATTTTAGTTTACACGAAAAAATTTTCACAATAAAAGAAAATACACATTTCTCGGAAAAAAATGGTGACAGCATGTTATTCTCTGAACAATTGTTGTCTCGTTTTTTCTTCTCCGAAATCTGCTTTTTTTAATGAAATGTTACAAAAGAAAAAACTGCAATTAAAAAAAAACTGAAATATTACCAAAAAAAAATACAATTTTATGAAAAAAATTAACCTCTAACTAAGATCATGATTTGACTCTTGTTTTTTTACGAAAATAAAAATGTCCTCGTTTTCTTTTGACCCAAAAAAAAAAAAAGACTGCTGAAGATTTAATTTAATTTAATGATTTACAACGGCCATCTTCCTAAAAATGTGTATGAAAAAATTGGTAAATTTTATTACCATCGACATCGCCCACAGAATCGAGCGTCATGAAGTTGTCCAAATTAACTTCTTTGTCGTCTTCTTCGGGACCGCTCGAGTCGGCCTCGGCCTCGCCGTTGCCCGTGTTCAATCTCTCGTCAGCCATGCTCTTGCGCTGCGCAAAGTAAAAACAAAAAAAAATAAAATAAAATAAAACAACCGCAAAAACGAAAACACAAATGAAAAAAAAAAGTTCAAAGGGAGAGTCGCCTGTATTTGGAAATCTTTCGTCGATTTTTCAATTATTCGGCATTTTCGTGTCGTGAAGAATCGAAAACGTCTTGATAATAATCTCTCCGAAAAAAGTGGTATCAATGTATTCACGAGAAGCACGAGGCAATGCTATCCGAGACTGTACGAACACAACTTTAAACACTTTTTTTTTTTTTTTTTTTTTTTTAAATCGAAACTGCTTTTTTGCAACTCAGGGCCAAGAAGTCACAGCGATCGATTGACCGATGGACTTGAAATTTTCAGGGCCCATTGAGACCACGTCTCGCTATCGTCTGAGCTGAGGATATTTTTCCCAAGTCGAAAATTACGATTTTTAGGGGAATAATAAGACTTGACAAAAACATGAAAAACTCGAAAATTTTCGAAATAATTCCAGTTCAGACGATAGCTACTCATCTTCCGAACACAGAAACGCCTGGTTTTTGTTTTTCAGATCACCGGAATAGCCGCAAATATTTTCCTAGGACGAAAAAAAAAAAAAAAAAAACATCATTTTCACGACGCAATTAGCACCACCTCGAAAATTCGATATTTCTGGACGAAAAAAATTCCATCGTCATCCAATACTATCGACAAACATGTTCGATCATCGTAAATACACCCAAAAATGTTCGAACAAACAGGCAACTCTCCCCTCAACCGGGAAAAAAAATAATTTAAAAATAAAAAAAAAAAATTTTTTTTTTTTATTTAAAAAAACCGTCTCATCGCATCAAGTTTTCACGTGAAAATTTTCTCTGACCTTGATGTGATCCAGGGAACAGACGTGAGTTTCGAATAGCATGGGCGAGCGAAATTGTATGCGACAGACGCGGCAGAAGGGCGTGAGAAAGCGTTTCATCTGTCGATGTGCCTCGGTCAGATGATGCATCGATTTCAACGATCGATAATTCAATTTGCAGATCGGACAGAACATTGTGCGCGACGGCAGAGTTCCCCGCGAGGCGTCTCTCACCTCAACGCGTCTCTGTTCCTGTCTCTGTACAACGCGCATGCGCGCCAACGTTGCTTTGTGACGCGCGGCGATACGGCGCATCGCGCTGTTGTGACGACCCGAATAAAGATGCAACGAATATTCTTTGAAAGTCAAACTGCGATGGGCGCAGTGCGGACAATTTAGTTTGATGAATCTACGACCGTCGCGTCTTCCCGCGGCTTTGGCCGATCCACCACCCGCTCCTTTAACATCCTCATCGTCTTCCGCCTCCTCTTCGTCTTCCTGTTTCGCCATGATCAAACAAATTACATTTTTACCCCCCGTTTATAACCGGGTCGTTGGTTTTTTTTTTTTCGTTAATTTTTTTTCGTACGTTGAACCGTATCCGTGAGTCAATTCGTTTTTGTTGGCTACTTATTTTTTATTTTATTCTTTATTATTATTATTATTATTATTTGTTTTTTTTTTAAATTGAGATTATTCTTTGATCATTGCTGAATAATTTAATTAAAAATAAATACTAATGTATCATATTGATATATATATTTATATCAATAAATACTTTACTACATTAAACAATATATTAATAATAATAATTCGATTGAAACAAACGACAACTATTTAATTTATCTTACGAAAAGATTTTACCCTTTTTTTTGTATCGAATTTATTCCTGTCAAACAATTTTTTTTCCTTCTAATTTCTACACGAATAAAATTACGATTACTCGACTCTTTCTAAATAAATCTATTTAATTATGAATAAACGATTCAATTGATTGTCAGCTGGCACCCCGGAATCAAAAAGTCCCTTAAGAAAAATTAAATATAATCCGAGATGTATTTGATTCTTTGTTTCTCACTGCATCGGTTTGAAAGTTATTCAACGATAAATAAATTCGGGTGGACACGAATGACCCGTGGATACGGTTATAGGGTTTGAAAAAGTAATTCGAATCAACGTGAATTAAATGACAATAAAGAGGTACACGAGACGATCGTGTGATTGTAGGCAATTGAAATATTTTCAAAAACGCTCGCAAAATTTTATGGCGATGTGATACATCGACGGGTCGTCGGCGGAGTGCGAGAGAGAGAACGAGCGAAAATGCGCGACAAACATCGTCGGAGGGGAAGAGTTGCCTGTTTTTCGAATTTTTTTTTTTTATTCTCTCGGCTCGATATTTCCATTTTTGCATTTTCGTCGAGTTTATCGGTCTTGAGAATTATTTCGGTACGCAAAAGTTATTTAACGTGGTCACAAAAATTGTCGGAGCTTGTTGTTTTTTTTTTTTTTTTTTTTTTTTTAATCGATTATTCGATCGACTTGCAAACTTGTAGAGGTCCCATTGAGACCACATCTCGCTATCGTCCGAACCAGGATATTTTTTTTAACGTTAAAATTACGATTTTTATGGGAATAATGAAACTTGAAAAAAAAACCGTAAAAAAACTCAAAAAATTTCGAAATAATTTCACGACTGTGTCAAAAAATCTTTTTAAAAATAAGATCCCATTTCAGACGATAGGCGACGGATATTCCGGACATAAAAACGTCTGATTTTCGTTTTTTCCGATCACCGTAATAGCCGAAAATCTTTTCCTAGGTCGAAAAAAACAGCATTTTTACGACGCAATTTGAACCACCTCGAAGATTCAATATTTCGTGAGAAAAAAAAATCCAGCATCATCCAATAGCATCGACAAACATATTCACTCAGTTTCATTGCAACAAACTCAAGAATTTCCTTGTAAAAAAAAAAAAATTGCTGAAAATCCATCTGAAAATGCCCGAATAACAGGCAACTCTCCCCCTTCGAGCTATCACGATTATTGAAACTTGAGTCGCTGAATTTATCATTATTATTATCATTTTTTTCTTTCCTTATCAGTCACAGATAATCGTCCAATTGTTAAATTTTTTTAACGATATTGAAATAAAATTTACCTCCGCTTTTTCATCTTCTTCGACTTCTTTTTCATCCTTTCCCTCCCCGGATTCCGTCTTCTGATTATCCTGTTTGTCCTTCTTTCTCTTTCCATCTTTCACCTTCTTGTCGGTGTCCACGTGTTCGTCGTCGTCCACGTGAGGCTGTCGGAAAGTTCATTGATTCGTAAATAAACGAAGACAAAAAAAAAAAGAAGAAGTGACACGACACAATAAAATAGTTAAAATATCACACAAAAAAATATCACCCCGAGAAAATATAATTATTTTCAATTCGTAAAACTTTTCGACCACACAATTGATTTGCATTCGAAGTGAAAACACGTCCAAAACACCTCGCTACAAAAAAAATTGTCTGTGCTATAAAAATTGATTTGACTTTTTCCAGATGCTTCAAGTTTTTTGGGTTCCTCTGGGCTTTTTTTATCTTGGTTACCAAATTGCCAAATTTGTTAAAATCTCGTGGTAAAATTATACTTTTTATATACCTCACTTAAAAATAATAAAAAATAAAAAAAAACGTACGAAGTATTCAATGTCGTTGATGAGTTGTTTTGGGAAGGAATTGTTGAGGATAGAAAAAAATGTTTTTGTCGGGGTTTTTTACAAAATGGGTTATTGGCCTGTCTTTTTTTTCGACGAAGTGTTATTTAGACATGTATCGTCCTTGTTATCACGTTTAATTTGCAAAAATTACGAAAATAAAACTATTGAACAAAAGTGATTCTATTCTACGATATTTCGTGGTTGTTTTATTTTTTTTTATGTGATATATTCACTATGTGATATTTTTGTTCCATGTAATATTTTTTTCATATGATTTTTTTTTCCATGTGATTTTTTTTTGGTGCAATATTTTTTCCATGCGATTTTTTTTCATGCAATATTTTTTTCCATATGATTTTTTTTTCCATGCGATGTTTTTTTTTTCCATGTAATATTTTTCTCCGCGTTATTTCGTCGCGTTGGAAATACTTGACGAAACGAATAATTTACCTTGTCGTCCTCGTCCCAAGCGCTCTCGATGTCCTTGTCATCGTCGTCGGAAAATTCAGCGTTGATGGCCTTGGCCATCTCTCTATCCTTGTCCTTCATGCTGGATCCTGTTCCCGTATCCTTTTTACTTCCGGCCAGTCTAGTTGTACCACCGCTAACGGCACAGCAATTTTCAATTTTGTTGACATACATTAATTTTCTTTTTTTTTTTTCAATGTTTGTTTTTTTTTTATTATTTTCTCTAATTTTTGCTCGCTCATTTTTATTTATTTTTATTTTTTATTTTTTTTCATCGTCTTCATCACCATCGTTTTTCCATCGTACATTCGTCAGCCCAAGTTCTTTGTCGAACGATGTACATCAATGTAAAACATCATCGTGCGATATAATATATATATAAATACATATATATATGTATATTCAGATATATATATATATATTTTATCAATATTTTCCATTATCGCGTAAAAAATCAATTCATCGTTCTGCTTCGTTCTAATGACACGTTTTAAATGTTGTGCTTTCTTTTTTTTTTTTTTTTCTATATTCGCATCCTGTTTGTGCGGTCTCGTGAATTTTGCACGATCGCACGTTTCTCTTTTTACATGTTTTATTTCACATTTTTTTTTTTTAATGCTTTCAATAAATAACAGAAACAAATCCTCGAGATTACTCATCGTATATTAATCGCAATAACAAGTTACAAGATCGATCGAATACAAAGTATTTCATTAAGTTGTTTACATCTCTTTTATTTATTTTTTTTTTTTTCAAATTCTTGTTTTTCATCTACGTGAGACATACTTTTTTTTTGCATTCGTTCTAGTTATTCCATTACGCAAAGAAGCAACTGACACACCGTCTTCGGATGCTTCGGAAGTTTGAAAATTTGTTTGTTGTTGTTGTTGTTTTTTTTTTCCCAAATATATTTATATATATATACATATATGTATCTATATATATAATATTTATTTATTTGTATTTGTATTTTTTTTTTATAGTGGATTAGCGGGATAGCGTTATTTCACATTCATCATATCGTTTTGTGAAAATTTGTGAAGAGCTTGCCTCTCGGCAGTGTCCCAGCATATTCGCACTTTTATTTTTTTTTATTTTATTTTTTCTATCATCTTCCTCGTTCCGTTCCTGATATTATTATCTCAATTTGACTCTGCATTGCATTTTTTTGTTTTTTTTTGTTTTCGTTTAAATTATTATCTGTAATTTTTTTTGTTGGGTCTTTCTGGTTAACTATATAACGTTGACACGATTTATTCGTGGGTCTGGACACTCAGGTCATCGTCGACCTCATTCAATAACGATCTGTAATCTGTTTTGTTGTTTTTTCTATTTTGTTTTTGCGATTTTTTTTTTTTTGTTCTCGGGTATTTTTGTTCTATTTTTTTTTTTTGTATTTTTGTCATTTTTCTGTCAAATTTTTTTGTCGGGGGTCTTAATTGGATTTGTGGTTAATAAATTTACCTCCTGCGCAATTTTGTGGTGGTCATGCGAACCCGTTGAATGTAGTCGCGCGAACGCGATCCGAGCATCTTGCGACGATAATCGAGTGACGTTAATGCACGTTTACGGGTAATAAGAGCGTCGTTTGTCCGGGTGCCGGCCCGATGAAACCCCCGTCCGCCGCGGGTAGCGATCCTCCCGCGAAAGTTGGAATTACCGTGAGCTATTCTTCCGCGATTGGCGGTCGTGTAGCGGGGCGCGGGTGGCGCCATTTCGCTTATGCGGGGAGGCGGTGGAGGAGCGTAGCTTCTGGACGCCGAATGACGATCGTCGCCTCGATGATAGGACGACGTGCGTTCGTTTTGCCTCTTGTCGTCGTAACCCACCGACGACGATGATCTTTTGTTATCGTCGTATGGGGCCGAACTAGACGAGCCACCGTATGACGACGAGTATCTCTGGGAACCACCACCGCTACCTCCACCCTGCTAAATCAAATTCAATTTTTTTGTTTTTTTTTTTGCGGCTTCGCTGTTTTTTTTTTGTATTTTTATTTTTTTTTTTTCTGTCTCGTTCTCATTCACGCTGGCCAAACGATGTATCTTTTTTTGGCTGTTCATTTTTTTTCAACGCATCATCCAATTATTCATCCCTTTTTCTCAATTTACAACTTTGTTTTTTTTTTTTGTTTTGTTTTGTTTTGTTTCTCGTCGCTATATCCTTCTAGATCGCACACTATCATCAATCTCTCTCCTCTCTCTCTCTCTCTCTCTCTCGTCGATTACGATTGTTGTGTTAGTGTTTTGGATGCTGTATTTTTTTTTTTTTTGGATTTTTGACAGAGGATTTAAATCGTTTTGAAATAACGTTTTTTTTTTTTTTTTTGGACAATGTGACAAACTCTTGAGAACAATGTTTCCGACCTTTTGATCCGTTTTTCAAACAAAAAATTATTTCGTTACTTCGTTTTCTCGCTTCCTCGTTTCATCGTTTATTATTTTTTTATTTATATATATATATAGATTTTTTTTTGTACGGACCAACGACGATCTAGAAACATTGTCAAATATTTCATTCGTTCCAGCCATCCGATGTGTCTAACCACTCAGAGTGTAAGCACCATTCACCACTCAGCTAAGTTTTGTACATTTATTTTCATTGTTTTTTTTTTTGGTTGTTGTTTCTCTCAAATTTTTTTTTTTGTTAAACGTATCGGAGCTCTGACGATGGTATTCACGTACTTAGCGTGTGCTTTTCTCTTCCAAATCTTTTACCAATTATTCCGTTTGGTTTCATTTTGTATATTTGTATTATTATTATTTTTTTTTATTAGGGTGGAAAAAAAGAAAAAAAAAAGAACGCTAATGAACCTTGAACAAATACGTACCGAGCTCCGAACAACGCCGTTTGATCATGAAGCACAGTACTTTTTTTTTTTTTGTCTCAATCAAAAATTCGTTGCTCACTGAGTCTCAATGAAATTCGGTCGATAAGACCGAATTTCTCTCTCTGACTCTCATCATGAGAGAGAATAACCGATCGTTATTCGTCAGCTTTTCGCAATCGACCGTTTTTTCATCACGGTCTCTCATAGCTTTGGCTTCAACGTGCGAAAAAGCTCGTTTGTAAGGATTTGCATGTTTATTTTATTATTATTTTTTTTTTTTTTGTGGTTTGTATGTCTGTTCGTTCTATCTTAGTGAATTATCGCTTCGTTCCAACTTCTACGTTCCAACGCAAAAAGAATGGGTTGTTCAAGCAGCCGTTGGCTCGTAGCTTGAAAGGAAATCATGATAAATTGTGAGTATCTAGCATTTGAGAATTAAACAATTTTACAACGCTTTACGAGAGCGCACCTCGCTTAAATAGAAGCAAAATCCTTTTTCGGTTTTTTTTTTCACTTGCAAACTATGTATTGGGAGAAAAAAAAATAGATTTTGTCCTCTAAAGCTTCTAGAAGTTAATTATTATTCTTTTAAATTGAATGAAACTTAAAGTATGAAAATAATTAGAAGGAATGGATTGTCCGGAAAAAAAAAATCGGAAAGTTGAATTACGTCTTCTATGAATGCCTGTGGCGTATCACATCGTCTTGATGATGGTCTTCGAGGAAGTTTCAGGAAAATATTTTGAAAGCTTCCTTTTTTCTTTTTTTTTTTAAATCTACAATCCATCGGGAGGTTTCATTTAATCATTTTTTATTTCCCCCGAGATTTGTTGTCTAATAGTAGCATTAACCACGCACGTACCTGATACGAATCATTTCTCAGCCTCTTGCGATTGGATTCGCTCGACGATCTGTGATCTTCGCGTCCCGAATAAGAATCCTGGTAGAAAATAAAATCTATTGAAATAAACTTTTTTTTTTCTTTTTTCAATCGATCGGTTTCAATTTTTGCAATTTCGAAAATATCGTGACGATGAATTTGACTGACCCTCTGACGTTTGTAACTGTTGGAGTGGTCGCCTCGGCCGCCTCGGCTTGAGTATCTATCGGATCCTCCGCCTAACACAATCATTGTTTAATTTTATTTTTCATATTCGAGCGGTAAAATCGTACCGATGAATGCAACAATCGCTATCGAACTCGTAACAACCGATAGAAGATTGATTTGCATGGGAAAATGGCGGAAAATAAACACAATGCTTAACATAACCTCCAAGATTCATTCTATTCAATTCAAAACTGAGAAAAAAAAGAAATTCGACTCACCCGAGTTGTACTTGTTGCGAGAATCATAGCTGGGCGTGGAATATTTGAACCTGCCGCCTCTGGACGACGAATATCCGCCTCTGCTGACGTTTCCTCCGCCCGAACTTCCGCCCCAGTCGCTGCCTCCGCCGCGTCCTCTGTACGAGCTGCCGCCCCTCGAACTGAATCCTCTGCCTCGAGAACTCATGCTCGAACTGTCGACCGCCAAACGCACAATCTCAATAACGCTCTCTGTAACCTCAGTACACGCCTCGTCCCATCAATCTCGCAAAGTTCAACGAACCTGTGTTTATTGTATCCGTAGCTCATGACGATTCGGTCAATAGTCAATATTGTCGCTACAGTATCTACAAATTCAACGACAGTTTCTACCATGAAAATTGCGGCCCAACATGCTCTACCCCTTACATTCGAATGGAAAAACAAATGGTTAATCTCTCGCTTCTTTCGAATCGTTCGAGTTACGATGGAAGATCATTGTAATCGTCGACAAGGAGTCGGCGTCGTTCGGGTAGCGCCGCAGTTGACACATAATCATACAGTTTCCCCCAGAGACATGCATAATAGCGAGTAGATGCAAAAATCATAACTTGGAAAAAAAAATGTCATGCATCGGCATTTACAACAAAGTATGAAAATTGGAACGACGATGAAAAAAACATAACCAAAAAAAAAAAATCCTCAGAATCGAAAATTGTGCGAAATGGGTTAAGACGTTGATGCAATTGCGAAACGTATGTTCTACGCCCAAAATGACGATTTCACGCACTTTCGCATCTCTCGTTTGGCATCCATTGTGAAAGGAGAAGAGAAGAGAAGAGAAGGAAAGAGTGAGTGAGTGAGTGAGTGAGAGAGAGAAAGAGAGAGAAAGAGAGAGAGAGAGAGAGAGAGAGAGAGGGGAGCGTGAGAAAGCGAGTGAGAGAGAGAGAGAGAGACCCAAAGAAGAGAAAAATCAATAGAGATGGATGCTAACTCGATAATCTCTTCCACATTCGCATTTTTCTCATTCGTCTCGAAACAAAACAACGAAAAAAAAAGGTGACGATAAAAAATTCGTAGCAAATCGATACGACTGATGAACAGACGAACGTCGACGAAAAAAAAAAAAAAAACACTTACACGCGTCGGTATTGGATGAGCTGCGGCACGAGGGATTTTTCGTTGAAGATTGAGATTGAGAGAGACACTGGATTCTCGAAGGACCGGCTTTCTCGACAATCTCGCGATGGTTTACCGTGAGAGCTCGATACAACAGTCCAAGTAGACGAAATAAAATGTCGGACGTTGGCGTCTGACTGTGACGGCATCCGAGATCCGAGTTCAGGAGGCGGTAGGGGTGGGGGGATGAGGAGTGACGCGCAGTGGGGACCAATGAGAACGCTCGAGAACGTGAACCGGAAATGCCGCCCGGAATCACGGACCACACGGTCGACAACCCGAACGCGAAAAAAATAAAGATAAAAATAATAACCTCACTTGTGTCTTTTGGGTTAAGTGAATCAAGGTAACGATGATAATTTCAGCCGTTTTGAAATTGATTGGAGAAAATTTATCGCACATTTATGCGAACAATGATTTTTTTATTTCGTTGTTGGATGGTTTTTTGGGAGATCGTATTGTACAGTAATAACTCTCGGATCTCGATGATCCAAAATCGAGAGGAACAAGTGGGCGGACGTTGACTATTGGGAGGCTGATCGATTGACCAATAGCGAAACAGTCCGATGTGTTTGTGTTGGTGTCTGCAGACATGAAAACAGTGACTCTCAAATCAAAGCGTTTCACGGGTTCTGGATGTTTTTAATCGAATGTTAATGTACTGAATAATTATATGATGATTAAAGAGATAAAAAAAATGTGATATGTACGATTAGCCGAGCGTAAGGTCATCGCAGAGTTATGGAATAAAAAATTGGCCAATAACTGAGTTTCGCTGAATTGGAATTTTAAAATTCCCGCGTTTTCGAGATACATCCTTAGAGAGGTTTTACCGTACAGTGGACTTACATTTGTGAGTGCGAGAGAGACAGCGCTATGGGCGTTCGCTGTGGAGCGAGAGAGAGAGAACGAGATCGGCAATGTAGTCCACGATCTCAACTGCACACCTCTCAACGATCGAAGTGACACGCTGGCGACGAATTTTCGAAATTTGTTGTCCGAATGTCTTGCCGACGACAATTTTTAGCGAGTTTTTAATGAGCGATCGAACTCTTCTTGGCTTGAGTTTCCGTGGCAGAGGTCATTGGCACCGAGCGCCACTCGGGTGGTAGCGGCTGCTCCCCGTACTAGACACCTTGCGGGAGGAAGGGGTACTGTTGCCGGCACGCTCTACGAACGCGCTTTTCCGAACGTGGCTCTGTTCGAATTATTTTTCGCACGTTCGACAAACGTGTATTGAAAAAAAAAACAAAACCAAAATAAATAAATAATATTCCCGATGAGCGATTTGGATTTGGATTATGGGAGCGATCAGGAAGTTTCGGAAAATCATGCGAAACTCATAGACGCGGTATCCAAACTTGACAAAGGACAGAGGTATATTCTTTTATTTTTTCCCAAAGTTTCACGAGGTTATGATGTGAAAACGTGTTTGCTTCATATTTCGAATGAATCATTGTGATTCATAAAAATATTGAATCGAAAATTATTTCAATGATAGGATTGATTTAATTTAATGATTCTTGTGATTGTTGCAATAAAATTGCAACGACGATTATCATGCGGATTGTAATTTGTGATTTTCAATCGCAGAGTGAAAAAACCGCAGAGAAGCGAACCTAGTTTGGAGGTATCGGAGTTTCATTTGGTCAAGAGCGGAATATCGGACAAAGATGCGGTTAGGGTCGACGATTTGGCCAAGACTTTGGGCGGCAAGGGGCATCACGCGGACATCAACAAGAAATTCAAGGCCGCCAAGCAGAAGACCAAGGTTTTGCCCAAGCCCTTGGAAAAACCGGCGGCCGACAAGGTAACGCATTCATTTTTTTTTTTTCCAAATTTGTCGATCTTGTAAATCGTTGTAATTTGAACGTTCGTCGCAGTTGAAGCGAATAGTCGGCTTCGAAAACACCAGAAAAGATCTCGCCGCGTGGAACGCCATAGTCGCAAGAAACAGAACCGCCGAAACCGTGCGTTTTCCGATAAATCGACCGTCGTTAAGGACCAATACCGCGGACAAGTTCGTCAAGGGATTCAGGCTTCAATCCGATTTGGAAAAGGAGCTGGCCGCCTTGGAACCTCCCAAACCGACGGAGGAGGAAAAGCCGGATGAGTTTCCGCTCACTCTGGCGGAAATATTGCAGAAGCGAAAGGAATCGGCCCGACTGCGCGCTCAACAGGTGAGACAAAAATTTTTGAAAAAAATAAATAATAAAATTCCGATGAAATGTTTTGGATCTGATTTGGTTTTTGTTGTCACACGTTTTCAGTCTTACAAAGAGGCAAAGGCTCACAGACAGAACAAGATAAAGAGCAAAAAGTTTCACAGAATACAGCGGAAGGATAGAATAAAGCAACAGATGAAGGAGTTTGAGGAATTGCAAAAAACCAATCCGCAAGCCGCTCTGGAAAAGTTGGAGCAATTGGACAAGACCAGAGCCGAGGAGAGAATGTCGCTCAGACACAAGAGCACCGGACAGTGGGCGAAGAGCAAACAAGTCAGGGCGAAATACGACAAAGAGGTGAATTTACGAAATTAAAAAATTAAAAAATATATCTGTTTTTTTTCAAACCCTTTTTTTTTCCAGTCAAGACTGGATAGATTGTAATTGAAAAATTTACACATTTTTCAGCCTCAAATACGTCGTGTTAACTCTTCATTTTATTCAAATATCTCAAAAAATGAAAAAGTTATATCAATTTTTGTGGTAAAAAAAAAATAATGTTTTTAAATATAATTTTTTTACAAAAGATTTTTTTTAGGCACATTGAAAATTATATTTTCGACAATTATAAAATATATACTCGTGGAAGAAGGTGTGAAATATGTTCGAAAATTTTTGTTAAAGAATTTTGTAGACTTGAAAGTTTTTTATAGCAATTCAAATTCGTTGGATTGAATTTTACTGAAGTGTGACTTAATTTAAATTTAATTTCGATTGAATTAATTCTAATAAAATCCTTTTTGTTTTTTCTTTTTTTTTTCGAACTTCAGAGCCGTCAAGTACTGGCCCAACAATTGTCGATAAGCAAAACTCTTACCCAAAAAATTCGAAGCAACGAGGACAGCGACGACGACGACGACGAAGCGACCGCGAACGAGATCAAACAATCTGCGATAACCGACAAGGACAATCCTTGGGTAAACGGTACAAAAACATCGGACGAGATCGACGATTTTGTGTCGAGTTATCGAAAATATTGGGAGGACAAAAATAAGAAGATCGCGGAAGTAAAAATTTCGACTAACGTCGAAGTTGACGAACAGAAAACGACGGACGAAAAAAGCCCTAAAAAAATGAAACAAACAAATCCAACGTTTCCCGTACGAAAAATTCGCGGTGCCATAAATCCGGTGGAAAGCGTGATCGATTACGAGCATCAAAATGGCAATTGGACGGGAAACAAGTACAAATGGTCGAAGAACAGCAAAATTGCAACGACCCCGTCAATTTCTGTCGAAAACAACGACGTAGATGACGAAAAAACGAAAGACGTTGCAAAAAAATCGATGAAATTCGTTTCCAAAGACGTAAAAGCAAAATCCACGATCGTCGTTGTCGAAAATGCGAAAAATAACGATGAAACAAAGCCCACGATGATATCGAGAAAAAAATTGAAGCCGAAAAAATTGGAAAAGTCGAAAATCGCTGGAACATCGGGTTGGTCGGTCGAGACTTTGGAAAGCGACGAAAACTCGAAAATTTCGAGTTCAACGAAGTCGCTGGACATCGACGATCTCTTCGAAACGATGGAGGACAAATTGATAAGCCGAATAGACACGAAATTGCGAAGCGTCAAACGAAAATTAGCGACGAATGCGGCGGCTTATAAAAAATTGGATGCAGCGGAGAATGATGAAAACGGGGAGGATGAAGAATATTCGGGAGATTTGTTGTCGTTTAAGCAGCGCAAGATGCGTCCGGATTTGGACGAGGAAATGGACGAGGGAATCGGCATTTCCGGCAATCGAGCGATGAAGAAGACATCGATCCACGAAGATTTGCAACTTGCCAATGGCGTGGATGATGCGGTGAAGAATGTTGCACGAACGAACGCCGATATCGATCCGAACAAATTTATCAACGTTAAACCGAAACATTTGAAAACTTCGCTGCCGGATATTGTGACCGGTGGCGATGACGCGCTGGATGACAGCGAGGGGGATGACGAACAGCATAATATCATCAGCGAAGCTTTCGCCGATGACGATGTCGTCGATGAGTTCAAAAAGGAAAAGGCCGAAGAGGTCGGTTTATTTCATTTGTTTATTTATTCATTTATTTATTTATTTATTTATTCATTTATGCGTTTATCCGTTTATTCGTTCATTCGTTCATTCATTTATTCGTTTATTCATTTATGCGTTTATCCGTTTATTCGTTCATTCGTTCATTTATTTATTTATTTATTTATTTATTTATTTATTTATTCATTTATTCGTTTATTCATTCATTCATTATTATTATTTTTAATTTGAATTACGAAATCATAAATTATAATTTACGATTTTGTAATTCAATAAAAAGTTCAATTAAATTTATACTTTCACCGATGACGATGTCTTCGATGAGTTGAAAAAAGATAAGGCCGAAGAGGTCGGTTCATCTTATTCATTCATTCATTCATTCATTCATTCATTCATTATTATTATTTTTATTGAATTACAAAATCGCAAATTTTTAATTTTCTTCGTGAACGTGAACTCGATTAATTACCCAATTGTAAACATTTAAATCGTGAATTTCCAATCATTCGGATAAATATACAATCGTTCCATCAAAATGTTTCGAGCCTTGGTGAATTTTCAATTAAATTCGAGTAAAAATAAATTTCTGAGTAAATTTAACATCTTTTGAATTTTTAAAAAAATTTTAATTCCAAAATCGTAAATTGAATTCTGTTGGTGATGGAACTCGATTAATTAGATAATTTTCGTACATTCCAATCGAACTAAATGAATAATCGATCTTGGTGATTTTTTTCAAATTTTCTTGATTTATTTATTTTATTTTTTCAAAATCAATTGCAAAATTTTAAATTAAATTTTGTTTGTGATGGTGACTCGTTAAATTTGAAAATATTTCACGCATTCCAAAAAAATTCGAACAAATATTCCATCGTTGCATCAAATATTTCGAACATTCGCAAAATTTCATGAAAATCTGATGAAAAAAAAAAAATTATTCTCAATGAAATATTTTTCTTATTCATTTTTTTATTCTTATTATTATTTCAATTTCAGATAAAAAGCGCTCAACCGGAAGATCTGGATCTGCGATTACCGGGATGGGGTTCGTGGGGTGGAAAGAACGTGGTCGAATCGACCCGTAAAAAACGCAGATTCATAATGAAATTTCCAAAAATCATGCCGCGTCGCGACGAGAACAAGGGCGACGTGATAATAATCGAGGAGACCGATCCGAAGATCAAGACCCATCAGGTCAGCGAATTGCCGTATCCGTTCACGAGCGTCAAGGATTTCGAGGCGAGTATACGAGCCCCCATTGGACGTAACTTCGTGCCGGAAAATGCTCACAAACGTTTCATCGAGCCAACCGTGAAAACTCAAATGGGCCAAATTATCGAACCCATGGACGTCGATGCGCTTCTCAACAAAAAACCACAATCACGAAGACGCAAACCTGCGAAAAAAATTCTCGACGCAACGAAAAAAAACAAAAATTCAATCGTTAAAAAAACAAAAAAAAATTCGAATGAATTGAAAAACAATTCATAAAAAATAGTAATAACAATTCTACTATGTATATTTGTATATCATATATACACTCGTTTCGTATATACAGCCTTAAAAAAAAAAAAAAAAAAAAAAAAAAAAAAAAAAAAAAATCAGCCGGGGCGACGCTGCCAACTTTTCTCGCTCGTTCTCTCTCGCTCCCGGGCGAGCGCCCATGGCGCTATCTTTCTCGCACTCGTGGCGAAGATAGGACGAGCGAAAACGGCAAGCCCCCCACCGTCTCAAAAATTACCATCGACGATTTTGTCACGATATATTTCATCCTCTGAACTTCCAGCGTGAATATAATTATGTTCAACGTCAAACACATGCAAATACGAATTCAATCGAAATCCCCGCCTCGCAATCACAACGATAAAATACCGATGAGGGAGCCTGCAATTACCAAAAAAAAAAAACCAAACGAGTCGAACAATCATCGTGCTTTGATATTGAGGCGATGGGCTACATCTTCGAGTGCGAGAGAGACATCGCTATAGGCGCTCGCTGCGGAGCGAGAGAGAAGGAGATAGTTTGTGTAGTCCATCGTCTTGAGATCATCATCTCTCTCGCACTCATAAATGTAGTTCATCACCTTGAGGTCTAACCTGACTTACCCTAACCCCTTCAAAACCGAATCACACATTTTCGCGTCCACCATATTCTTATAAAATTATCCGAAACATCGCAATCATTTGCAACATATCTCAGTCTTGTAAAAATCTCAATTGCTTTCTGCAAAGAAAAAAAACAACAAAAACAAATGTTTCCATTATTACTTTTTAACATCCCCCATTCGAATCTTCAGCCAGATGCCAAAATGGACAATACATTAGAATAATAATAATAATAATAAAAATTTAAAAAAAGTCAAGAAAACAACAAAAAAAACTAATTCGAAACAACCGTGACACTACATAATCGACTAAAACAATAAAAAAAGAGATAGCCATATAAAAGAAAAAAAAACGAAGATAAAAAAAAACCAACAAAAATTCGTTTGAATAAATTATTTCAAAATCATATTTTTCACAACAGCGTAGAAAAATAATTAAATGGTTCGAGGATTAGCGATAGTTGGGCGTCGCGAGTGTCGAGGGGGAGGGAGGGGGGGGGGGATGAGCCGTTAAATTTTCATTTTCCCCGGAAGCTCGAGCGCGTGCGTGGTTCCTGCGCGTTCGTCGATTGGTCGATGTTAAGCCGGGTCGGCGGGTGGAGGTGGAAGCGAACGCGATGATTGGCCATCGGCGCATGACCGACAGAGACGAACGACGACGAATAAAAAGCCAGTGAGAGAGAGAGAGAGAGAGAGAGAGAGAGAGAGAGAGAGAGAGAGAGAGTTACATAGGCGCGTTGTGTCGGCACAACCCCCTCCCCGTTGCTTGCTATAGGCGGCGCAGCAGCCAGTCGAAGAAGCAGCAGCGGCGGTGGCGGCGGCGCGGACCACGCACGCACACATTCACCCTGTTGACTTATTTTGTTGTACACACACACACACCAACGAAGAGACAAGTTCAGTGAAGTAAAGTCCGGTGAGGAAGCTGGATTGGTGAGAGAAAGAATATCAACGTTCCTCGTGTGAGATCAGTGTTCACGAAAAAAATTTTGAAAAATTACCAAAAAAAAAAAAAATCCCCCAATTTTAAAAATCGATTTTCGGCAACGTCGAGAAACGAAACAAAAAAAAACAAAATTATTCCACAAACGTGTCGCGATTCGAGCTCGCGGAATTTAATAACAAAAACAAATAAACAACAACAAACGAAAAGAGAGAGAGAGAGAGAAAAAAAAAATAAACGAAAAAAATCGTTAATACGACAAAATTCATTGTAAAAACAAAATAAAACAGATATATATAATATATACGTTTATATATATTTGAAATAATATATATATATATACGTTGAGAAGAGTCGTGAAGGGGTTTGAGGATGGCGGCGAACAAGGATGACAATACCGAGAGCGTGCAATTTTTCGAGGGCGTTGAGAAACTCCTCGAAATTTGGTTCACGAGCAGCGACGGACAGGACAGAAAACGCGATCTTCGTGAGATTCCGAGGTGAGTATGTGTGTAAGTGTGTACTTAAATGTGTGTGTGTGTGTGTAAAGTTCGTAAACCATCGATTGTCATCACCACAAACAAATCGTCGTGATTCGATCAACGAGAACAAAAAAAAAAACATGCCAAACGTTTAGTCCATTTTTTTTTCTATTTTTTAATTTCAAGTTTTTCTTTTATTTACTACAAGTGTGGTTATCGACCGAAAATTACGATCGAACGTTTGGGATTTCATTATTTTTTTTTTTGTTTTCTTGACAGAGTCGCGACGAACGAGGGGGTTGTGAATTTCTTCTTCCCTTCGACGATTCTAACGACGACCCCCCCCCCCCCTCCTTCCCCTCCCTCGCCGCACCTCTCGTGGTCGTCGATGACGCAACTCAACCCCCCCGGCACGTACGCATCGACAAATTTTTTTTTACCCACCTCGTCGTGGCGACTAATTCTTTCACGATACGATGAAATTACGATTTTGGTTAGACGCGAGATAATATCGTGTCGAAGGACACGAGTGAGACGGACGAACGATGGTGACGTAACCTGGGCGGGTTTTTTTTTGTTGTTTGAAAACTTTGAGCTACCGGTATAACCTAAAAATTTGTACAAACTCGGTGCGAATGGAATTTCGTTGTCGCGGGGATTTGGTTGGTTCGATGGAGGTTAGAGGATAGCGGAGGGGTGGGGGGTCACCCCCCACCCCCACCCCTCGTGGATGACAATCGTGCGTTACTTTATTTCGTCGATGACAATTTGACAATTCGGAATTACGGTGGACGGAGAGTGAGTGGAAAAAAAAAGGCGCGATGCAGACGCTTCACTGTCGTCTGCAATATCGTCGGCTCGGTCGCACACGCGACGTCGCCCTCTCTCTCTCTCTCTCTCTCTCTCTCTCTCTCTCTCTCTCTCGCTCTCTCTATTACTCTTTTACTCTTGCTCTCGCTCAGTCGGTATGTATCGTGTCGGTGTGTTATTTTCATATATATATATATATGGGGGGAGACTTCATATATATATATATGGGGGGAGACTTCATATATATATATATGGGGGGTCTTCATATATATATATATATTTTAGGAGTTTATTAGGGACTTCATATATATATATATATTTCATATATATATATATGGGGGGAGACTTCAATATTAAAAAAAAAATAATTCCATCCACCCCCTCTTCCCCTGGAAAATGTGTGTTTGCGTATATATATGTCTCTGTCCCCATATCTATATATGGGGAAAGACCTCAATATATTTTTTTAATTTTCCATTCACCCCCCCCCCCCTCCCCCTGAAAAGATACGTTTGTATATATATTAGACTGTGTGAAAAAAAAAAAATAAAAAACCCCCGCTATTTTAGACTTTTCTAAAAAATCGAAATCACATGCCCGTTAACAATAGATTTTTTATAAAACTCGATGCACCAATCGATTCTCAAAGACTCGTACGAAGACTTTGGTTAATTGTTTCAATTCAATTTCATATATCATTACTGTGCCACTGAAAAAAAAAAAAAAAAAATAAAAAAAAAAAAAAAAAAGTGTGCCAACTCATCCGGTTTTACCCTAAATCGTTTCCGAACGTTTCACAATCCCCCCCCCCCCTTATTTCACGAGACTTCACTTATTGAATGCACATTCGTTAGCCGGACTCGAAACCTATCCGTTTCGGAGTCCGGCACTCTCTCCGGATAGGTTTGACGTACCTCGTTCGCGGATTCGCAATCGATAATGAGCCTCCACTCTCGGACCGACGTAATTTCTTCGTCGACGACGTTGTCTCGCTCGAAATAGATGCATTGTCGGCACTAGACGAGGGTACATACATATATATATATATGTATATGTATATATATATATATCTATGTATGTATATAGTATTTAATACTCCCCGAGCGTACATTGTTACATTCGATCCACGTGTATCGAGCTAAATGTTATGATTACATTTTTTTCAACTTCTTTTTGTTTGTTCCTTCAATTGTCGTACACGACGTTGACATATATACATAATTTGCGTCGCTCTTTGTCCCGAAGTATTGTCAAATCGTCGAGCAGTCGGACAATTGTGCAAAATAAATGTTGAAACGTTGTCTCGAAATTTTTTTTTTTCAATAATAAATAAATAAATAAAAATTAAAATTCATTTTCGTGAGATTCTACATGGTGAATTGAATTTTTTCATCTAGAAAATCATTGTCATTCGAACTATCTGAAAAAAAAGTATTTTACGAAAAAAAATCACATATTAATGTGTTTTTACAATTGTGATGAATATTAATATTATTATTCATGAAGAAGTACATTCGAGAGACTTGTATAGATTTTTTGTGTGTGTGTGTGTTTTTTTTTTTTTGTGAATTTATTTATTTACTAATTTATTGACAATTGTTTTTGACGATGAATTTTTGATAATTGATAATTGCAGAGAAAAATGGGAGTCAATGCTGAAAATCGTTCGGTGCGAGATCATCAGCTTTTGTCGCAACGATCAGGTCGATGCTTACGTCTTGAGGTAATCAATTATTCTTCTAAGTTGCTTTGCTTGTATTTTTTAATATTCTTTTTTTCCCCCTTTTTTTTGTAATTAATTATCTTCCATATATATTGATATAAAACTGTTCCATAACTGAAACTGACTCAATGACCGACTGATCGGCAAACAACGAACATCCCAAACCATTTGAGACAGAAACATGACAATAAACCCCACCAGTGAGTAATCGTGTCGATTCGATCAAGGAAAAAATTTCAAAGTTCTCAAATTTTCCACCAATTCATTCGTTTTATTCCCATTTTTACGACGAATTGATTTCGAAAACTTGATGCTTTTCGGAAAAATTTTATGGTAAAGTAAAAACCCTGAGGTTCGTTCATTATTATTTTTTTTTTTTTTCAGATTTTTAGAATGAGATTTTTTATTTTTTCAAAGCCTTGGGTCGATTTTTTTCCCTTTTTGCTTCCTCATAAAAAAAAGCTTTGTGACGGTGGGAAATTTTTTTTTTCGAGATCTTCATGTCACCATGTTCAGAATGCTCCAAAACGTCGAGAAAACACATTTGGAGAAAATGTCCGGATGTATGTATGTGTGTGTGTATGTGTGTGTATGTGTGAATGGCCTCCCAAAATTTAAACTTGCATAACTCGAGAACGGTTTGAGCTACAGCCTCGAAATTTTGCAGACACGTGCAGCTCCGTAATCACTTCTTTGACTATAATTTTCGAAATGATTGAAGCTGCGACTCAGATTTTATGTCGTTTTCAAATTCCCAAAAAAAGGGCGTTATCACTCTAGCGATCGCAAATTTTGAGATACTCGTCTAAATAGTTCTTGACAAAGAGATACGTACTCAAAGTTAGTTGGTATTGCATTTGGGCCAAATCCATCAATAAGTTTTGATTTTATGATATTTTGAATTTTTCCAAAAATCAAATTTGTCGCTATAACTTTTGTGAAGTTTGACCAATCAAGCTCAAACTTCACAAAAGTATAGAAAATCATTCAGCCGTGGTGTATCTCAAATTTGGCAAAGATCAGTTGGATGGT
The DNA here is from genome assembly GCA_963662125.1 of Diplazon laetatorius. Classification (NCBI taxonomy): domain Eukaryota; kingdom Metazoa; phylum Arthropoda; class Insecta; order Hymenoptera; family Ichneumonidae; genus Diplazon; species Diplazon laetatorius. Next base: position 11,856,481 of record OY759159.1, read on the forward strand.
TCGGTTTTGACAGGAATTCTCAAGTTTTTCGATCGTAGGTAGTGAACGAAGAATCCTTTATGAGGAAGCCAAAAAAAAAAATGCTTCCTCATAGCGTTCCCAGAAGCATCACATTGCTTTCTCATAAAGGATTCTTCGTTCACTACCTACGATTCAGAGGAAGTAAATTGCAATGCTCAACTTGCAGCTTGCTTAAAATTATGAGGAAGCAATTTGCAAGTTTCAACTTGCAGCTTTTTTTTTTCAGATTAAAAACCTAAAGGGGTGAAATGGGGTGTAAACGTGATGATATTAATCATTTCATAACAATCAATCATCGTTGTTTGTTCGTAAAAGTATTTAAAATACATTTTCTTTTTTTTTTTTAATTTTTGCAGAAATAATTTTTATAAAAATAATTTTTTTAAATAAGGCGAACGGAGGGTCGCAACGAAGGTCCGTCGTTGTTGCACGTTCGACCCTCGCGCGAAAGTGTGACGCGGTGGGAAACGTGTGCATCGAAGGGATTTCCGCGAGATTATTAGGAAACCCGAAGAGGGTCGACGCATCCGCGGTCGAATGTCACGGCCGGTTTAGATCAATGTACCTTGGCCGTGTGACCACGACGGAGACAGTGATATCGAGAAAAAAATATATAAATCATGTCTTCGGGCCAAGTTTCACAAGTCTTTTGGGCCAAGTTTTTGCCAAGTCCGAGTCTTCGTGAATCGACGAAAACGTGCCAAAACGCACAATGAAAGAAAGAAAAAAAAAAAAGAAAAAAAAAACAACAATGAAAATCGAATTATTTATAAAAATATATAATTTTTTTTTTTCCATTTTCTTTATTTTGCTTCCTCATAGAAAAACGATTTTTTTTTTCCAAACTTTTCTATTACATCGTTTGCTCATAGAGAAAGCTATTTTTCCAATCGTTGTCATTGAAATTTTGAGATAGCTACAATTTATTTTATGGTGAAAGTTAAATTGTACAAAATTAATATAATTATGGCGGGAATTTTTTTTAACGAATGGATTTAATTGATCGACATGTGGATTGATTTTGGAGCGATGATTCGAAGCATTACGAACATCGATAGTTGTTCGAGCTCTTCTTTTCTTTTTCTTTTTTTTTCTTTCTTCTTTTAATTATAATTAGCACTGTTATCCTTATCTGTCAATTTTTTTTCCCTCACGTCCCTTACTCTCAGGCCGGACGTGAGAGGATAATAATACACATTGCGAACCCTGCTGTTCGTAATATCGTGTCCCATCCCCTTTTTGTCTCGGCTCGTCGATTGAATAAAACGTTGGCGATGCATTTGTAAATTTATATACATAAAAATATATATATATATATAGACATCACGTGTATATTTGTTGCGATGCTTGATGCAACTTGAATTGTAAATTGAACGATTGCACGACGAGCTCTAGATTGAATCTCGACGGTTGTCAACGAGTGCTTCTTCTTGTTGGGTCGATTATTATCTTTTGATGATTATTCACACATTTTTAAATAGTTCCAAGTTGAAAGTAGCCAAAACTCATTGGATATTGAAAAGACTTTCCATATTCTTTTAGATAAATTTCAGACAAATTTGAAATTGAAAAAAAAAATTCTGAAATAAAAATAAATAATTTTTTAAAAATGAAAAAAAAAAAAAAAAAAAAAAAATCAAACGCAGTTACCAAACAATTAGATTGTTTATTTGGACAAAAATTAGCATCTTTTTGGTTCTTTCATCCACATTCGAAAAACCAATTTTTTTCAAATCCCAAAAATCAAAAGAAAAAAAAACTTTTCGAAAAAAATTCGATCTCATTACTTAAAAAAATCGAAATTTCGCCAAACCCATCGTTAATTCGTTCAATTTCTTCGTCAATTGCTCTGATGAAACAATAAAAACACATTTTTAATGCATCGTTACGAATGTTTGATTGTTGAAATTGCGATATATCGATTTCGATCGATGATGAAAATTGAATGGAATATTAGCGCGAATGAGATTCGATAGTTCCGTTTGTACCCGATGGAAATAAACTTTTTGACACGTGACTGTTGATTCGTTGGACGGTGTATACGGGATCGACGACACGTGTCCAGATACGTCGTACGATACGATCCGGGCAACCGGTTTAAATTCGTCGTATACAGATATATCGACGAACCTTATCGCTTATTCATACATCTGTATATATATATATATATATATCGTGTGGTCCACTAATTTATTTAGTCCGGTTACTCGTGACTGGCCGTTCGAACTAAATCACCGATCGGATTGTGTCTTTGTGTACACACAGAGCGTTATGAAAAATTGGTTTATTAAGGTACCTTGACCTCCAATTATTTGCTAATAATTCAATCGTAATTCGTCACATATTGTTGTTCGAATTTTTTTTAAAAGACTCGAAAGAAGAATGTTGATTCCAAGATAATAATCATAAAGTATGTATTTAAAAAAAAATATATATATATATATATTTTAGAATATTAATTTTTTAAACATTGTTATTATGAATTTCAACGTAAATATGGTAAATGAACGTAATATATTAAATTATTGTACGTAAGAAATAATTATTAGAAATGGCAACAAAGCGAAGTAATTTTTTTCTTTTCATTAAAAATTTTTAACAAATTTTTTTTTTTCGTAGATTTTATTTTAAATAATTGAAATACTAAATTTGACATGACAGATACATACTTCAAGACGTTATTGGAAAACATTTCAACGACTGTCATGAAAAAAAAATATATATACATATATATATATAAAATATAAGAAAACAAATAAAAGTGTTGCGATTGAATAGATTGTAAAATTGTTGGAATTTCGTTAAATCGATTAATAGCCGTTGAAAAATCAAATTTTCGCTCGTTGTAAACTTGGTCGTGAAAACCATTGGAGTTTGTCGGTTAGCGATGACCTATGCGGGCGGGCGCGCGCCCCTGCCTCATAGTTCCCCAGTGGAAAATTACAGGTGACTCGATCAATGATTCCAAACGACTCGAGACCCCGGCGTCGTCGTCCCACTTAATTTTTTTCTTCCTAATTTTTTAAAAATTCATATTTTTCATCGCATCATCGTTGTCAAATTTTTGCGTTGTTCGAAACGTGACATTTTCAGTAACGCTTATCAAATATTACTCACACTCACACGTCGTCTCCGAAATAATCATCAAGTTGATTAAACAGTTAATTAAATTAACCATTGATTAATTGAATGTTTTTTTTTTTTTTTTCAAATAAAAAAATTCAAATAATTCCTTCGATTATCTCATTCATTGACTCGATTGGTCCTTTGGGTCTCGTTTCAACCGTCTTCGTCGTATTTTGCGTTTATTTCGTTCATCGTCGTGTCAGTGAGCTTGGCAAAAGCTCAACTCGAATACCGCACGAGTTGCTGAAGTGTGCGACACACACACATACGTTCACTCTACGTTCTGGCAATCCGTCACACGCGCGGATTTATCCGAACATTCATTCGATGTTGCGAAAGCTTTTCCGCCTTTACACATTGACCCTGGATATGCTTGGACGGTCAGATAAGTCTTTCTACCGGGTTTTTTCGCTTCACTCGCCGGAAACACGTGCACGAACCACGCTACAAACACGATTATTGTCGCGAGAATCGCTGAATACCGAATTATCGAATATCATTTCATTTCTGAATGGCATTTCATTTTATGAATGCCTTTACATTTTCTGAACGACTTTTTCATTTGTGAATAGCATTTCGTTTCTGATTGCCATTTTATTTTCTGATTGTCATTTCATTTTCTGAATGATATTTCATTTCTGAATACCATTTCATTTTCTGAATATAATTTTATTTTCCGAATAACATTTTATTTTCTGAATACCATTTCATTTTCTGAATATAATTTCATTTTCTGAATAACATTTCATTTTCTGAATAACATTTCATTTTCTGAAGAACATTTCATTTTCTGAATATAATTTCATTTTCTGAATACCATTTCATTTCTGAATATAATTTCATTTTCAGAATAACATTTCATTTTCTGAATACCATTTCATTTTCTGAATATAATTTCATTTTCTGAATACCATTTCATTTTCTGAATATAATTTCATTTTCTGAATAACATTTCATTTCTGAATGTAATTTCATTTTCTGAATAACATTTCATTTCTGAATATAATTTTATTTTCTGAATAAAATTTCGTTTCTGAATATTATTATATTTCTGAATGTCAATTCATTTATTTCTGAATACAATTTCGAGATCACGATGAATTATTTTTTCATAATCGATAAATTGCACCATTCAATAGATCCTCCACAGTCCACGATCGTTTAGTCGGAAAGTGTTTCAAACACGTTTTCATCGAATAAATTATTCATCACCGTCTCAAAGTCTCATCAAAATGTTTTCCACGAAAATTCATTATCTCATCTCGGATTTTCCAAGTACAACATTGTATCACACAGTCGCGAAAAATAAATTAAACGCGATCGTGTTTTGCAAGATACAACGGAATTTCATTTTTTTTTTGTTTTTTTTTTAATTTTTTCAACTTAACATTTTTTTCGATCTTCTTGTCGCGATTATTGTAACTATTGAATTTCATCTCGATAAAAGAATATAATTTAATGTCGATGAAATTATAATTTCGACGTGAGGTTACAAAATAGTGATTTATTAGTTTCGCGAACGTTATCAGTCGTTGTCGTTGGGCACGAAGGGGTTGTCGCCGAAGATTACAACCGAGCTAAAGAGCAAATGGCAAACGAACGATATTCCACATGTGTGTTCCCTTCGTGCACTAGGTCTCGGTCGGTGATAAAAAAAATTCTGGGTATCGAACGGTCCGATTAATACGTTTATTCTTCTTCTTCTTCTTCTTTTTTTAAATACATTTTTTTTTACTTTTTTTTTTTCAAACTACATTTGAATTTTTTTTATTTGCGAGATGAACGAGGCTAGTGAACCCGAACGTTGGCTCCGATAAATCCGCAGATAATGCAGTTGTAATAATAATAGTAATAATAATAATAATAATAATAATAATATTCGTATGCTTGCCACGTGTTCTTTGTGAGCTTCGAACTTATCTCCATCGTCGTGTTCTTCGGTTCTTTTTTCTAATTTTTATTTCAACTCCCATTACGTTAACCCGTGGCACTTGGGTCAATGTCCCTATCAATTGATAACCTGTAAATTCGTACTTAGTATTTATCTCGAGATTAAAATTATTATTATTATTATTATTATTATTATTCATTTTTCTACAAATTTTACTACTCGAGCTTTCAGAGCTGAAGGAACTTTCAGCAAATGTTATATTCGTTCGACGAGAGTTTTTTGTTTGGGTTTTTTACGAATCAGTTTTTTTTTTTTTTTTTTTTTTTTTTTTTTTTTTTTTTTCATTTTTCTACGAATTTCACTACTCGAGCTTTTTTCAGAGCTTCCAGAGCTTTAAGAACTTTTAGCAAATGTTATATTCGTTCGACGAGATTTTCTTCTGGGGTTTTGTTACGAATCAGTTTTTTTTTTAAATTAATTAATTTTTTTTTTCACGTACGAGCTTTTTGGCTGATCAACGGTCTCAAACGTTTTTGCAACCGCGTTATTTCCGTGGCCAATAATAAACCGAAGACCCGCAAGGTTGTCGTGAAAAATTCGTCGTGACATTGAAAGTTTTCCGTCGCACGTGAAAAGTTGAAACCCAAAGTTATTAATAAAACTCCGGATCGAAATTCGTCGTTTGCGGTAAAAAAAAATTTGTCAATGGTCAAAACACACATTGTTTCGTTCGTCGTTGATAATTTGTGTTTGAAAATAACTTTTTTGTTTATTTTATTGAACTATTTTTTTTTTTCGGTGAAACTAAACATTTGTTTTTTGTATTTTTTTTCATTTCAGCGAGAGCAGCATGTTTGTGTCGAAGAGACGTCTCATTTTGAAAACTTGTGGAACAACGACACCCCTGCAGTGCCTCGAAGCTCTTCTCGATCTCGTCGTTCAGTACACGGGCTTCGACGAAGTCGAGGTACGTCGTCGTTTTTGCGAGTAAATCGTTTTTCGAAAAATTATTTTATAATTTTGTAAAATTGTTGAAAAAAAAAAAAAATGTCATTCGTCCAAGACTGCAAACGATTCATTTTCCACTTCGCTCTCCAATTTTTTTTTTTCATCCTTCTTCACAACCTCAAAAATTAATTCACAAATCAAGGGGGAAAAATAAATATCATTGTTTCGATAGAATTTGTGAAATTATTCGAATCGAATTGAGGAGGCTGAGTCACCGAAAAATTCTGGACATTTTTTTCCTACGTCACACGATCAATCCCAATTCAAAATCTATTTTACCATCATGATAAATATCTATACCCAGCTATCGTTTCAAATTTTTTCATAGCCGTGTAATCGTTAAATCGATTTTAAATTTCCATTGATCACGCCCCAAAAAAAAAAAATTCAATTTTTCAGGTAACTCATCCCCCTTAACCGTACTAATTACAAAACATTACATGAAAAAATAAATAATATACTTCTGAATTAGTCCTGAACAAGGAGCCGTTATATCAAAAATAAAAAAAAATAATAAAAATAACAAAAATTAAAGAGGTTCGTCCATCGTGAAAAATCTCACCAACTGCAAAACCAAATTATCATAATTATTATTTTCAATCGTAACTTTTCCCCTCCCCTCCATTCCGTTTGATCTCAAGCGGTGTGTGTGTTTATTTAGTCGTCGATCGTTGGGGGAAAAAAAGGAAAATTCGAGACTGTTTCCGCCGGTCTATTAAAGCTGGGAAAGATGAGGTCAGCTATATAACTTGACCTAGTGCATGGATGAGTGATGTGCCTATATATATATATATATCTATATATGTATAAAACTATATATATATATATAGGGAAAAAAAAAATCGTGGCGTAGACCCGAAGCTCTCGCATCTCTACCTCTTGGTTTATTGATCTGTCTTAGCCATGGCAACGTATGTGAACCACCTTGCCCCCCTTTCTCCCACTTGCTTCCATCCCTTATCACGAGACGTATTATATTTTCACGTGGTAAAAAATTTTCACCCGTTGACGCGCAATACCGAAACTCTCGAGCCAAAGGAAATAACGAAAAACTCGTTATCTCATTTCCCATTTATTTCACTCGAAATTGCTTATTTTCTATCTCTCTCTCTTTTTTTTTCTCATTCTCTCTTTCGACCCCCTTCCCTCGACATCCATTATTTATTCCACGAACCGTTCATTATTTATTCCACCACAACTTCGCACAATAAGCACGCACATTTTTTTTTTTTTTTAATGTATTTGTATCACGTGTTTTTTGTTCACGTTGATTTTTTTCAGGATTTGTTCTACTCGCGAAAAAATTACAAACGGCCAGAACTTCAGATATCACCGCATCAGGCGTTCGAGGATGAAGTCAATCTGCTCGACACTGTTTTTCCGGGTAATTTTAATTGCGAGACAATTTTTTTTTTTTTTTATTTTTTTTCAATTTTTGCATTAATTTGATAATTTTTTCATTTTTTATTTTTTATTTTTTCATCAATGATGCATGAAAATGATTTTGTTGGACGTTTCAGACGGCGAGGCTTACTGCTTGGGTGACGCCGATCGTGATTGCTGGTACCTGTACACCCTCAACAGAGAAAAAACCTCCGGTGACGAGATTCGCGAGCCCGATCAGACTCTTGAGATCCTCATGACAAATCTCGATCCTGCAGTCATGTCTATATTCACCCGCGACGTTTGTTCGTCGGCTGCGGAAGCCACCGAAAAATCTGGAATCGACAAACTCATTCCCAGCATGGTGATTGATGATTTTTTGTTCGAACCCTGCGGTTACTCCATGAACGGAGTATCGAAAAGTGTGAGTTTAAATGATATTTTATCGAAATTGTATTTTATATTTCCCCAGTCCGGCTGAAACGGCTGATTGGATGGGTAAACGGGTAACTGGGTCGATTGAGGACCCCCGGACTTGTATCGCGTGACGGTGACGGCTCCAATTTCGGTTGGGACAATTTTTAAATCGAGTTACGTGTGAAATTGCTTGCCGGAAAATAAGTCGCGGGCGGTTTTCAACATTCCCCGACTTTCGAGCTTTCCCACGCGTTGATTATCACAGTTACATCCATGACGTCGGGGACTTTGTTGTGGAAAATTCAATTCTCTACGACATTGTTCGAGTGAATTTTTGGTCTATCTAGCGTTGTTTATCCAGCATTTAGCATTCTAACGAGAAGGTAAAAATTCATTGATTTTTTTTATTGTTTCTACGTTCCCGTCCAAACGCTGGCTAAACAACGCTACATAGATCAAAAGTTTACATGAACAATGTTGCGGAGAATCGAATTTCCTACAAAAAAGTCCCCGACGGCATGTATCCAACTTTGATAATCAACGCGTGGGGAAGCTCAAAAGTCGGGAAGAGTACGTTACCGTTCAAGGTAGTAGCCTCCATAAGAGAGTTCCTCGTCAGATTTTCGTGAAACTCGGCATACTTATAGGTATCGATGAGAAAAAGATTCGGTTAAATTTTCATGGCTTTCCGGAGGGCGATAAAAAATATATCAACACGTATTTATTTTCACACGTTTAACAACGAAGTCTTATGGATAATCACGCTCAATTTGATACAATGCGAAAAGTCCTCGTCAGATTTTGATGAAAACACTTAAGCTGCAAGTTGAATATTCGGACAAAATTTTGGGCACTTGACAGTAGAGATCGGGAGACTGTGATGATAATAATAAGCAAATGAACATCGGGAAAATACAGTTTGTATGAGGAGTTGGTCGTGATCCAGTAGACATGGCAACGTTGCGCGTTTGTTTCCCATCTTCTCTCTCTCTCTCTCTCTCTCTCTCTCACTAATCGACATCACAACACGCGACGTTGTCACATCAAAGTAGATACCACCTTAAGACTTAATCTTCTTATCCACTTAAAAAAAAAAACAGTTTTTTTTCCCCATTTTTCGTTATTTCACATTTTCTCATTCAATCGTGTCGTTGATAAAACATGTTTTATTTTTATTTAACGTTCACAGGGAAGTTACATGACAATTCACATAACCCCGGAGCCCGAATTCTCATACGTATCCTTCGAGAGCAACATTCCCGAGGCTTCGTACGAGGACGTAATACGTCGCGTCCTCGAAACCTTCAAACCCGGAAAATTCGTCGTAACGATATTCGCCAACAAGGAATCCGTGGCCGCGCAGACACCCCGCGAATTGGAACAATCCGATTATCTTAACTTCGAGGGCGAATGGTTGCGCAACGATGTGCAATATTGTCGTTTCAAAAATTACGATCTAACATGCGCGTTTTATTCGAAATTTCCAAGCTGATGGTTCACAGACGGCCCGTCGGTGATAATCGAACGTAAAACCGATCGGGCTGCCAATTCGTCATCGTCAATCGTAACACGTCCGAATTTTTCGAAAAAAATTAACGAACGAAAAAATTTGTCGATAATAACGAAAATTTTTAACAACAAACGACAAACGAACAAAAACGACGATGAAACATCGATGATAAATACAAACGTGATCGTTGATTCGCAAAAAATCGTCGAAAATTCACAATCCCAAACAATCGTCGACGATAACAAAACTTTGTTGAAAATTTTTTCCACGAGTTTGTTGAACAACAACAACAATAACAACAACAACAACAATAACAACAACGATAATTGTCCAATGTTTAAATTCGACGGTTATCGTTCGAAACGTTCGACATCGTCGCCCCAATTGACGACGAAAACTTTGTCGAGATCGAAAGTTTATCGCAAAACTTCGTTGAAATGTTCGACGACGAAGCAACAAAATTTTTTCGAACAAAAATGTTTTCGTTCAATGACGGATAAACGTTTGTCGAACGTTCGTGGAACGATTAACCTCGACGACGAGGTAAAATTTAACGTCGATCATGTTGAAAAAAAATTGCATGTGAATAAATTGATTGGAAAAATGAACGACGATGATGACGACGATGATGATGATGATGATGATAATGATGATGATAAAGTCAAATGGACGATGGAGGATGTACATATTACTTGCAATCCGTTGTCAAATCCGTATCCGTATTCCACACCCTGTCAGATAAACGAACGCCCGATTGTCGACGATAATGAAAAAATCGACGACGAACCGAAAACACGTAGCTGCGGAAGTTTTTTGCCGATATTGTCGTTGTTGCCGCAAACAATGGTGAGCTTTCAGTATCTCAGCCCGAAAATGAAGTTCTCGTGGTGGCGCAACAAGATATCGTGAAGGCACGCTTGAGTGACCGGCCGAGGGTGAAAAAAAAAAAAAAAACATTGGTTTTCATTTGAAAAAAAAAAAAAAAACTTTTTTTTTTGAATTTTTTTTTTTATCGTCGGCAGAGGTCACGAAGAGCGTGAGATGTGCATTTTGAAAAAAATTGTTGGTTTTTTTTTTTGGTGCTAAACGGTTCGAGAACATCGCGAACCGAGATATTCATACAGAAACCAAAAAAAAAAAAAAGAAATAGAGAAAGAAATAACTAACAACTTCCCAACCAAATCTTATAACCGTGTACACGTCATTTCCGATCGTTGATATTCGTTGTTGCTGGAAGAAAATGTCACAAATTTGAGCAACGATTAATGTTCGTCGTCGCTTTCTTCTTTCGCGCTAACAATCGTATTTTTATTTAGTTTTTTTTATTTATTTATTTGTTTATTTATTTTTTTTTTTTTTGATTGAAGATACTCGCGCGTCATTCGAAGAAAGCTGGGAAAAAATTATCGGGAAGCAAAAAGAAAAGGAGAACGGAAATGAAAGACGAATATGAGGGACGAAGGGAAATTTGATCGGTGTGTCGGTTAGATTGATTCGCGTCGTTCGATGAGTTCGAGTCTTCTCGATTTAATGGAATGATCGAGAAAAGGAGAGACAGAGAATTGGAGAAATAGAGAAAGAGAGAGAGAATAAAAAAGAGAGAAAAAGAGAGAGAATAAAAAAGAGAGAAAGAGTAATAGAATAAAGAGAAGAGAATAAAAAATGAGATCTTTCTCTCTCTTTTTTTTATTTTCCCTCTTTTTATATTTTCCCTCTCTCTCTCTCTTATTCTTTCTTTTTTTGAGAAAGCGAAAGTAAAGATTAAAAATAAAGAGAGAAAGAGAGAGAGAAAACATAAAAAAAAGAGACAGAATAAAAAAGATACAGAGAAAGAAAAAGAGAGAACGAAAAAAAAAAAAAAGAAAAAGAGCGAAAGAGAGTCGCGTATAATAATTGTTTTATTATTTTTTTATTTTCGTTTACGAATGTGAGTGAAAAAAAGATTCTTCTACGTTCAATCGCTTTTAGACACTCACACATTTACCCTCGATGAATTATCCAATACTCGACACGTTCTGAATATCCGAATGAACGAACGTTTCTTATATACAATTTAAAAAAAAAAAAATTAAAAAGAAAGAAAAAACAAAAACAAAACGGTAATGAACAAATAGTGAAATTTCATCACCACTGAATATTTTCGTAAGCACAATTAATTAGGTAAAAATAAAAAATAAAGAAGAAGAAGAAGAAGAAGAAGAAAATCAACATGGGCATGTTATCTATCTCGATGTTTAGTTGTGTATATGTATATGTCAATTACGAATTACGATTATAATGCGAACACGATGATGTCGTACGATAAACGCGCAGCGCGCGATTTCGTAAAAAAGCTCCTTGATATTTAAGAGATTTAAAAAAAAAATAATAATTTAAGAAAAAACAAAAAAAAAAAACCAATGTAGAAGGTAAAATAATTGTGATCGTACGAATTGTATCGGGTAAAAATGCTGTGTCTTTATTATTATTTTTTTTTTTAACATTTTTTATTATCATTATTTTTTTTTATATTCATTTTTTTTTTTTCTAAATATTTAATCAACGTATGACGATAGTGAGTGGGTTGGCATTGACAATTTTTAGTCTACCCAGTAAAATTTTAACGGCGAACAGGATTTCGAATTATCGAAAATTCACGAAATTTTATTTGAAAAATAATAAACAAACTTTATTTTTCGTCGATTTTGGACATTCGTCGAGATTTAAAAATTAAAAAAAAAAAAAAAAAAAAAAGCCAATATTATTTGTAACGAAACGATATTGAAGATTGAAGAGCCTACTGATGTGCGTGAGTGAGACGAGAGATCAGCTTTAAGGCGATGCGAAACCAGCTGATCGGACAATGAGTGCGAGAGAGATAGCGCTATAGGAGCTCTCGGCCGAGCGACGGAGAACGAGCGAGAAAGAAGACCAGTTGGTTGGTTTCACATTAGTAGGAAATCTTACTCGTTCGCGATGAGCGCGAGAGAGATAGCGCTATCGGCGCTCGCTGCCGCGAGAAAGAGAGAGAACGATCGTCAAACGGTTTCGCATTATCTTAATTCGATAGTTCGATGGCGTCGGTAATATTATCGCGGATGATAAAACCGTCGAACGTTGTTGCCGATGATGATACAGTCCGTGAGAATTCATAACGAACAAACTAATTGAAATTCCGGTTTGTCAGAAGAATTGAAAAAAAAAAAAAAAAAAAAAATGGCGGATGACGAAAATATAATCTTGACAAAATAATCATCATCAAATGAGTTTAGTCATTCCGGTGGCTGTATAAGAGAATGAATGACTCTGTACGGACGTTACTTACATTCTGTTTCAACAAAAAAAAAACTTTTTTTTTTTTTCAAACTCTTGAAGACTTTTTTTTCCTTTTTTTCGCGAAATTATATTCGAAGGACTACTAGGCGGAAATGCTCGAGCTGTTTCAGCATTGCTCGACGTGTGTCCAAAAATTCACACTTTTTTTTTGTTGTTGTTACATGGGGCACAGTAATTATAATGAAACTGAGTTTAACGAAAACAAGTGACCAAAGTCTTCGCACGAGTCTTTGAAGAACCGATATTGATGCATTGAGTTTTTTATGAAAAATATTGTCAATAAATTTGAATAAAACAAATTTGAAAAAAAATGTCAATCAATCAAGATCGAAAATTTATTGGACAAAACAAATTTATTCATTTATTCAACATCCCAAATCAAACGAGCAAGCAAGAATATATACGTTGACAATTTCAGATTACAAATATTATCATGTTACTGAATAAAAATGTTCACCCAAAGATTTTGAAACGAAAAATCATTATTGAATTATTTTTTTAATTAATTTTTTTTTTCAATCTTCCACGTTAATCGTTTTTTTTTTTTTTGTGGCAGAATGATTTTCTATACGCATCGCGAATCTTGAAACAATCGACAAATAATTCTAGTCAAGACTTAAAAAATATCAAGACATGAAAATAAAATATATATATATCTATATATATATATATATAGTCCCCAGAAAACAAAAAAACTTCAAGTGAGATTATGAAAGTATCGATCTGTAAGACGAATTTGTTAATTCGACACGATCCAATATTTTCACCCGTAAAAAAAATATGAAAGAAGAAAAAAAAAACGAAAAATCGATCGCTACGAATGTAATAAACTAAATTAAGTTTTAATTCGTTAAGTCTAAGCGCGCATCGCGATCGTCGCGTTTGCATTAAAAAAAAAAATGAAAAATTAAAAAAACAAAACAAACAACAATCCAACAAGTACACTAAATTTTTCCGTAGATTATTATTGCATGCATAATGAAATAATTTATGTATCATATTTGGGAAAAATAAACATAACATTTAGTCCGTCACGTTGCCTATTGAATTATTTATCATTATTATTATTTATTTATTTATTTATTCATTTATTTATTTATTTGTTATCCTCGTCGTGCTACATTCGAAATTTTGTTGAAAATTATCACCACGTCGAAAATCACGCTTCGTTTCCATTCCTCGGCTCATGAATTTTCGTTCTCGACGGAGAATCGGAATTTTTCGCGAAACCAATTCGCACACCGTGAACCATCGCCTGAAATTTCGCTCCCAGCCCTTCGTGACCTTTTTTCCCGCCCGATTCGCCACGATGACTCTTCAGCTCCTCGTTCTCCACTTCCAAACCTATTCGAACTCGTTCCAACGCTTTGGATCCATGAAAATGAACAAAATTGTGAATTGAAGATTTTCAAAAATTGTGATAATTAATATGATCATTTTTATTATTTTTTTTTGTTTTTAACGACAAACTATAAGAAGCATCTTTTTTCAACCCTTAGCTGGAACACTGGGGGTGAAAAATACATCGAGAAAAATCAACCCCTATTCCAGACGTTTGTTCGGAATAACATAAAAAATTTCATTCAGTTTTATAATTGGAAAAAAAAAAAAAAATTAATCGAATCGTATTTTTCGGTTTTTTTTTTTCAAACATTACAATTCCATTTTTCTCAATACTGTTAAATATCATATTTACAAACTTTATTCAATTTTGTAATGAAAAAAAAAAAAAAAAACTAATTGAATCGTTTTTCTGTTTTGTAATGGAATTTTAATATTGACCAAAAAAAACGATGCAATTAGTTTTTTTTTTGTTTTGTAAATATTAAAATTCCATTTTGCAAATTTCGTTTCTCATTTCTTCGAATTAAAAAAGAATTTTGAAGAAAAAATAAGATAATGTAATTAAAAATGTTAAAAAAATGGAATTGTCACCTTTTCCAAGATCCATTTCATCCATGAATACGTTATCGATCTTGGCGAGTTCCTTGTGAAAACTCTTGGCAATTTTTTTGCGTATGTAATCGGCCTCGATGTCCTGTTTCGTTCGGGGTATGCGAAATTTAATGCAACAACACAGACCGACGACGAAAGCGAGAAGAATCGACAGAACAATACCGGCCAATTGCCAAACCCGAAAACCCGCGTAAGCCTCGTCCTCGAGCCATTCTTCGACGCCGCCCTCCACGCAATCACCCAGATTCGTCGACACCTGATCGGGCAAACAGGGAACCGCCGAGGACGATGCAACGTCCACGATGAAAGTCGTATTTATCATTTTTTTATTTTTAATTTAATTAAAAATTTTTTTTTTTCAAATCCTATCAATTTTCACTTCATTTGGGTTTGAAAAATAAGAATAAAGTGTTTTCGTGCAAAAATTTACGATAATTGTTTAGATTTTTATTCGAATATATATTTTTTTTATTTTGAGAAAATTACGAATATTTTTGATTTGAAATTTGTTGATGAAGAAAAAAAAAGGAGTAACGTTCTCTGGGGCTGATGGATTTCGACTGGTGCGTTGGAAACACGCGAAACAGTTCGCTAGGCAGGAAAATACCTTCGAGGGATGGATAAAAAAAAAAAAAAAGAGAAAAGAGAAAGAAAAAAAGAAAAAATTAGGTGCGGCCGACTAATGAATGGAGCTTCGATTTGGCGCACCCAATTCTACGCCCTTATCCGGACGGCCCCGACCGTAACGTCGCTATATCCTTCGAGTTATCGATGATTTATGAAAAATCATCGAATTATCATTTATCACATTCCGTCCTGACAATCGCAACGACAACAGAAAACAAAAGATATTAAATTATTTTGTATTCCATAAACACGACAAAAATAAATGGACTGAATCGTGATTAATTTTTAGCATTAATTTTGAATGAAACTTCCTCTCATTTTCAAATGTTTCAAAATTAGTTCACAAGTCGCGGCGATAGTACGCACACATTGAAGTTGAAATGATTTCTCATGTAAAGTCCAGAACGCAAAAGTTTTATGATAATAAAAATTATAAGAAAAATCTAATTTTTTTGCATTTTCTAATTTTCCATCGAAAAATTATTGAGAGAAAAAATATTGGATTATTGTTTTCGAAAATTAATTCGTTGTAAAATTCATCATCAAAAGTGATTGGAACAAACTTTTGGACAGTATCGGATTGTCAATCACGATGGACGACGAAGGGAGTGTGTGGGAACCATTATCGTCGATCAATTTCCGAAATCGTTTCGTTCCCAATTTTTATTCATCTTATACATTAGGTAAAGATTGAAAATAAAAAATACTCCTTTGTTACAAAAACAATATTCTATGGGTTTGTTTTTTCTTATTTTTTCTTCTTCGTTTTTTTTTTTTTATTCTTTCTCGTGGCTATGTCCGTAAAATCACGTTTGTTACTTAATTATCAACAAACTCTAGTATTGTAATTTTTATTCAATTTTTTCACTTTTTCTTATTTTCTTCTCGTTCTTTGTGTTCGTCGAGAGTGTCGTGTGTGTGTGTGTGTGTGTGAGTGTGTGTCGTCTTCTTCGGTGATTTATTCGTGTAATATTTTTTGCTGTTTTGTGTTTATTATTATTATTTTTTTTTTCGTTTTTTTTTGTTATTTAATTACAATAGACCGACGATCAACGACGTAACGGTTCATTCGTTTCAATGCGATACAGGATTGGAAGCTACGATCGATCTCTATAAAAGAGGGAGGGGGAGGGGGGGAAGTGCTCTCAACTTTCCTCGCCACGAATAAAAATTATTAATATTATTAATATTATTATTATTTTTTTTCAATCATCTTTTGAGCAATTCGTGGGGACCAAGGAGCAACTAACGTGGAACGATTGTTTTGTTTTTTTTTTTCGAGGTACTCGATATAATTCAACTCGCGTGAGTTTGGGATCATCGGCAGTGAAGGGTGGTCAACGATCGTGGGAATAAAAAAATAGTGAAAATATTGTAAAAAAATAAATTTGAAAAAAAAAATGACAAATAAATAATAATAATGATACAAAATTTTTTAAAAATAGAAAGAGAAAGAAATTATCTTGGCGTGAGTAAAATTCTTAGATATACTGGCGGACATTGACGATTCTGAATGAGAGTTACCAATTCGAGGTGAGAATTGGTAAAAGCTACGAAAATGGAAAATAACATTTTTTTTTAGAATTATTTATTTTATTTTGAAGCTTTGGGCAATGACGACCGAATTTTTTTTATGATTACGTTCTCGAGACTTTTATGTTCTCAAGAGTGATAAAAGTGGTTCGAGTTCGGGAGAGTCCTACATTACCGATATCATTAAATAGCAAATATTTATTTTTACTATTTATTTATTTTTGATATTATTTACATCGATCATCCTTAGTTCCATAAATTCGTGAAGAATCGATGGAATAAAGTACAATCGACGATTCTATTTAAAATTATTATTATTTTTCTTTAATGCAAAATTGAATCGTGGAACTTCGAACCGAGAGTCGAGAATATAGAAACGTCTTGAGAAGGTAGCAATAAAAATTCGGTAATCGCCATAAAATCGCCATCGTGATAAAAAATGTTATTATTGTTTTTTTTGTTTTTAACGGCATAAAGAGGTGTCAAATGAGCTTATAATGACTTCAAAATTACTTTTACCGTTTCCAAGCTCCTTCCTAGCGTACTGTATGCGTAACCCCTCTCGACACCCTCCACAATTTACACATTACACGATAAAAAATTAATTCATTAACGATCAACGATCTATTTTTCTTTTTTTTTCTTTCGTTTTTTCTTTCTTTTTCCATCCTTTTGTTTTTTTTTCTGCGGATACACACGGAATGGCTGAGCTATCTCCTATGTACAAGGTTTTCTCAAAGATCGTGATTCGCACCAGTAAAAGCCACGAAATTCTACGCGAAACAAAAAAAAAATCAAAAAATAAATAAGATCGAGGCGAAGAGTTTGAAGAAAATAAATCGAAACATTTGATGAAACGTTCGATTCAATTTTTTTTCATCATGCTGCGAAGTGAAGAAGTTAAGTGCGTGCGATTATCTACACGTGTGTACTTTTTTCGACCAATGGGCATTTTCTCCCGATTTCATAAAAAAATTAAAAAAAAAAACTCGATAAAATTGCCGACACGACAAAGTTGCCAACGCAATCGCTGAACCTGCGAAATTATACGTAAAAATTGAGGGTTTGCTACTGGCAAGCGAAAATACTTTTTATCGAAGACCCTGTTATTCATTTTTTTTGTTTTTTTTTTTTTTGGAAACCTCGTATTCCTCGTGCAGATCGGCAAAATACGCGTTGCTATATATATATACATTTCCACTCCGGACAATGTCATTATCGATAGTCTCGGGCTTGTCGAGTGACAATGAAAAAAAAAGTAAAAAAAAATTAAAAAATTGAAAATAAAATAAAATAAATGAAAAGTGACGAGAGACAGTAGAATAAAAAACTCATCAAACCGTTTGTCAAATGAACAACGGTCGTGCACCGTTTTAACGTGACCTGTATCGCTGAAACGCGAATGAACAACCGACTTTTGGAATTCATTATTATTTTTGTTGTTTTTCTTTTTCTTTTTTTTCCACCCCGTTTTACGTTCTTCCGTCTGAGAGATAAATTCTTAATCTACCGATCCTATGAGCCCCGCGCGAAAGGGGGCGCTGTGTCGTCTCGAAGAATTTTTTTCCGATCGGCGCTCCATGAAAATCTTGAAACCGCTTCTGGCGCACAATCGAATCGTTTCTTTTTTTTTCTTTTTTTTTCCGCCCCCCGTTGGACACGTTTAGTCTCTTCTTCGATTCTTTGATTGATTCTTAACTTGTTTTTTTTTTATTTGTATTATTATTAACGCGATCGACTGGTTTATTGCTCCGTTCATTCCTTTCTTATGAACGTTCGACCTCTGAAATTTGTAAAAAAAAAAAAAAAAAAAAAAAAAAATTAGTTTCTAATCGATCTTGAAAAACGAGAAAATTGGTTTGAAAAAAAAAAAAAAACAAATTTGTGGGATTTTGCTCACGTAATTGTCTTCTTTTCCGTGGTCTTGGGCTGCGAACGTGCCCGATTAAGCACCTTCAGAAAATCACTGGTTTTGGTTCTCATTCGCGAGTGAATGTACACCTTGCTGCATTTGATGTGATAGTGCAAATAATTTCTGAACATGTGAATCAGATCGATCGTGTTGGCGCGAGCCTCTTTGTTCGTGTGTCGAGGAAATAATACTGAAACGAAAAAAAAAAAATTAATTTTTTTTTAAGACCCACCCAAATATACATATAGCCTGTTTGTTCGTGTGTCGACGAAATAATACTGAAACGAAAGAATTAATTTTTTTTTAAGGACCACCCAAATATATATATACACACATACATATGTAAATATATTAGGATGGCCCTTGGAGAACGAAGAAATTATCATTTCGCCATAAATGTGAAATTGATAACTTTCAACAAGATCGATGGAAAAAAAAAAAATAAAAAAATCAGGATGAAGAATTTTCGTCGACGAGACAATTACCAAAAGTTATGTAGCCGATACTATCGCCGATGGCGGCATCGCAGTCCTGAAGCTCGAGTGGGGGCTCCCGATGATTGAACAGAACTTGGGGGGCCGTGTGACTCGCCCGTCTGCCCTCCTTCAGCTCTTGCAAAAACATCTTTCCGATGACCATGTCGTCCTCGTCTCTGAATATCGTGCTGAAAACCACCGTCACGCGATCGTTCTTCGCTTCGACGTACCTGCCAGACAAATTTTCCACGCTGTAGTCCACAAATCACTCACAAATTCAATTTACATATATAGATTCATCATTTTTTTTTATCGCACCATCAATTATCATGAATTAAAACGAATAAAATGGATTATGGAAAAAATTCTGTAACGAATTATCGTCGGTCGATGATAACGTAATTCACTCGCACAATATATTCCGAAAGTAATAATGAACCTTTCGACGACGATGAATAACCGTCGTTCACAAATTGAAATGAGACAAAAATTGCAATCGCGCAACGACAAAAAAATTTTTCATTCGAAACGTTGAAAAAAAAAATTTTTCTCACATGGTTTCCTGATCTCGATAATGAATCACAGCCCTCTTTGGACACGACGGACTCTCCTCCGGCGAATCGAAATACGTTTCTTGAAGATCGAAATATTTTTCAAAAACGCTGGCGAAACAGTGCCTCTTGAGAAGGCTGACTTTCTTCACCATGGCCTCCCAATCTTCGGGCAAATTTTCGAGATCTATCTGCACCGACACGTCAAATCCTGATAACACAAAAAAAAAAAAAAAAAAAAAAAACCGGAACACGTTTCGTCAATCCTCGAATAAATCAACGGTTTTCGCGCCAATCGAGCGAGACTCACCCTCTTCGGCGGCTACCAGATGAGGGCCGTACACTCGCTGTAGCAACTCGTGAGCTCCGTGTTCCTGCAGCTGCTCGTAAAATTTGAGCATGGCGCTTATCTACAAACACCCGACAAAATCATTATAAAAATAACCAAAAAAAAAAAAATCTTTCCAAAATATAACCAAACAAATTGTCCACGTCGTCGACTCTTAGAATCTCACCCTAAGTTTCGACTTCTCTCCGTTCGGATTGGATACATGAAAGATCACTCCGTCAAAGTCAGCTATAACTACGTCCGTGGATTCCGGTTTGTGGCTGCGAACAGTTAATTAATTTGATTCGACATGCAAAATTGTCTTTTTCGGCGTTGCCTAACCCAAAATTTTTACTAAATTTTTCACAGACGCAGCCCGGAAAGAGAAGAAAAAAAGAGGAAAGAGAAGAAAAAAAAATCGACACCCAGCGAGATAACATTTTTTTTTTTTATAATCATGGAGGGTGAGAATAAAAAGAGGTTAACGAAGCGATGGGGGTGAGGGTGAGGTTAGGCGTATGAGTGCTCGTTGTGTCAATATCCTGTGCCAATAGCCGGACGCGACAGATTCTCGTGCGAAATAGGGCAAAAAAAAAAAAAAAAAAAAAATCGCAATCGTGGTTAGACAGATAGACTGACGTTAAGGAGTGAGAGAGAACACCCGATATGCGATATCGGGTCAAACGATAGATGGACACCGCCCTAAAACTAAGTCCATCATCAGATTTGACATCGTATTAAAAAAAAAAGATACATATATATATGATCACTCCAGAATCTGAAAAGAGGATCGGGTAGCCCACAAGGGCAGACATTCGTGTGTATATATATATATATATATATATACATATGCATAAGCGTACATGTATATGTATATATAGATTCATAGGGAGAGGGCGATCGAGAGAGAGAGAGAGAGAGGGAGAGAGAGAGACAGATAAGGAGACCACCAGTGAAATTTCATATATTTTTCTCACTCACCCCGATAATGTATTCTTTATTTTGGTTTGTAATGTTTCTTCTAATATCCTATTGTTTATCTCGAGGAGAATCATAATGACTTAATTATTAAATATAGAATATTATAATACAATAATTAACAATTATCTACTGATTGCTGTCACCATGAAGACGGCTCTGACTAATTTCTAATCACTCCGCACACGCACTTTTCGCACGTCCACTGAAGATGCGCGGATCGCGTAGCTCGGCGACTCGATCGTGAGGGTCGCGACACGTTGGGCCGTACGTTTGTTTGGGAAAGATGCCGCTGAGGGCGCCATCGGGATGTTCCCGGATCGACGGGCACGCCACGTAACGGTTCGCACGCGAATCAACGCGATGGACCAACATTTCTGAGTTCTTTCTCTAAGAACACTGTAAAAAAAATACACGTCTACGAAAATTCGCGCTTTAAACGCCATTTTGAATGATTGCAATCTCTTCATGTTGTTATTCTGTTTTATTCTCTGGTCTCAGCTTGAATAGGATTGTGCTCCGAATTGAGAATGTTTCGCAGATTGACTTCTGGGCTCCTACGATTGGCCTACTTTTTTTGTCCTACATGCTCCCACACCAATCAGCGTTCTGCAGAGCCTTCACGATCCGAGCCCTGCCTTACCGACGACCGCTCGTCCAACAAACAACCATCATTTTGAAAAATACACAAAATACAAAGAGTCGCAATCCTTTTCGAATTAATAATCCCAATCCATTTCCCGCTGTGTCTGAAACTCGCTATATTAAAAAAAAAAATACTCAGTCGATAACTGCGATGTACTCCGAAATTGTAAAATTCAAATATTCCCCATGTTTGTTGATAATTTCCAAATCCATCAACCATGCGAATTCGTCATCAAATGTGCTTGTCGATTCCCGCTCGATCCTTTCGACGATTTATCGCAATAAGGAAAAACAAGATCGTAAGAAGAATAAGTGTGAAAAACGAAAAATAAAAATGACGACCATAACGAATTATTCCCTTCGGGTCGAGAGTCAACCTTCGGGTATCTCCGCCAACCGTGTCGCAACCTTGGCGAACGTCCGTGCACACAGTGGCCTACACTACTGCGTCGCGCATGCGTGCTATCCCTGTGTGTGTGTGTTGCCGTGTCGAAGGCAGCAGCCAATCACGTGCCGACGGAGATGGCTCAATGAAGTGTGTCTGTCCTTTTTCCGTACAGTCGGGTGACTGCCGTGGAAATGATAGCCAATATAGTCTGCTGACAGAGACACCATTAAATGGTATCTTCGTCCTTTATGTACAGTCAGTCAAGAACACTCGAGCGCATAACCGATCGGAACATTCCCAGCTTCGCCGCGTCGAGCGTGTGTCGAACTGGTCCAAATATTCTCACCCGACTGTACAGAAAAGGACGGAGATACCCCTCAAGACGTTATCCTCCGCCTCGGTCGGTAACAAAAAGACTGTAAACCATTATTCTCGCTGCGAATCGATCTTCACGACAAAACTCGAGAACGTTCGACCGCCTCTGAAGATTCCCGAGTCAACCGTTCTCCTCTTTCATCCAACCGCTTGATCCTGACGGTGAACAATACGTTTTAAACATTCAACCATGTCCCTCGAACTTGTAGCACGTTGAAAGTGATGTCACTCGTTCTCTCTCGCTCCGCAGCGAGCGCCTATGGCTCTGTCTCTCTCGCGCTCGTGGAAAATGTCGCACGAGCGAGAAAAATAGCGCATCACGTCGACGCTGTCTCTCTCGTCGCGCTCCCCACCACGGGCAGTAAGCGTACCAGGTCCACCTACATTTCAGTGGGACGCGACATAACCCCTCCCCTCGCCCCTCCTGCGCCCGTCGACAAGCGTGCGCGGTGCGCGGGGCAGCAGCGCCGCCGTCGGGTCACCAAATAATTACACGAAACACCACAGATAGAGCCTGGGTCCGCCACAGTCCTCCAGCCGTCGTACCGCGGAGCTAGTGTCGTCGTACTCGCGATCAGCCGCCGAGCCGACCAACGTCTGGCTCGACAAACCCGGAGACACGTTATTTCGTTATTTTTTTCGTCTCTTTAAATCAAATCATTTTTTTTTTTCATTCTTATTGTTATTTTTGTTTAAACGATAATTATTGTTTGTTTATGTATATTTTTTTTCATACACCGCGCATGCGTGTTACGTAATACCCGAACAAACCCGATCAATCGTCATCGGGTATTTGTTTATTTTTCATTTTTTAATCATTGTATTATTTATCGAATACGATTGATTCGACGATTCGCTCGGGTTCGTTAAAAACGAAAAAAAAAAATCGTTTGAAAAATCGTGAAGCATCGTTCGTTCAATGTCGGGGATTGTTTTACGTGCCACACGCGCGAAGACGATGGATAATGATTGATAAATGATGAAAAAAAAAAATAGAGACCGCGACGATTTTGGTCCTCCTGGTGTGCTGCGTTTGTGCTCTCGCGGTCACGTTCTCTCTCTCTCTCTCTCTCTCTCTCGTCTCGTTATCGCTCGACATCTATCCGTCTCTTGCTCTCCACGTCGTGCTTATGCGTGCACCTGTGTCACCTATTTGAGATAATTCAACTATACTGACAAACAATTGTCATGCTCGTCCTGCAACATCAGTTGTAAGTATTAAATTACGTATACCACATATATATATATATATATATATATATACATACACATAGACACATGTGTACATACGTATGTTTAAATGTCCATGTGTGTGTGTGTGTGTGTTCACAGTTTACAGTTATACGATCAAATTTAAGAAAACCTCACGAAAAAATTTCATGAACAGAGAGATGAAATCAAAACAAACAAAAAAAAAAAATAGGATAAAAAAAACAACAACGAAAGACGTAACATATTCGGTAAAACATGCGATGATAAAATTTCAGGACTATAGTTTTTTTTTTCTGCATTTATATATATGTATACATTTATGTTTAAAAATTTTTGAAATATTAAAATAAACATTAATGTTATTTAAATGGAAAAGTATGAAAGGTTTGGCGGCAAGGTTGAGAATCGAGATAGGGACCTCGAATTTTGAGGATATTTTTTTTCAGTCATTTCGGAGCGTCCAAGCCTCCGGCAGCGTCGGAATAAAAAGAAAAATTAAAGAAAAAGGACCACCTTGATGTATAAACATATATATGTGTGTAATAGATACATATATATGTATTTACAGCCGCTATATAAAACACACGAGGCGACACTGTTGTTGGGCCCGCGATGAACGGTACGACAGATGAGAAACGAGTATTCTCGTACTATATATACATATGTATGCATATATAGATGTGTCAAATGTGGCCCTGTAACACGTAACATATATAGGTATGGTAGCAATGAGTTTCGTGAATATGCGAAAACTTGAAAACTCGTTACAGGTCATACGGCGTTTCGGGTTAAATGTTTTTTTTTTTTTTTTGAAAGCGTTGAACACGTTGAGAATCAATATTGTTTGGAAAGTTATGTGCAAAGTTGATTTAATTGATAATGGAGCAGTGGTTGATCGACGAACGAAATGTTTGTTTTTAATATTGATATCGATTGATTCCGTTCATTATAGACGTTGCATACGTGTATATGTATATGTATTAGGGTGGTCCTTATTTGGCGTAAAAAAAAATGTTTGGCCCTCCCATGGATTTGAGTACCCTCCATAAAAGAGTTCCTCGTCAGATTTTCGTGAATCTCGGCATGCTTATAGGTATCGATAAGAAAAAGATTCGGTTAAATTTTCATGGCTTTCCGGAGCGCGATAAAAAATATATCAACACGTATTTATTTTCACACGTTTAACACGGAGTCTTATGGAGAATCACGCTCAATTTGATACAATGACAAAAGTCCTCGTCAGATTTTGATGAAAACACTTGAGCTGCAAGTTGAATATTCGGACAAAATTTTGGGCACTTGACAGTAGAGATCGGGAGACTGTGATGATAATAATAAGCAAATGAACATCGGGAAAATACAGTTTATATGAGGAGTTGGTCGTGATCCAGTAGACATGGCAACATTGCGCGTTTGTTTCCCATCTTCTCTCTCTCTCTCTCTCACTAATCGACATCACAACACGCGACGTTGTCACATCAAAGTACTACGTACCTCAATCAGGAGATGTTACATCTTAGGCTTGCTTTGACTCTTCCAGTTTGTGGGATACTACCTTAAGGGAATAGGTCTTTGATGACAATTTCAAACATTTTCCAATGATTGAATTCGGCACCTTCGATTTTCGTCACACTCGATAATCGATCGGATTCATATTTTTCGAAATAAATCGAGTTGTAAGATTGAAATCGGACACCCGGTATGTGCAAAATTCGCATTAATCAGTCGCATGGGCCATGCGACTGATTAATTATTCACGATGGTGTAATCCAATAATCAAGTCGAGACGGAAACTCGGATGGCTCAATTGATTCTTGATCCAATGTCGTTCGTTCGTCGGATAATTCGACGACCAAAAAAAAAAAAAAAAAAAACCGTTGCGAGAGAGGGATGATTATGCACAGGGTCGTGGAGCAACGGGGGTTATTGTTGTAACGTCGCAGAAGGGTTTATAACGTCGGATATTGTCGGGGGGTTGAGACTTCAAGAATCTGCGTGACGTCTATTGATGAAGGGGTGGAAAATAGGAGGAAGGGGCGAGGGAGGGTGAGGGGGGGTGGAATAAAATTACGGAAAATTTGCATGGATCGGATATCGGCACGGAAAGGCTCCGCACCGCGTTTGACCGCCCTTTAAGGGTCGTTTGACCTTATCGGGCGATAAGGTCAAAAGGTTTTTTTTTCTTCAATTTTTTTTTTTTTATAAGTATTAGTGGAAAATGTAGGAAAATGTAACGAGGGAGTCTCGTGAAAATTTTCATCGGTCCCCGAAATGCCAAAGGTTCTCCGGTGGCTTTTCATATATATATATATATATGTATATATGTATGTATGTACAGTGTGCATATATATTTTGACCAAGTTTCGTGAAGTTAAGATAAAGATATTGGAATTTTATAAAAATTGATTGAGACGTTAAAAGTATTTATTTATTTTTATTTTCGTGTGATTTTGTCCTTGGCTGGGCACACTGGGGGTCAAAAAGACCCCACTTCTCCAAGCCCAATGAAGCGTATTTGAAGTCCCTTTGGGATCAATGTTATCATCAATGTTGATGATCTTTTTTTTCGATTTTCCAAATAAGAAATGACAAAAAATAATATTCGACTGGAAAATGTTTACGATTTGAAATAATTACGCGATTAATTCTAAATTCATTCGTCGGCTAGCGCGATGATATTTATCTGTCGGCAAATTGATTTCAATTGGCTTCAATTGTCGCGAATAAATTTCGTCTCGACAATCGTGAATAAAACAGATCAACCGACGTGAACTGTACCAAACGTATTTTTAATCAAACAACTTTATTAACCGTCGGTTGTGTCGTACGAAAAATTAAAAAAAAATGTAACATTAAAGAAAAATAAAGAATATTACCGTCGTAAAATCGAAATGCGGATTTATTGTACGAAAAATGTTTGTTTCAATTTTTTTTTGGTTTTTTCGTGTTTAATTATTTACGACGATGTTTGGTGGCAATTAACCGAATCATAAGTTATGTCTCACGGGGTCTTATTGACCTTATGATTTAATATGAATTTTCATGTATACGATAAATGTATTAAATTGCATTAAATCATTAAACCTTAGTCTGGAAACCTGGGTCGTTTTCGTCCGATATTCATATTTTTCTTCGTTATATTTTGTATAAAAAAATATATTTAAAAAAATGTTTTCTTTTTTTTCACAATTTTATAATTGCGACTTAAAATTGAAGGCTTGAAAAATCTTTCGTGAATCTTTTCAGATTTTTTCAGCAGTACTCTGACAATTTTGAAAACATCATGACCCACGTTTTCATGTTAAAGGTGCCACAAAAAAAAAAAAAAACGTTTTCAGACCAAAGGTTAATTTTACATTGTTGATTGAACGGACAGCAAAATTTTTGTCGATGGTGGGAATCTCGTTATATCGGCAACTTTGTGGCCCCCCACGAGTTTTCCTCATTAACACCCGGATCAGTCAAATTATACAACGTCGGGGGTTCCCCGAACCCCCGGAGCGCCAGACGTCCCTTTATTAATAATAAATTAACGAGTCAGTCCCCCCCCCTCCCTTTGTCTTCTTCGGCAACCAATTGCCACCTTCCTCGTTGTTTTCCTCCCACAATGCGAAACAATGAAACGTGCCAAACAATAGACCCAACGAATAGTAATTCACACGATCCAAAAACTTTATTCGCTGGTGTTTGATTTGATTTGATTATTTTTTTTTTTTTTTTTTTTTTTTTTGAACTACGAAAGGTCATGACAAAATTGAACAATGGATCGAAACAATGAGGCTAATCGACGTTAACCTTAAGGAGCGAAACAATTACTCTAAAACATGAAAATAAACATTATTTTATTTTATTTTATGAATATTAAAATAAGAATATTTGAACCACATATAATCATAAAAATAAAATAATAATAATAATGCTAAAAACATAATTAAAAAATCCAAATAAAACAAATTCAATGAGAAAGCATTTGTCTTTTTTTTCCCTTATTATTTAAAAAATCTCGTGACAACAAAAAATGTCCCAAACAAATGTCCTAACTTTATCGTGAAATAAAACATGAAAATTATCGTCAAATAGAAATGCAAAACTGGTAACCAACTGATAAAATAAAAAAACATAACAAAAATAACTGAACGATTAATGTCGAATTATAAATAAGTAATAATTATGATATGTTATTAAATAAAAATAAATAATTTATTGTACGTAAAAATGTGAACAATAAAACGAATTTCGAGAGGGCCCGATCGAGATCAAAGGATCGAAACGTATAAATGTGTGAATATTGATGAATGGTCGACTTACAACGAGCCAAACGAATGTGCCAAACAATTTAAAGTGAATACCAGCATGAACGACACAATGGCAGAGAAAACTTATTATTATTACTTTCGTGAATTCGTTCGAAACTATATTCAATGGGGGTGGAATTTTTATGGACAAACTTCAGACGAAAAAAAAAAAAAAAAAAAATTATTCAGCATTGTCCACAAAGGTTTTCAAGGTAAATACTTATATAGTCTCTTGGTGGTTCGAAAAGTTATTAAATATACGACATGGAAAAACCTAAATGCATCTGGAGTGCATCTATGATGTTCTGTATAATATTATCAAAGCTGTGTTTGGATATTCAAAAAACGACAAAGATATATATTATTATATATTTTATATATTTTATCGTTATACATTTTATTTCCATACAAATGAAATAAAATATATCAATCGAAACAACAAATTTTCCATTTCCCACTTGTGGCATCGTAAAATAAAATTATTTCAAATATGTTTAAAAAAAAAATGTTCAAACTAATATTATTTATTCATTTTTATAGAATCGACGAATTTATTTGAACCGAGTGAAACATTTTCGTCCCACGAGACTCATGTGGAATCATTGAATTCGAGAAACAGAAAATTTTTACATAAATTTACATTCGCAAAGGTCGCACTTTTTTTTCTCAAGTAAAAGCGTTCAAGGTGGAAATGTAAATAAAATTGAAATATTATTTATCATTATTCGTATCGACGACAACGACAAAAAAGATATATAAAGAAATAAATAAAAATAAAAATAAAAAAGCTTCCTTCGTGATAAAGCGAGAAAAAAAAAAAAATTAATTAAAATCACGGTAGCTGCATTGCCACGAGTTTACGGCGGCAGAAGGGGTCGAGGGTTCGCAAGATATGCGAAATGTGAAAGAGACATAAAAACTAAGCTCGCGTGCGAGCTTTTTGTTAGTCGTTGCGATCGATATAACGTGAAACACGCTTCGTGATATTATGTAACTCCCGTTTTATTATTTTCAATTTTTTTCAACCGGGAGTTAATAAAATGAACGTTTATCAACTCGTTGGATGTGACCCGGGGTTATGCATGAGGGTGTGTTGAAAAAAAAAGCAAAGTTTTTCGATGCTACTGGCAGTTCGTACATTCGAAGTAGACACCATCGAAAGACATCTCCCAAAATTTGAGCCAAATCGGACAATATTCAGAGGTTCCGCTCTCGCGAATTCGATTTTGCCTTTGATCAACACGCAAACAAGATTTTCATTTTCACTCGCAATTTTTTTTCTCCCACAAACAAAAATTTCCGGAGCTCAAAAATAAGTGCAATACCGAGGTCACTCGTAACAGAAATATTTTTTATTCACAAAAAAAAAACAAAAAGTCGACAATTTTTTTCATTCGTCAATTTTCAATAATTGTTGTTAAAAACAAATTTGTTGAACTTTATTTGTCAAATTGTACAACAAAAAATATTCCTATCTCAAGACACCTCGATACCGCGTAACGCACTTGATTTCCATCCCCGCAATTTTTTTGTTGACCAAAAAAATTAATTGCGAGTGAAAAAAAAATGGTTTCACGTGTTAA
The DNA here is from genome assembly GCA_963662125.1 of Diplazon laetatorius. Classification (NCBI taxonomy): domain Eukaryota; kingdom Metazoa; phylum Arthropoda; class Insecta; order Hymenoptera; family Ichneumonidae; genus Diplazon; species Diplazon laetatorius. The sequence continues at coordinate 11,886,011 of OY759159.1, forward strand.
TCAAAGGCAAAATGGAATTCGTGAGAGCGGAACCTCTGAATAACGTCCGATTTGGCTCAAATTTTGAGAGATGTCTTCTGATAGCGTCTACTTCGAATGTGGAAACTGCCGGGAGAATCGAAAAACTTAATTTTTTTTCAACACACCCTCTCATGTATACAGGCATATGGACCGTTTGTATAGTCGACGGGGTTATACCTCCGTGGTTTTATATATAGCGCGAGTGAGGGTAATAATCGCTCTCGTCTCGGCAGCCACAGCGTTTCAATCTAAAAATTCCTCCGGGTTGTTCGATGGCTCGGGTTAATTGATCACTTCGACGGGAGCGTTCGACGATCCGGGCGTCGTCGTCATTGTCGCCGACGTCGCGCGGATCGGGTCAATCGCCCTCGACAACGATGACGTCGATTCGTCGTCGACGTGAAAAATAAAAAAATATCGCGAACGGAAAAATTTATTTCATTTTTGTTTCGATTTTTTTGTTTCTTTGTCCCCCCCCCCCCGAAATCTTTCGACAAAAAAATTTCCGCGTTTAATAATTGAATACAGTCCGACCTCGTAATAAGAGACCAAAGGTTCCCAAGAGGAAGAGTTTTTCTGGGAAATCGCATAGCCCTCCGCGCTCGCCACCTCCGTCCGTCTCTCCCACTCCATTCCCCATGCAAACCTCTCAACAAGAGACTCGCGCGAACGAGATCCAGCTTATTGTCAGTGCATTCACCTCGCCCATGCAGAAAACGTTTTCGACTCTGCGACGTTGATACACCATCGAATATTATTTCGCACTTCCGTCTCTTAATCATAAATAGATTTACTCCGATAAACTTGTAGATTTTGTGTTGCATTCGCGAACGCACGCATGCGCGCATCAATCAACACTACGAGTTCGCTCTATTTCCCCCGAACAATCTCTCCCAGGCGGGTCTCTTAATCACAGGTCCGCCCACGAAATTCTCGGAGTTCGGAGTTCGAGTCGGAGTGGGGGAAGCGCTCGACTGAGAAAGTGGGGGGGGGGGAAGTCTCTTATCGCCGAGTCTCTTATTGCGAGGTCGGACCGTATAAATTCGTCGATCGAAAATCAAACAATAGTATTTGTTCAATATTTTTTTTATTGATCTTTATTACATTCACTTGTCCTGCATTCGAGGTCAACGATACTTACATCAAAACACACACACACACACACACACAAGTTTCATAAAAATACAGCACAATGTTCGAAGCAGAACTGCATCGTTGCAGAACCCTCACAATTATGTCACCCTCGACGGATTTCGTGTCAACTCGAAAAGCATAATGAAAGGAAACAACAACAGCAACAACAACAGCAACGAAAAATAAATAAATGTGAAAGCGATGGAAACGAACGTGTCACGGGACGTTTCACAATAATCCGATGACAATCCGTCTCGCGGAACCGGTGACTCGTCACCGTGAACATTCGTGATAGGATAATAAAAAAAAAATCGACATGCTTCGACGATTTTTCCTGCGTCGAACGATGGGGGATCACGAAAATTTGTTCAAACCGCGACGATGACGAAAACATTCGAAATAACGATGAAAAGACGATCGATAGAATAATCCAGATTCGTGAAAATGTCAAATATATATATATGTATATAAGTATTTAAAACAAATTTAGATCCGTGGTACAGTGGACAGTGGCCTTTGAAAAAAGCCTTTGAAAAAAAAAAATGTTCTCACTTTGGAATCTTCCGATAACTACGTTTGTTCGTTCAGCCGTAAGGAGCGCCAAAAGCGTTTCGTATTAATAGAACTCTTTATACGGTATGCCTGAGAGACACACGTGCCACAAAATACAGATGCGACCCTTAAAATTTCCATATATAGCATCTGCTATTCGAAAAAAAAAAATAACAAAAATAAATGAATGAATAAATAAATAAATAAATAAATAAATAAATAAATAAATAAACAAATGAATAAATAAATAAATAAATAAATAAATAAATGTTTGTGTTAAAAAATGTTAACCCACAAATTCTTTATTCGTTATAATCGCGTTTAAAAATTGGACAGCAAAATAAAAAAAAAACCTTCCTTCGAACGATATTAAATTCACGGTGATAAAATATGTTTCGAAGAAACAAAACGGTGCTTGCATTGCGATAAATCTCGTGTATTCTCCGAGCGAAAATTCTTACGTGAAATTGGGTACTCGCCTTTTCGTATTACGAACGTTTTATCTCAGACTACAATACATGTATATATATATATGTATTGTAGTCTGACATAATATATATATATGTTGATGTACAAGATTTCTGAATGAAACGTCTATGTAGCACAATATATTTAAAGTTTATACAACTTTGGTATTATACCATCTCGAACCGTGGTCTCGATGTACCATTTTTCTCAGCACACACGCGAGCTCACGTCGCAACGATATTACATATTCTTACGGTACTGCAGACTTCCGTGGTCACCGAGTGTATACACATACATTTATATAGGCAATTTCACGAAATATCGACAAGATCGTAATTTTTGTATTTGAAAAAAAATATATATATATATTAGGGTGGGTCAAAAAAATCGACTATTTTCTTTTTAACTTCTTTACCCGATAAGTAGGTTTCTAGACACCTTTAGATAATTCACAGCAAATTTGAGCTTTTTATTTAAATGTTATGATCCTCCGCCACGCAGTTTTTCATTTTTTTTGCAGTATCAGAAGAAAAAATTCATATCGCTCTATCAACTGATGTTTTGAAATAGCCCTCCTTCTATACTGGTAGAAAATTGTCCGCTCTACAAAAAAGATCTCTTACAATTTTTTCGTAAACCTCACTGTTTTGAAGATATTTACGGTTCAAGTTTGATCATTTTTAGACAAATTCCTGTTTTTCTTATGAATTTTGTAACTCGTTAACAAAAAATCATTATGGAAGGCGCAATGCTTATTTTTGTAGAATGTGCGCTGCTCTACAAAAATGGTCTCTTATGAATATTCGATTGAATTAAGCGTTTCAAAGATATTCGTCGTCGAACTTCAATGCACGCCAATTTTAACAGTTTTTGATTAATAATTCGGAAAATTTTAATTTAATTTATGAGTTTTAGGGAAATTCATACAAATTTGAGTTTCGATCGTAAGATTAACTATTATAGAAGTTCTTTGTTCGAAAATTTATTTGAAACTTTTGTTCTGATGATATTTTTATAAATTATATCTCTAATAATTTAAAATGACGATCGTGATGTTATTTTATTTTAAAGCGTGTGTTCAGAACGTATTTCAAAACTTTTTTCTACATCGTATACATAGAATTTTTTGTTCTAGGGGATTTTTGCTTTGAATTCCATTAGATCCTAATCAGATTCTAATGGAATTCAAAGCAAAAATCCCCTAGAACGAAAAATTCTATGTATACTATGTAGAAAAAAGGTTTGAAATACGTTCTGAACACACGCTTTAAAATAAAATAACATCACGATCGTCATTTTAAATTATTAGAGATATAATTTATAAAAATATTATCAGAACAAAAGTTTCAAATAAATTTTCGAACAAGGAACTTCTATAATAGTTAATCTTACGATCGATACTCAAATTTGTATGAATTTCCCTAAAACTCATAAATGAAATTAAAATTTTCCGAATTATTAATCAAAAACTGTTAAAATTGGCGTGCATTGAAGTTCGACGATGAATATCTTTGAAACGCTTAATTCAATCGAATATTCATAAGAGACCATTTTTGTAGAGCAGCGCACATTCTACAAAACTAAGCATTGCGCCTTCCAAAATGATTTTTTGTTAACGAGTTACAAAATTCATAAGAAAAACAGGAATTTGTCTAAAAATGATCAAACTTGAACCGTAAATATCTTCAAAACAGTGAGGTCTGCGAAAAAATTGTAAGAGATCTTTTTTGTAGAGCGCACAATTTCCTACGAGTATAGAAGGAGGGCTATTTCAAAATACCAGTTGATAGAGCGATATGAATTTTTTCTTCTGATACTGCAAAAAAAATGAAAAATTGCGTGGCGGAGGATCTTAACATTTAAATAAAAAGCTCAAATTTGCTGTGAATTATCTAAAGGTGTCTAGAAACCTACTTATCGGGTAAAGAAGTTAAAAAAAAAATAGTCGATTTTTTTGACCCACCCTAATATATATATTTATTTAGGATTATTACACATCCTAAGACTGCATGAAAAACACACTGGACAGTAAAAATGGTCAAACTTTTTAAATTCGATATTAATAATCTCAATTCGTTTGGAAACGATTACCCAAAGATGAGAATTAAAACACGTGCAGGATTTATTTATTTATTTATTTTTTTTTTTCAATTTAAGATCAAATTTTTATGTCGTGAAAAAAAAATTAGATAAAGTAATTTGGACTGGTTCGAGTTTGGGGATGATAATCCGATAAAATCTGAGCAAATATGTTGCACATGAAAATAAAAATTTCATGTAACTCAATCCTAATTCGTCCAAACATTTCGTCTCGATTCAATACAATCATTTTTTCATTCTCTCATCTTTCCAGCACAAATTCATTCACCTTAAAACCAATTCTTTTCCCTCAAATTCATAAATTCTACATGAAATGGCCCATACAGATGCACATAGTTTAGCGCAAGTTTTTATCTCGGTTCAATACAATTCATTTTTTTTCTTCATTCTTTCGTTTTTCAGTACAAAAAAAATTCACCTTAACAATTTTATTTCATTTTTTTTTTCAAAATGCATAAATTTATCGTGAAATGGCCCATGTAACATGTAGTTGCATACAGTTCCCACCTTGTATTCACGTTCACTCTCATCCTCGTTCTATATCACACACATAACAGTACACGAAACTTGTGCTGTACTATATATCACAAATACATATATATATATATATATATATATATATATATATACATATTTATGTATTTCGCTCGGGTACACAAGTCCCAGCGCATAAATATGTAAATATATATATATATATATATATATATATATATATATATATATATATATATAGATATATATCGTACATATCCGGAAGCCTTCACCTCGACTCGCTTCACTCAGGGAGGCGCTCGATACTCACCTCGGTGAATAATAAAAAATAAAAAATAAAAGAAGCAAAAAAGATAAGAAAGAAAAAAAAAACAACATTTCTGCAAGGCCCCAGACAGTGTTTCTCCTTTCCCGTTTTTAACCCACGTCCCTATATTTATTTTCTTTTTTTTTTTTGTTTTTCCTCTCGCTTTCCTCACGCATCTCTCTCTCTCTCTCTCTCTCTCTCTCTCTCTCTCTCTTTCCTCGCAAAGGGGTTTCCGACGCAACCACCGGAAGCACCACCGTCACCATCCACCGCCAGCAGCAACCCCATGGGGTCCTTTTGTTCGACGCACGCCCCCCCCTCCCCCCCTCGCAGCATCCGATGGACCGGGGAATTCAATGTCACGAGGAGAATGAAAGAGGGAGGGAGGGGAGGGGGGATGCGCAGACCTGTACGCACTCACAACTCGAACTACCCTCTTATGTTGTATTATGTTGTGTTTGCGTGTGTATGTATATACATATATATATATATCATTTCTGCGTGGTACCAACGTCCTTGGCCACCTTCTCCGTCAACAATCGACCCTCCGAGGGTCGAGGCCTATACCACTAGAGGGTGTTGAGTCAGCCGGCGAAACTTTTGATATTGATCCCCTTTTTTTGTTTTTGTTTTTGTTTTTTTGTTTTTTGTTTGTTTTTTTTTGGAGGGCACTTTTTTTGGAGGGTGTGAATTTTTTTTTTCTGAAGTGCTTGGGGTTGTGTGACGCGGATGTGATTTTGATAATAATTATCGGGAGGTTTGAAGAAATGCTTGATGATTTTTTTTTTCTTTTACATTTTTTTTTCCCTAATTTTCTTGCTTTTTTTTATTGGCGCTTTTTCTTAACGGTCTGCGGATTTTTTAAATCACTATATGGTTATACGTATGTATATGACGCGGATGTGATTTTGAAAATAATGATCGGGAGGTTTGAAGAAGTGCTGGATGATTATTTTACCCTTTTTCCATTTTTTCCCCTTTTTTCTTCTTTCTTTGGCATTTTTTTTTTTAGGGTCTGCGGATTTTTTGTTTTATCACGATTCGTTCAAAATTATATGTCATGGATATAATATTCGAAATAATGATCGGGAGGTTTAAAGTAATGCTGGATGATTTTTTTTCAGTTTTTTTTCTTTTTTTTCCTTTTTAAATATTTTTTCTTTAATAAATAAATAAATAAATAGTTTTCAATGATCAATCGAAAGATCAAGTAAAAAGAATAAAATGTAAAGTTTGCAATAAAATTCATTTAACAATCTTACGAAACAATTAAAAAAAAAATTAATGATAATTCAATTTTTTTATAACGCCAAGAATTGAAAAAAAATATTTTTAAAATTACATATATAGATTTACTGATATGGCAGATGGAAGAAAAATATTTGTGCATCATCGTTCATTAATTCCACCACAAATTTTGCAAGTCCACTTCGATCCTGTCGAAGAAAACAAAAAATTGAAAAATAACAAAATAAATATAATTAAATAAAAAAAAAATAAAACAAGTTTCTTATAATTTCAGTATTATTGCAATTATGATTCCCACAATAAGAATCACTCTCACCGTGAAACCATGGCTTCCTGTTTTTTTTTTCGACGAATTCAAAGACTCATGACGACGTTGATTTCCCATGCATTGGTTTTTTCTTTATTTCTCCTAATTTTTTCAACGTTTTTCCTCAAGTCGATCTCGATCCCTAGGCTGTGGAGAAAGTCGAGTAAGGATGAAAAAAACAACAAACAACAAAAAACAAAGTAAAGATTGGAAAAGTCTCAGGAACGTCGGAGGAAGATAAAAAAAAGACAGAGAACGATTGGGTTTCCGAGTGAAGAACGACTCTCTTGGGCTATTCGATGAATCGCACGAAATTTCAATTCAATTATTGTACCCACTCGTCTTTTTGCTTCGAACATATGCATGGCTTGAAACGCGACGATGTGAACACACAGTCAAGTGGTTGTAGGTACGATAGTTTTATGTACGAGAGACGTAGGAGTTGCCGATTCGACATCATAATATCGACATGCTTG